>JAJSOF020000029.1:29043911-29643911 GCA_025594305.2 Periplaneta americana | reverse complement strand
CGCAGCTAATCTCCTCTCCCGGAATATTCGAGTCATGCATTTGCTCGTCAGTATCAATTATACAAGTTGGTCACTTTGCTCCAACTCTGTTACAGGACTTCTAGTAATAGAACGTGCTTCATTCAACGTCACTTCACACCACCTGTAAACCTTTGAAGCAGATTGTATTTGAGCGATAATGGATTATACTGTTTGAACTTTTTTAGGGCTTCATGGGACAAGAAAGTTTATTTTCTATTCAAGAGATAAATAAGTAAACTTTTAATCTTGCAATAAAACAAAAATACATTCTATTTCACTACATAGGCCTATAAATGTGTCTCAATGAAACTTACAGCAGAGTCCGTATAGGCCAGCTTCTGTCTGATGTTTTCCAAATTCACTGCGGGCTAAAGAATGGAGATGCACTATCACCTTTATTTTTAACTTCGCTCTAGAATATGCCATTACGAAAATTCAGGATAACATAGCGGGTTTAGAATTGAACAGGTTACATCAGCTTCTTGTCTATGCGGATGACGTGAGTATGTTAGGAGAAAATCCACAAACGATTAGGAAAAACACGGAAATTTTACTTGAAGCAAGTCAAGCGATAGGATTGGAAGTAAACCCCGAAAACACGAAGTGACCAGAATATTCTATGAAATGGAAATACAAAACTTGGAGATTTATCTTTCGAAGAGGTAGAACAATTCAAATATCTTAGAGCAACAGTAACAAATATAAATGACACTCAGGAGAGAAATTAAACGCAGAATAATTATGGGAAATGCCTGTTATTATTAGGTTAAGAAGCTTTTGTCATCTAGTCTGCTGTCAAAAAATCAGAAAGTTAAAATTTATAAAATAGTTATATTACCGGTTGTTCTGTGTGATTGTGAAACTTGGACTTTCAATTTGAGAGAGGAACAGGGATTAAGGAAGTTTGAGAATAAAGTTCTTAGGAAAATATTTGGGGCTACAAGGGATAAAGTTACAGGAAAATGGAGAAAGTTACACAACGCAGAATTGCATGCATAATATTCTTCACCTGACATAATTAGGAACATAAAATCCAGACGTTTGAGATGGGCAGGGCATGTAGCACGTATGGACGAATCCAGAAATGCATATAGAGTGTTAGTTGGGAGACCGGAGGGAAAAAGACCTTTGGGGAGGCCGAGACGTAGATGGGAGGATCATATTAAAATGGATTTAGGGAGGTGGGATATGATGATAGAGACTGGATTAATCTTGCACAGGATAGGGGCCGATGGCGGGCTTATGTGAGGGTGGCAATAAACCTGCGAGTTCCTTAAAAGCCATTTGTGAGTAAGTAAGGCCTATAAATAATGTATTAACAAGTATATGTAAAGAATGTAGAAGGGATATAAAATGTTAATGCTAATTTAAGTGGGCCTACCTAAATCAATTTTAAGAATTAACCAAATGATGAAAGGAAAGGTACCTAGCACAGCAAATATTCTAGCTCTAAACTGCAGCAAAAATGTCCACTTTTCTAGACATATGAATTATAAAAATTGGAAGTTTATACTTTGAAGAGCTGGAAAAATTCAAATATCTTGGAGCAACAGAAACAAATATAAATGACATTCGGAAGGAAATTAAAAACTCAGAATTAATATTTAAAATGCTTGTTATTATTCAGTTGAGAAGCTTTTGTCATCCAATCTGCTCTCAAAAAAAGCTGAAAGTTACAATTTATAAAACAGTTACATTACCAGTTGTTCAGTATGATTGTGAAACTTGGACTATCACTCTGATAGAGAATAGAAGTTAAGGGTGTTTGAGAATAAGCTGCTTTGGAAAATATTTTGGGCTAAGAGGGTTAAAGTTATAGGAGAATAGAGAAAGTTACACAACACAGAACTGTACGCACTGTAACATAATTGGTAACATTAAATCCAGACTTTGAGATGGTCAGGACATGTAACACGCTTGGGTGAATTCAGAAATGCATATAGAATGTTAGTTGGGAGGCTGGAGGGCAAAACTTTTGGGGAGGCGTGACGTAGGTGGGAACATAATATTAAAATGGATATTAGGAAGGTGGGATGTGATGATAGAGACTGGATTAATTTTGCTCAGGTTAGGGACCGTTTGCAGGCTTATGTGAGGGCGGCAATGAACCTCCGGGTGCTCTAATACCCATAATTAAGTAAGAAATTAAGTAAATGTCTTGAGATTTATGCCCGACATTTGCCAATATCACGAATAATAAGAGTCCAAAATGTATCACGCTATCGGTCAAAAGTTTTTGATCACCTATCACACATATGGATTTGTGGTTAAAACAGGGATTTCGTTTTGAATATGCTATCATATCATACCCCCAGAGACAGAAAATATTTATTTTGTTGGTGTATTTAGTTTTTCCGATGTGTCTCTACTTTGAAATAAAGTATACAGTTCTTTTCATAGCTGATGGAAAACTTTTGACCGGTAGTGTATCTGTTTCTGATCTCGAAATGTTAAAATAATCGAGGATTATTCTTTTAGATTACACGCCAGCATTTGCATATCCATGCTGAACTCCATATAGGCTGTATCAAAACTCGACGGCAAAACTTCAGAATGAAACAGACCAGAAATGAGAAAAGAGTTCAGTGTCGTGGGTGAAAATGTCGATACGTTAATCTCTGAGGACGAAATTTTATTATGCAGATGCCTGGCTATCTTAACGTTACTAAAATCCAGGTATCAACGCATTAAGTAGAATTATCTGTTGCACAGACTGACAAACCCACCAATGAGTTAGAATATTCTCAGGAGACATCACTTTATACAGCAGACAAGTTACTATACTTTTGATTAAACTCTTTGAGGACGGTACTAGTGAGAGCAGTTGCCATCCACGAAGACAATCTTCCACCGACCGAAAAAAACTATGTTCCAAATAACAGGCCAAATAAAGACAAACTGGTGACAAGCCCAAAACTTGCTTTAAGTGCTGCAAGAATCCCGACCTTTGCAACACAACCGCTTATCCCAGATTAGGTATTGCGCCACATTGCAATCGAGCGACACCATTATGCGGCCAAGCTCGCTTAATGTCCAAAATATCCAAGGACTACAAAGACAGAATCATAACACTTTGTTTTCCACCGATTATAAAGACATGTCCCTAAAAAAAAATAACATAACATTTAAAACCTATGTAATTTCCGTTCACCTATTACATAAAAAATCACAAATCCGTCTTTATTTTTACTTTTCTTAATGCACAGTTATAATAATAATAATAATAATAATAATGCAATAATAATAATAATAATAATAATAATAATACCAATACAGACGATCCACAGACAGACAAAACATGAAAACACACCACGGAACAGCTGGTCGCAGTGGGTTCTAAACGTTCTGGAATCGCAGAAAAGTGAATCCTACAATGACCGGCATTAAACCTCGCTCTCCAAATCAGTACTTACAGGACGAAATAATGACATTCATTTTTTCGTTCTTTGATAACAGACACAAGCCCAAAAACGACACACGACACTTAACCACAGCCAAACGACAGCCAGACATTGTAACTAAACCACTCATTACCATTTACGACTTTGTTGTATAAAATCAGGTCAATGAATTAATAATAGTAGTCTCCCTTTGTAGAATGTTTATAAAAAAGAATTAGTCAACTAAGGACAGAAATAAACCAGAGCAATGAATATTCCAAATACTCATTAACATCAGATGATTGGCATGGTGCAAATGTTGATATTCATTCACTCGCAATTCGCAAGCGTTTACATTTTTTTCATATAATCATTTGAGGGAAAACTTCATCCAACTGTTAGTTGAAGAACAACGCAAAGTGTAACTGCAGCTGTCGTTGGAACCTCGATCTAAAGTCCGACGTTCCGAATTGTTCGGAGTCGGAACAACCTTGTGCAAATGGAGGCGACAGGTGGGATGAGCAGCTCGGAACATTTCCGGAACAGGAGGTTACTTTCGGAACCTGCCATTTTAAACATCATTCATTCTTTCTTCAGTTCTTTCATTCATTCATTCCTTTCGGTACTAGCCCGCAAAGCTGGGCAAGATAGCTCGGAGTCGGAAACTGTTACGGAACAGGAGGTTTTGATTCACAACCACTGAATGTTTATCTTTGGGGACACAATCTCTATAGATGTAAGTAATAATAATAATAATAATTTGGGCAAACCGTCTATGCTTTTCTAGTTTGTATTTGGATTAAACATTAACGTTTTCGGCACTTATGTGCCATTTTCAAATGTATGGAACTTGGCTATTACATGATCAAATAGATACACCTTGTGTGTGATGTACGTTGTATGTACCCTTGATGATCTGCCATCGTTTACAACATATATAAAAATTATACAAATTAAAATTGAAACACGTATTAAATTTAAATCTATACTAATCTACATCTACAATAAATGTTCCTTGTTTTATGTAACAATGAGGTTATCTTGAGGTTGTTATCACATGTGGTTCCTATGTTGTTAAAATGTTTTTGAGTTGCACTGTATTGCACGTATTACAATGTTAAAATACTGTTTGTTATATATTAACGTACCAAGGATTCATGTTGTTTCACTTACACAAGTCGAAGCACTGTACTATGATGAAATGTTGCGTAATGTCAGTTACATTGATGTTTGTTGTTGTTTTCCTTCGGTTTGTCAAGGTTAGATGTTACAAATTCATCCTTGTCACCATACGATTTTCAGTTAAGCCTTTTACACTGCGAACATAAATGTTGTTGTTACGTATTTGAATATACTGGTGTTTAAATGCATTGATTGAAATTATTAACTTACTTACATTGGTTGGGTGTGTTGTGTGCTCGACGTTGGTCAGGCTGTTTCTGAGAATCGTTGGGTGCTCACAAAAGTTCTTATTCTAATGAACGTCTGGCGGAACCGGAAGTGATGCAACATGTATTTTTTTGACATGTTCCTGGTATCCTGTTCAGATTAAATCACTGGAGAATGTGCTCTCGCTAAAAAATCTGAACCTCAAAATTTTGTGAAAATTAAAAATATGATGATCTTGGGGCCCCGCTAAATATTAATCTAGAGAAAATATACTTTTCATTTTTCCTTATGATATCACCCCACAATTTTTCCCTTGTATTACATTTTGATTCCATAAACTTCATATTTTCACTCCACTCTAATATACAGCTTGGAACGTAAGATGTGTACTGAGATATTTTATTTTTACTTCAATTTTTATTGTACCTGAGTTTTTGAATGTACTTCACTCACGCCCCTTCTACCAATGAAGTTCAACCGTCCTCCAGACAGAATCAAGGCAGCATATAGTAAACAGCACTGAGTTAGTGAGTATAGTACGTTCCAGAAATATGTTCGCGTTTTCCAGTGACGAAAGAGCTTTCAATATTGAATCATATTTCCGCACAGGTACTGTCCGTTTACCTACGTCGCATCTCGATTTCCCCCACCTGCTTCTGCTCGTCCCACTGTAAAACCTGGGCTGTCTTAGCTCTTTTCTGAAAACATTAATTTCTGTTAGGAATTGGACGTTTACGTAATATTATACAGCTGTTTAAAATAACTTAAATAAAAGGGCCTCGTTAAGTAATTAACTATCACGTGATTTCCCCTCTTTCTACGATCCTGCCGCATAACCATTTGGACGGACAGTAGATAGCATGTCTGAGTAACTTTATCTGTGCAAGTCGGGCAGAAGTGAAGATTGAATTTACAGTACGTAAGGTACTCTTTTATAGAGTAGATACAGAATTATTTCAACATGAGTTACTAGTACGAAGGACGAAACTGGTAATTGGAATTAGATGCAATAGTCTATAGTGCGATAATATGCACAAAAGAACTGAAGCCTGTATCGAAATGAACGGCCATATTTTCAAAAATGTGTTTAAATATTCATATTATGATTATTTTTTAATTTAACTTCTTTCTCTATATTGTACGCTAATGTGCTGTAGACAGTATAATATACACTGCATAATGAATACGTCCGCATGTATAACTCAGTTCGAGAGTAAAAACACTTATTCTTAATACAGTACTGAATTTTGATTAAACAAAAACCTAATGAAAATTATCGAACTCAAAATCGCGATATTTCCTAGTTTACGTAAATGGATGAAATACTTTTCTTCCTTCCTATACCTAGTAGAGTGATTTGTGTTTTACGCCAGTATCATCGAACTACAGTCGTGGAAGGTGGTAGCAAACTGTGTTTCCGGTTCTCTAAAGGTATAGCCAGGTTAATATTAAAGTATTAGTAAAAATAAAATGAAGTTCCTGTACAACAAATATACAGTGAAGAGAGTAAATATGCAGAACTTACTAATTTCCTATACAGGCTCATGGAAACCTGATTAAATTATATGTTTTATTATTTAATATATAGGCGTAATGCTACAGTGAAACATATTCGACAGTGAAATAAAATTCACGTAAAATGCAGTAATTGTTTTTAGGTGCTCGTCAATGAATACTTGTCATTACATTGAGGTCGCAATCATATTGATTAGGTAACGGTTCAATTTGTTTCTGAACTATTGCCAACACCTGTCACCTGTAGAAATTATAGCCCGTTCTCTTCCAGTTTGAAGCCTTCGAATTTTTCATTTGCTTTAGCTTTTTTCTCTTGCATATCTTTCCGTATTATAATAAAATAATTTCAACTGCTTTACAGTTGTCTTTGTAACGTAAATCACCTGCTTTGAGTTACCATGCTTTCTCTTTCTCCTTGATATGAATTCCGCCCGTTCCCTCATTTTCAATTATGTCGCTGTATTTGCGACTAAATCAACTGCTATTTCTTTCTCCAAGTCAGTATACGAGTATAATTACAACCACCAACACGTTTCATCTTCTGTTCTCCATCCATTTCGATTACTTCTTCCGCTACACAGCTAACCAGTACATAGCTGGCTCAAGAGTATCTCGGCATACATTTTGAACATAATAAAAACTAAACAGTAAAACTAACCCAAGCTGAAAGTAGCGTTCCAAAAGAAGAAATGTTGCCAAGCATCCTAAATTCTCATAACTCCATGTTTAACATCCTTTATTTACTTTGCAATTCATTTTGCGTAATTTTAAGAAAAGTCTATGAATATGTCAGAAATTTAATTTTTTCAGTCGTTGACTTTACTACTTTATATATTTTGTTAGGTGTTAACCTTTACATAATAAATTGTGTGATGTATGAACGTTTTCGTTGACCATGTCAACATCATCAGATACACTCTGTCATTTTACAATATCAATACTCTCAGTGTTATCTACACAATCTACACATACAATACATGTTTACTATCATATGAAAAAACCTATTAAAAATTATATGAATTAGTTTTATAATGTTCAATTGTAGATACCCCAACTGTCAACAATTAAAATATACTTATATTATCATGGGTATATTCTTTCAAGTCATCACATGTGAACGATAATATGAACGATGTAATGATATGAGGCTAAAAGTAAGATAAAATATAAAAATGAGCTAACTCTATTTAATGCTTTACTATGCATGTGTGGATTTGCAAATTACAATATTTTGTTACAAGGTATTCACTTTTCCATATCATGGTGTAAAATTCTAGCCTGTTATAACTGCCTATATTTTGTAGATTTGGTGTTATTATTTATGCCAATATGTTGGGTTTAAACTGTTTATAGTTAATCAGACGATGGGCGTATGTTCTGTTGTTGTTCATGTTACACTGAAAATAATCAAAGTCGTAGGTAGTTAATCTGATTTTGAAACTGATGGATTTGATTTTAATATTTGTAATGTATTAAATGAAACTTACAGATAATTATTCAATCTAGTAGTGATGTTGTAGAAGTTTATTTGACATGGTGTGAGTCGAAAGTCTGAAATCGTAGTTGTGGAAGTGTTTTCTGTGGATGTTGGTCGTGTACTGGTTAAGTAAAGACTCCACTTAATAGGTTTTTTCATATGATAGTAAACATGTATTGTATGTGTAGATTGTGTAGATAACACTGAGAGTATTGATATGTGTATGGACCAACAGAAAACAAGCACATCCTCGCGTTGGTGGATCGCCAGGCAACCAGATAATTGCCGAGGAAGTTCAACGGGCCGTGGAAAGATCGCGTCAGCATTGAGGACCTCACATAGTGCCCCTGCGGAACCATCGGGCCAGACATCACAACGTCAAGACGCCGAAGTTCGACGGGCGACGTCTTGGGCGATATTCCGTGTAAAATGACAGAGTGTATCTGATGATGTTGACATGGTCAACGAAAACGTTCATACATCATACAATTTATTATGTAAAGGTTAACACCTAACAAAATATATAAAGTAGTAAAGTCAACGACTGAAAAAATTAAATTTCTAACACATCCTTTATTTAGCAAAACCTTAATAGATACAGATGAAATATGCTTCTTTTAATTATTTGTTAAATTGAAAAACTACTGTATGTTTCCAAAGGGCTAGGAGGCAATAGTTCTAATTTCATTTTATTCAATCTAAGGAAGGTAAATATGTGTATTCACTCCGTGTGTGTATGTGTGTGTATACAGTAGAGCAGGGATGAGACGATATTAGCTCCCAATCATGGTAGAAGAGTTCGACCTTGAAAACGAGCGCATAGCGCATCCACTACATAACGTTGCAACGTAGCCACAGGGATGTACATGCACATGCAGCGAATAATGGCAGCAATTATTACAATAACATGCGTTACTAAATTTCTGGCTATGTAATAGGGCTAATTACTCAGTTATTTAATATACATGCACATATACATATATACACACACATACACACATATATATATATATATATATATATATATATATATATATATATATATATAAACAACTCGCAAAGGCAAGGGTTTTTAGGAAAAAAAAGAGAAATAGGAAAAGTTAATTGTATGTAAACCATTTTCTTGTTAAAAGAAATTATTTATTATGTAAATGCTTCACTTCATTGGTTAGGAGAAACTAATAGGGTCTACCTGCTCGACGTGTGTGATCTCTAAGTACTTTTGAGTATTTGTTGAAAAAATGATGACATTATTGATTGAAATAGAGTATATTGGTTATGTAATTGTGAAAATGTAGTCCTTACTCTCCAGTCGTGATTATGTAATGAATTTTCTTAGAGTGATTTGTGAGATGCACGTAACAAGAAAGAACAAATTGATTAAATTAAGATATTGAGAGCCATCGTAATTTTTGGGGTCAATCATTTAAGAAGATATGTATGATTTTTTAAAGTTCCGCAATTTTCGCCCAAAATTTGTGAAATTTAAACTATATAAACAGATCTATAATAATATTATCTGTACAAAATTTGGTGCAATTAGGTCTAATAGTTTTGAAATTATATTTTTAAGTGTGTTTTATATTGACGTTACTAAAAAAGCTCCTTGCATCAAAGTTTTCAAAATATTTAGTTCATATTTTCTCAAAATCTTGAAAATAGTTATTGGAATAAAAGTAAATTATCTTTTTGAGCTTAGTAATAGTATAAGTTAAAGTGCAATCAAAGATAAAATATTATTTCTAAATTAAAGAAACGGGTAGTCTAATAAAAGTAAATATCCAGAAACAAGCAACAAATAAAACATCAACAATATATTTAAAATAAAGAAATAAAAGGAATCTAGATACAATCTACTGACTCAAATGTAAATTAATTTACCTACGATGTCAATTCCGAAATCAATTTATTTCTCTCTTCTCCTGAATAATGCCTATATTTTTTTTCATGTTGCGTCTCATAATGCCGTTTTATGTTGCTTTTTTTGAAAATGATATTTTTTTACACAACAAACACCGGACTTCATCACGATGTTCGAAGCATAAATGTTGTATCTTCCACTCTTCCTTGAAAGCTTTAAGCGCTTCCGTTCCGTCATGATGCGCTGTGTTCTAAGATCTGTACATCCTTTAGCAATGTTTAGAGGTAAAAGAGCTCCGCGCGCGCGCAGCGGGCATAAAAGAGCTCTCTCTCGAAATTATTCGTTACCATCGCAAGACTGCAGTAGAGCGTCGATTATCCGAATACCGATCAACCGAAACATCGGTTAACCGAAAGCGTTCCAGTCGCCAAACTCAAATTTGCACGCTCGCCATGTAGAAATTCCTTTAGTGCTATTTGCGAGATTTCGTTGCAAAAAAAAAAAAAAAAAACGAATCTCAGATCTGAAGGAAAGAAAATTTTGGACTTCTTTTTCTAAACTGTATTTCCTACTTTAATGGCCATTTTGAACTTGTCAGACTAGGCTAGTCAATTCTCTTTTTTATTTGTAAGACGTGTGATACAAAATATACATGTACAATTTTGTGTTTAATAACAGTGTTTCTTTGTTTCATACTGCTCCTATGACACCTGTACAATTTGTTTTCGTAAAAGATCGGTTATCCAAAAATCAGTTATCCAATTGGTTCAAATAATACAGGGACATCATTTTATTTTTACTAACATTTTTAATATTAACCTGGCTATACCTTTCTATTAACGATTGAAACAGGAATTACCGTTTGCTACCCTTTCCACGACGGAGTTCGATGATACTGGCGTAAAATACAAATCACTTTACCAGGTATAGGAGGGAAGAAAAGTAGTTCATCCATTTATGTAAACTAGGAAATATCGCAATTTTGAGTTTGATAATTTTCATTAGGTTTTTGTTTAATCAAAGTACAGTACTGTATTAACACTTAGTGTTTTACACACGAATTGAGCTATCCATTCGGAAGTATTAATTATGCAGTGTATATTGTACTGTTACAGCACATTAGCGTACTATATAGAGAATGAAGTCAAATTGAAAAATAATTATAATATGGATATTTAAACACATTTTAAAAAATGGTGGCCGTTCATTTCGATACAGGCTTCAGTTCTTTTGTGCATATTATCGCACTATAGACTATTGTACCTAATTCCAATTACAAGTTTCGTCCTTCGTACGAGTAACTCATGTTGAAATAATTCTGTTCCTACTCTATAAAAGAGTACCTTACGTACTCTAAATTCAATCTTCACTTCTGCCCGATCCGAAAAGATAAAATCACTCAGAAATGCTATCTACTGTCCGTTCAAGTGGTTTTGTCGCAGGGTTGTAGAAAGGGGGGATCACGTGACAGTTAATTACTTAATGAGGCTCTTTTATTTAAGTTATTTTAAACACTTGAATAATATTACGTAGACGTCCAATTCCTAACAGAAATTAATGTTTTCAGAAAAGAGCTAAGATAGTCCAGCTACTAGACTTTACAAAGGGGCGAATAGAAGCAGGTGGGGGAAACCGGGATGCGACATAGGGAAACTGACGACAGTACCCGTACGAAAATATGAAAAGCTCTTTCGTCACTGGAAAACGCGAACATATTTCTGAAACGTACTATAATCAGCAGGGAACGGATTTATATGGACTAAAAATATATGAAATATGTAAATATATATGTAGTTATTTTTACCAAAATATGGAATTAAATATGGATTTTTACCAAAATATGGAATTAAATATGGACTTAAAATTAAAAAAATGACTATGTACGTTAAATATTGGTACATTTTAATCAAACTAAACAAAAAATATAATGGACGTACCTTATCTTCCAATGTAGTTTCAACAAAACACAATTTTTATTGTTTGTTACCATAACAATAGGTTACAAACATTTCTTTCAAGTGCTGAAAAGTGAATCTTCTTCTATTGTCTCTGAGGATAGATTTATACTGACTAAAAGAGCGTTCGACGTCACAAGAAGTAACTGGTACATAATTCAATTTCACAATGTCTGCTGGGGATAAGTCCAAGTTAATCTTCACTGTTGATTCACCACTCATCACAGCAACAACCTTTTGTAGTTCTTCATATCCAGGGTTTTTGAAAGTACAGTGTCCACCTTAGCTCTTACTGCATCTGCAACTTTACCTCTACCACGATTCAGTTGTTCCACAGTACTATTTATAATTTCAAAACTTTCAGATAGTGAAAGGTGCCTATTTTGGAGACTTTTGAGCGTTTTTATGATGCATGAAAATGTATGCTGAATGTGAGCTAAGTCATTCTTCACACTTATGTCACAGGTAACTGTTTTCGCAGTATCAATTGAGACTGCATCTTCAGAGTCCAATGCAAGGAGAACATTGTTAATAGAGTCTATATGTTCGGCATAATATTCAACTGCTTCTAGCCATGTACCCCATCTAGTTAAAATTGGCTTTGGTGGCAATGGAATTTCAGGGTACATTTCTTTCAACACGTTAACTCTACTGGGAGCTTTGAGAAATACTTTTTTCACTGATGAAATCAACAAATCTACTTTAGGGAAATTGTCTCTGACCACTTCTGCCACACGATGAAATGCATGCGCCACACAAGTAAAATGAGTCAATTTAGGATATACAACAGATAATGCTTGTCCAGCTTTGACCATATAAGGGCAGCATCGCTAATAAAGAATAACACATTATCGTACATAATACCCTTTGGCCACAGGATACCCATAGCTTCGTTGAACAGTTTAACTATAGTTTTGTTATTGCACTTTTCTAGAACATCACAATGTACCAACAAGTCTACCTTCTTTGTCGGGAGTCTCATCAATGGAAACCCAAATTGAACTATCTTTAATTTCATCTCTTATCTTCTGTATTGTCTCATCGTAGATGGATGGAGCATACGTCTTCCTAAGTGTTGACTCATCCGGGATTGTATGTTGAGTATATTTTTCAAGGAATTCCCTGAAGACCTTATTCTTTAGTTTGTAGAGAGGAATATCAGCAGAGATGAGAGAACGGCACAGGTCGATGTTAAACTCAGATCTTACATTCGATGTTGTTGGTTGTGTTAAAAACAATTGTCTCTGCTTGGAATTTAGTTGTTTGTTGGCCTGATGTTTACTAGTTGTAATGTGTTGTTCCACCAGGAACTTTTGTGTAGATGATACTGCACACTGACACAAATTACAAAATAATATTTTATTGTCAGTTGATAAACCATCTTCTTTAAATTCTGAAATGTAACTTGTTAGTTTTGATTTTAAATTGACTGAATGACGTACTTTTGGCATATTTACCGTCTTTATAGTATGATTTACAAAACTGAACCTATGTGTACTCTGACTGGCATTTAACTGTTGAGCTGCACAACTGAAGTCTGTTAAAATTTTAAATTAAATTAATACAGTTTTGTAACTTACTTTCCCATTGTTGATAGGACTGCTAATTTTCAAATAACTCTGATGTTAAAGGGATTACTGAACATGTGTTTAAATCTCTATTGTTGAAATGTATTTTTAAAAGTTAATGGAATTTTGTTTTGTTTTATTGTTAAACCTAATATAATATGGACTGTTTTATATGAAATATGGAAAATATATGGAAATTAACGAAAATATGTACTAAACTCTAAAATATGGAAAAATATGGAAAATAAAAGTAGGATTTTTCAACCCTACACATTGTGAAACATAAAGATAATGCAAAATATAAATTATATTAGCTTTATAAGTAAATATGTATTTACATATAAATCCTTTCCCTGATAATCAGTAACTCAGTACTGCTTACGCGCCCTCGGCTCTGTGTCGTGAACGGTTGGAAGTTTACTAGTAGAAGGGGTGAGAGTGAAGTACATTCCAAAACTCAGGTACAATAAAAATAGAAGTAAAAATAAAATGATGTCCCTGTAGATGCTCTACTGTATATACATTAATTCATCCAGTGTTCTGCACAAGGGCAGGTCTTTCACTGCAAACTCAGCTTTCTCAAATCTTTTCTGTTTTCTGCCTTCCTCTTTGTCTCATTTGATACATGTATCTTAATGTCATCTATCATTTGATATCTTCTTCTGCACAAACTCTTCTCCCGTTCACAATTCCTTCTACTGCATCTTCCAGTAGGCAGTTTCTTCTTAACCAGTGACCCAACCAATTCCTTTCCCTCTTCCTGATCAGTTTCAGCATCATTCTTTCTTCACTCACTCTTTTCAACACAGTTTCATTTCTTATTCTGTCCGTCCACTTTATACGTTCCATTCTTCTCCATATCCACATTTCAAATGTTTCTATTCGTTTCTCTTCACTTCGTCGTAATGTTCATGTTCCTGCCCCATACAATGTCACACTCAGTTTTCTATTAAAACTTCCTTGGTTATTGCTATCCTTATCTTGACTTCCTGGCAGCAGCTCATGTTACTTCTTATAGTAAACCCCAAGTACTTGAAGCTGTCCATTTGCTCTACTGCTTCATATAGAATTCGCAAGTTTACCTTCTTTATTTGTCTTCCTGTGACCATGGTCTTCGTCTTATTTGCATCTTATATATATATATATATATATATATATATATATATATATATATATATATATATGTATCTTCCTCTACATCTTTATTTCGCTTATATTACATTACCTATCATGAGTTTTCTATTATTTGAGCATTTCATTCGGTTGTCCCTTTCTTAGTTGTGTGATATATGTTTTCTTTTACTTCGTTATTTAATGACACCTTATCAACTACGAGGCTATCCAGCATCGATGGGATTGTTGATGGCGACATGGTACTTAGCGAGATGAGACCGAGAATTCGCCATAGATTACCTGACATTTGCCTTAAAGTTGGGGAAACCTTGAAAAAAAACCCAACTAAGTAATCGGCCAAGCAGGACTCGAACCCGAGCCCGAGCGCAACTTCGAATTAGTAAGCAAGCGCCTATTCGACTGAGCTACGCCGGTGGCTATCCAGTTGTTAATTGCCATATAGTAGGTCTTTCAATTTCGGAATGAACATAATATCAGACCTGAACCTTAAATGCAAAATGTGTTACGCTGTAACCTTAAAAAGTAAATTCATGTTGTAAGTAGTTTTGAAACCAGTCTCCGTTTCTTAACCTGTGTTTCTTCTGCAAATACCAAAGCTGATTTAAGGGGCTAGATACAGATTAAAGCAGTAAAATTTTGAAAATATTCAACATTTTTTTTCCCTCCATTACTGTATCTTGTACAATAATGAAAATTTGTATGTGTAAAACACTGTTCTTCTGCTATATGAAAAAAATATTTTACGATTAAAAAAATTAATTACTTTTTTTTAAATCAGTTCATTGTGCAGTGATAAAGCGTTTCCCACATAACTAAAAAAACTATCAAACTTTCTGTAATGAAAATTTGTGTGTCTATTTATGCATGTCATTTCTACAATATGATGCAAGATCACTTCTCTGCCTTTGATAGATTGTCTAATTACAAATAAATTCATTTAAAAAAATGGTATCACATAAAGTAAAATAAATATTATTTATTAAGGAATGTAGTTGAAAGAGTATGATATTGTAAACATGAGTTTTAGCAATAAAATAAAAGAGAGAGAACATGAAAAAGTTAACAAATCTGTGAGTTATGAGGGAAACGCTTCATCAATGCACAGTAAACTGCCATCATTTTGAATTTAAAAAAAATAATAATAATAATTTTTTTTAATCTTAAAAATGTTTTTTTTTCATATATCACTTGATATTAATTGCACAAATTTGTATAGCTTAATGAAAGTATGCTACTTTGTATTGTATATATTTGTATAGTTTTGGCCGATGAATTGTATATGCTTTAAATTGAATAGTAATCTATATAGCCCTATTGATAAATTGTTTGTGTTTGTAATTTGAAGTAGTTTGCATGATATCTATTATCAATTTCTGTATATCACAACTGGTTGAATTGTTTATGCTTTAAATTTAATTAACTTACTTGTTTTATATTATACATATAGCTCAACTGATGAATGATCGTTTGCGTTTGTAAATTTAATAATCTGATTGGCTATGTATTGTATACTTTTAGTAGAGCCATCGATGTAGCTCAGTTGGCAGACTCGCTGGGCTGCTGATCCGGAGCTGCGTTCGGGTTTGGGTTTGATCCCCCTTTAGTCTTTGGTTACTTCCGAGGATTTCCACAGCCGTGGGACTGAAGCCGGATAGTCTATGGCGAGTCCGTGGCATCAACCCCTTTGATTTGATTACCCCCCTTCGATTTGATTACCTGGTTGGGGTGTTCCGAGGTTTTCCCCAACCAAAAGGCAAATGCCGGATAATATTTTGGTGAATCCTCGGACCTCACCTCATCTCACTACATCTCGCCAAAACATTGTAAAAATTGCACAAAATTGTAGAAAATTACTAAATTGTAAAACTATAAAAATTTGTAAAATTGTAATTGTAATATTGCAAAATTTTGACTTGTTCCACATCTTAAAGCTTCAATGCTCATGTAAGATCTATGGAATAAAATAAATGAATAAATGAAAGAAGGACAGTGTTTTACACATAACAATTTTCATTATTGTACAAGATATAGTAATGGAGAGAAAAAAATGTTGAATATTTCCAAAAATGATACTGCTGTAAGCTGTGCCTAACCCCTTATGCACATTCTACCCGTAGAGATAAATTCCATACGTATTGAAGCGAGTAGCCTAACAACCTCGTCTTGGTACACCGAAGATACTTGACAGACCAAATGAGGATATTAGATGTAACATGCCTCTACTCGCCGCGAACGTCCTAGTTTTGGACCGACACCAAGTGTGGCACGTCAGACAAATTCGGGATGCCTGGACGTGCTATCCAGGACGTGAGAATGGGCCGCATATTGTTTCGCACACCGCTAGATGGCTGCTCTCCATGTTCGGAGATGTTCTTCTCTGACCCTTCTTAGTGCTGACTGGCGAACAATGGGGAAAGGAATGAGTTTTCTGCTTCCTCCTTACGTCTCCACTCCCGTTCACATGTATTACAAGCACTGGGATTCCTACACTACGCAGCAGTTTCTAACGGGGTTCGCCTTCCTATAGCGCTTATGACTCCCTCTTCGTTTAACTTTAAATAACGTCAGTATATAGTCGAATAAATGTACACGAATAATAATAATAATAATAATAATAATAATAATAATAATAATAATCTGGAGAATTTCTATTGGGTTATTTTACAACGCTGTATCAACATCTAGGTTATTTAGCGTCTGAATGAAATGAAGGTGATAATGCCGGTGAAATGAGTCCGGGGTCCAGCACCGAAAGTTACCCAGCATTTGCTCGTATTGGGTTGAGGGAAAACCCCGGAAAAAACCTCAACCAGGTAATTTGCCCCGACCGGGATTCGAACCCGGGCTACCTGGTTTCGCGGCCAGACGCGCTGACCGTTACTCCACAGGTGTGGACAATTTTTATTGGTATGGTATATTTAAGCTTAAATCAGAATTTGCTGAATGGATATGTTTCCTACTCCCAGTTTTGTACAGGATGTTTCCGAGTTGGTGTTACAAACTTTCAGGAATGATAGCGAAGGGCACATGTATCAGTTTGAGATAAGGAACCCTGGTCCTGAAAGTTACAAGCTAAAATATTTCTGTGTAAATGAAATAATTTTATTCCTCTGTACAACTTATTTATGTGTATTTATCTGTACATCTTACACATACTGTATCCATCTGACGTTGTTTACGTTGTCTACTTACAGTATTCCATTCAGTGCGCTGTCTGAGGGATGGGGATATGAAACTACACTAAAGCAATGCAGATATCGTAATGTGTAAAGGACATGGTCGGTCCTGATATGCACGTCTGTAGACAGCAGTGTATGTGTACAAGTTGCAGTGTCCAGTCGATCAGTCCTAGTGAAATAGAGGAAGAGGCGTACACGAGAGCGGAATAAGCAGACCTAATTTTCGAATAAGGATGAGCCAATGGGAACAGTAGACAAACTCACAGATTGTATCGGGCGAAGTACCCACGTAGGAGACATCCGGGCCATATCATTTTTCCACGACTGTTCCAAAAGTTAAGGTAAGGAGGGCATGTGGTGCCAAATTACAATTTCATTTCCACACAACTATTTTTGCTTATAACTTTCAACTCAGTCATTTCCGGAACATATTCCTTATCTCAAATTGATACATGTGCCATTCGCCATCATTCCTGAATTTGTAACACAACCTCGGAAACATTCTGTATATTTTAAATCTGGGCAGTACAAGTAGAGTTCCGTAAAAAAATTGAAAATTTTGTCTTTGTATGTTCTTTCTTTAATATCTTCATATCTCTTAAACAGGTACCTTATGTATTTGCTGATTACATAATAAAATAACTAACTAAAAGTATCTAGTGTTTGTTCAATATCCTCACATGCATCAAACCGAGATTGTACGCAGTGATGTTAAGATTACTGTAGATTTGAAATTTAATCAAAATATGGTGCACAATTATGCAATATGGGACACTTGTCCGGACATGGTTGTGTTATAGTTATTAGGCTTTTAAATTTTAAATATAATAATAATAATAATAATAATAATAATAATAACAATAATACTTACTGGCTTTTAAGGAACCCGCAGGTTCATTGCCGCCTTCACATAAGCCTTTGGTCCCTATCCTGAGCAAGATTAATCCAGTCTCTATCATCATATCCCACCTCCCTCAAATACATTTCAATATTATCTTCCCATCTACGTCTCGGCCTCTCCAAAGGTCTTTTTCCCTCCGGTCTCCAAACTAACACTCTATATGCATTTCTGGATTCGCCCATAAGTGCTGCCCATCTCAAACGTCTGAATTTAATGTTCCTAATTATGTCAGGTGAAGAATACAATGCGTGCAGTTCTGTGTTGTGTAACTTTCTCCATTCTACTGTAACTTCATCCCTCTTAGCCCCATTTATTTTCCTAAACATCTTATTCTCAAACACCCTTAACCTATATGCCTCTCTCAAAGTGAGAGTCCAAGTTTCACAATCACAAAGAACAACCGGTAATATGAATGTTTTATAAATTCTAACTTTCAGATTTTTTGACAGGAGACTGGATGACAAAAGCTTCTCAACCGAATAATAACAAGCATTTCCCATATTTATTCTGCGTTTAATTTCCCCTCGAATATAATTTATATTTGTTACTGTTGCTCCCACGTATTTGAATTTTTCCACCTCTACAAAAGATAAATTTCCAATAATAGTAATAATAATAATAATAATAATAATAATAATAATAATAATAATAATAACAACAACAACACTTTATTGCTAGAACAAAGATACATATTGATTTCTTAATATATAAAACACTCTAGCACTCCCAGGAAGAGTAAGTTACATATTCGTGCTCAGGAAGCATTCCACATAATGTTGAAACATTTTATTAAATAACAGAGTAAAAAATAAAAGAAAAGAAGAAGAAAAACACAGATATCATAATAATTTAACTTCAAATTTTCTCTGTAAACAGCATTTTTTATTTTTATTTTTTTAAGTATGGAGCATTAGCAAACTGTATGTTTGGGAATTTAGCTTTTACCACGTTATAAATCCTGGGCCGAAGTTGCTACTGTGATTATATGCTACAGTTGTAGTACATTTAGAAGGTTATGTTGTCTGATGTTTTTGTTTAATATTTATGTGTATATAAATTAAATATATTTCGGTTTTTATGTACGAAATTCAACAATACATTATTATAAATTTGATTGAAGTCAAATACTTTAAATTCTGAATACAGCAGCTCTAAAGGATAATAATCAAGAGGTTTATTAAGACATATTTTTATTATTCTTTTTGTAGCAGAGTTATTGGAATGAGGGAGGTATTATATCCACTATCCCATCCTATAATGCCGTATTGTAATATAGCTTGTACTAATGCGAGGTAATTCAGTCGTAAAGTATGGACAGCGAGACTGAAACACTTGGCCACGTACTGGGGTTCTGTAAGAACACCATCGTGTCCGTACAGCAATTGCCAACCTGCTAAGAAACAGAGGATGGGAAGTACATGAGGAGATTCATTGTGTGTCTGAAGATGATTCTCATAGAAGAGTCGATATAATTGCCATCAATAGAAGAACCCAGAAAGCGATGGTCTTAGACCCTATGATTTGCTTTGAACGAGACACGAATCAAGCGCTGCAGATAAATGATGACAAGAGAGCTAAATATGTACCTTGTCTTCCATATCTCAGTGAAAAATATACATTTCGCTTTACAACTGGGATGTTACAGGCTTACTGTTTGGAGCGAGGGGTTGTTTACCAAAATTTACATCTAATAATCTTAAATCCTTTAAAATTCCCTTTTATGAGATTCAGAAAATTGTAATGGAAATTCTGAAAGTCTGTCTTCAAATGTTACACTATCATCCATATATTAACACGTAAATTTTTGTTTTAATATACAAATCTAATCCGTATTTTGCCCGTTTCATTTCCCTTTAACTTTTATGTTTGTTAATTCCGGATCCCAGTGGTAAACCTCACTTGAGGACGGATGATTTTAAATCTTAGTAGTAGCGTAGGATTACAAAACAGTGAATATAATTTTTCTTAATCTATTGCACACAAAAAGAACATGTTTTTCCCAACGTAAATGTTGGTCGATTATTATTCCGAGATATTTAACTTGAGGAGAGTCATTTACAATAGGACAGTTACAACTATTAGCAGAACAATTGGATCTATGAATTTTTAAACACAAGAGCGAATCAGGAGATTTCATACCAACAGATGTTAACGAAAATGGTAGGCCTACAACAGTAGTTTTAAAATGATTTAAGACAAGTATGTTGGAATCAAACCAATTTTAAATATATGTGATGTCATTATTTGCGTTAAAGTAGATATTATCCCAAGTTTTACCTGCAAAAATAACAACCGACAGAATGAAATATCAATTCTCTAACGCATCGGAACAAATTTTTCCTACTTCAAGGATATGTCATTCTAGACTCTGGATTATGATAAATATACAAACTCAATCCCTTCAAATCATTCGGAAACAATACCATAACTCACTGAAAATGACAGCATCGGGAGTTATATCACTAATCTGCATAATCGGAAAATTCATTAAAATACATTCAATTCCCTATAGAGAGATTAAAGAGATGTAACATTCAATTTGCTGTAAATCACCTCAGAAATCGGGACGTAAATTTTTCACTTATCCTGTAACTACAACACAACAAAATCTGATGCCAAATAATGTAAAATCGTTATACAGATCCAATGATCGAAGAGTATGAAAGTAATTTAACAAAAATACGTACTTTTCAGGTCCCAGACTTAGGCCCGCATTTCCCTGGTTATGAGATAGTTAAGTAATTACAACACTTTGTTTTTTCACGGAGTAGAAACGTTTAATGTCATATCATATCACGTGTTAAATATTACAAGTCGATCTCTATACCCGTCGGAATTGCACGATACACTTACTGATTTTCCAGTTTTTGAAGAGAGTAAGTGTATTCGATAAGAAAAATTACTAACGACACCAGACCTTAAAATTAATTGTACAGTCTTTAGGATCAAAATTATACAGATGATAGAGAATTCTAAACTGAACATTTTATACAGGGTGATTCACGAGGATTTACCATCCTTTACGGAGCTTATTTATGAAGACATTTTGAGCAAAAACTGTCGCATAAACATAGTTATTATTCTCAATATTTTCAGAGTTACACTAATTTAAAGTTGTTTATAAAATACTTTTTTCTTTAGTTTGATGGTAAAAGAATAATACAAATAGAGAATGAACAATTCAGAAGTATCATTTCTTTAATTGGTAAGTATTATGAAGCTAAAAATATGCTAGGCACTCCATAGTTGCTTCGTACAGACATAGTTTCCTATTTTTAACTAGAAAATTACATTATTCTTACGCACTTATCACAATAATTATTACAAATCACACCACTTCCACCGACTTAATTATTTGCAGTTCAATTTTGCATCCTAATTTACAGCTTAGAGAGTTTACAACGCATTAAAAAAAATGTCGCCGTCCGCTTGTGAACGGCACTGAGAACGTCGCGCTACGTAACTGCATACGGCTATCTTTGATTTCCGTAGCTCTCGCGCTGGCTGCTGACTGCACGCTGACCAAGATCACGCGTTCACAGCAATGCGTTCCAATAACGAAACGTAACTCTGTAAATATTGAGAATAGGATCCACAATTTCAAGAAAAAAATGTTCTGGGGCCGGGTATGATCCCGGGACCCTTCGCTTAGAGCGCGAACGCTCTACCGACTGAGCTACCCCAGGAACCATACACGACACCGTAACAATTTTTCCTTTGTATCCACAGAACTCAAATATGCTGACAAGACGCCAGAAGTCAACTATGAGTGCACACAATACTGTGTGACTTAAATTGTGGCTTTCTGTTAACGTACCTCCAGTAACGAATGTGTATGCAAATCTGGCTTTCAGGTAGTAGCTCCCTGTAAAGCAGGTTTGAATAATTTCAAGGAAAAATTGTTCACAGTTGAGTTCTGGCGTCTTGTCAGCTCATTTGAGTTGTGTGGATACAAAGGAAAAATTATGACGGTGTCGTGTATGGTTCCAGGGGTAGCTCAGTCGGTAGAGCGTTCGCTCGCTAAGCGAAGGGTTCCGGGATCTATACCCGGGCCCGGAACAATTTTTCCTTGAAATTATTAAAACCTGCATTACAGGGAGCTACTACCTGAAAGCCAGATTTGCATAATAGGATACATGTTTGTATGACATTTTTTGCTCAGAATGTCATCGGAAATAAGCTCCGTAAAGGACGGTAAATCCTCGTGAATCACTCTGTATAAGGAACCAGTGGTCGGAGCGTACTTAAGACGGAGGTCGTTACTTTGAACAATTCCTATAACTAGTTTTCCAACTGACAGTGAGTAGTGAAAGAATAATTCGTTTTCCTTTATTACAGTATACGTACGCAGTGCACTGTACAGTAATTCCTGAATATTGCATCCTCTAAAGAAGACGAAAAGACAAATTTCTTTCTTTTCTCATTTATCCATTTAGTTAACATGTATTCCTATTAAACAGAATACTGGTATGCGCAATTTATGTACATTTCAAGTTAATTGATAAATATACTGTGACTTTTTCAGAGTAATTTATTTGCATTTCTCAAACTACATTCTTCTTCAACCTTCCAAACAATTTGTCAGTATTACGTACATTACAAAATAATTAGAGCCGAACTTCTTATGTTACAACACTAGTTTGAAGTTACATACCTTACATTAAAAAAAAAATACATGCTGAAGTTTAAACTTTCGACCTCATCCTCTGACAGAAACCGATTGTGCCACAAAGACAGCCTGAACCTCCCCATACCCTAAAGTTCGCTAGGACTTGTTAAAGGCATAACAAATCTCTTATTTAAGAACAGGATTCTCCGTCATGCTGTAATTTCAGAACACAACTTCTCAAGCTTCATGATCCTTCATTATCCTTTCAAAGGAATCTATCCTAAGGATTTATATTGCTATCAAAAATTAATTATTTTAAGCCGATTTTAACCCGTGAACATCGGTTATAATTGAAGTTACGTCCCTATGCAACAGACTGGAATGTTTTTCATTCAAAATGGGACACATTAAAATCGTTAAATACCAAGTTGAGCGTGAAAGTGCAAATGAGTGGAAAGTGAGATAGGGCTGTCGAATTGGACACGACGAACGACAATATTCGATACATTCGTTTCACAGAATGTTTAATGAATGACCATACAAACGCCAATTTTTAGTTAAACAATGTTTATATCTTTATCGTTTTGTAATTGCAATCTATAATACAATTATATGATTACAAGTAAAGTGATATAATTTCTATTAATACGCTACTAATTTCTAAGCAAAACACATTCAGTAAAAAATGTTACTTCTGAGAAAAAGGCGTTTTGAAAGATATTAACAAACCTGAATCTACAAAATATTATTTTTAGTAAGTTGTTTTTCTTCATGTGTATTTCAATTCCCAATTCGAAGTTAATAACCATACATTATGTACAGTAAGGTCCGAAAGTCTTGTCTCCCCCCCTTATTTTTAAGTTGATATGCATCCATTTTGAACATGTCATAGCAGATGTGTGACAATGGTTGATACTTTAAGGCTCGTCTCCTCTATTAAACATTTAACAACAACATGTTAAATGTTAAATTCTTTACCGTTAACATCCCAACATGTTGATTGAACAAGTTAATGCTAATTTCATTTAACACTTTGTCTACACTGTTAAACATGTTAAACTTGACTTTCTTTGCGTAGTCCACCATAAACAGTCTATGAGATTTTAATATAGGCCTAGATAGTGTTTTATTTTCAAACCTTGGACAATGGACTCAGATGATGATCTGACTTTTGTAATTGCCTCTATTGCTTGTTAGAAGGCTTTGAAAAGGAAGAAAATGAGAATGTGGATGCGGCAATATCTTAGTAAAAACCACTATGCAGGATACATTCTAAACGAGCTTAAAGTTGAATACAGTATCGATTTGGATTCAAAAACTTGCTGACAATGTGAGAACACGATTTTAATATTGTGCTGCAAAAATACTTCCTGTTACATCAAAGAAATACACAATTTAAGAGCAGCCATTTTATCTCAATTAAAAAAATTACAGCGTGATTGATTGTCATAGGACCTACGACATGATAGATGTTAAAGGAGTGGGTAACATCCTATAATTATTCTTTCCGAAGTTTTACGAACGTTAACATACATCACCAAATACGACCATTACTGACGTCAACGTAGCATTAACATTTAGCGTACGACGAGAGTGCGAAAACTCTCTATTGTATTCTCGAGAATAATTAAATAATAATTCCAGTTCTCTAAAACAGTCGGACTTTTAGTTTTGCCCGTGTATTCTTTTGCAGACACATCCCACAAACAAGGCCTTTCCATCAGTGCATTAATTTTATTCTAATGTATTTTCTTTCGTTCACTCCATTACTTCGAACAACTTACAGCCAACATCAAGGACCAATGATAGCATAAAAATGATCAAGATACGCGCCACAAAATCGGAACTTATAGTTGTTGCTATGGAAACTGTACGAACTTTGCCGAACTGTACCGACGCTGCACGAGTAAATGAATTGACTTGATATGTTTTCCATTTCTGCTGGAAAACACGCCAACATGTTAAAAGTGTTAAATTCAACATACTTAGTTAACATTTAAGTCAATTGGCTCTTGAAATGTCCATATACATGTTAAATTCAATGCGCCTTTACGTTCCAGCTTGTTTAGTGATCCAGAACATCAGTATGGGCACCATCATTAAAATGATGCGGCACCATGTCCTGTGCGAAATTTTCCCCAGCAAAGGCGATGTGATTTCCTGAATGCCTCCCTAACAGCTTGCTTCAAATCTTCAATTGTCTGGTATCGATGTTTCGAGACATGCTGCTTAAATTGGAGATTCCATTTAAAAGTAAAAAGAAAATGTCATATCGAAATAATTATTTTGTTTGTAAGTCCGGTAGGCCTAGGCCGGGAAAGTTCAATTTTTCGAACTGACAACAAACATTTTTTTTTGAAAGCATGTATTAAAATCTCATTTATTTTTTTTTATTTTTAGTAGGTTATTTTACGACGCTTAATCAACAGCTTAGGTTATTTAGCGTCTGAATGAGACGAATGTGATAATGCCGGTGAAATGAGTCCGGGATCCAACACCAAAAGTTACTCAGCATTTGCTCATATTGGGTTGAGGGAAAACCCCGGAGAAAACCTCAACCAGGTAACTTACCCGACCGGGAAAAATCTTATTTAAATACCTTTCTAGTCAATTACAATTCTCTCTCAGATTCTTCGACATTTATATCCGTTAGAAAGACTATGCTGTCACCAGTCGGAAAACTGTGTGACGTTACACGCAACAGTATATCGTGAGAAAACACTGAAAAAGTGCTACAGACGCGAAACAAATCACTTATATTCATACTACGTCCTTGTGTTAAGCTGTGAATCACAAGAGACGAATTCATCACATTTGTACTAGACCACTTAATCTCATCAAAAATTAGATTTCGTTCTGCAACATTTACCGCAGTGAGAGATACAATACATTTCAGACGCAGTCATAGAAATTAATTCATGCACATAATAGGATGACCGTAAGCTGTAACTCTATGCAAGGACGTTGCCTGACTAACCACAAACGTAAATTCATAAACTACATTCACAAACCGAGTACTATGACCGTCAAGCTTTTACGCGACCGCATTTCAACGTCCAACTGTATTTCAGTGGTCAAAATAAAATGACACAAAAAAGAAATAAATTGGTTTGGAGAGTTGTTATTTTTCCCAGCTGCGCGTTTGCAGCCATTGGAATCCATTTTCCGTTCGTTGCCGCGCTGGGTATCGATAATGCACATGGCTGTGAATAGAATCGTACAGCGGACGCATGGCTGTGCAGGAGTGGTTTTCCTTCTAATTCGAATGTGTTCAGCGAAGTAGTTATCAGAACTGAAATCCACCACGACTCAGAGAACCAACATCTTTTATATATATATATATATATATATATATATATATATATATATATATATATATATATATAAAGATTTTGGGATGGAAATTTCAGCACAAAAATCAAAAGTAATGGCATGCTTAGGACAAGACCCAGTCAGAAGTAAGATAATACACAATAACCAATGCCTCGAACAAGTGCAAAATTTCAATTATCTGGGTTGTGAAATATCTTGTCACCAGACGTAAGTGCAAGTTTGAACCAATAAATTATTGAGATTTGCGTTAAAATAATGAGTCTAGGAAATTGTATATTTAGTATGTAGAACTACATTTGTTTATAGATCTTTTGTTATATTATTAAGTTTTGTACTTGTGAACTATATCAATAAATCAATCAATCAATCAATCAGAAATATCTTGTCAAAATGAAAAAGATGTGAACAAGAAAATTACCAAATTTACACAAATTCTAGGAATAATAAACAATGCATTAAAAGCTAAATTAGTACAAAAATCTACAAGAATAAAAATATATAATACACTAGCATTACCCACCCTTTTATAGGGAAGCGAGATTTGGTTATTAAAGAAAAAGACATGAACAGAATCAAAGCAACGGAAATGAAATTTTTCAGGAGGACAGCAGGATATACTCTTTTAGACCGAGAAAGGAATGAAGAAATTTTAGAACAATTAGAAGTAGAGTCAGTAGAAGAAAAAATCAGCAGATACAAATTCAATTGGCTAGATCATGTAAGAAGAATGGAAAATTCAAGAAGCCCAAAAATTATGATGCAATATAAACCTAGAGGACATCGTCGACCAGGAAGACCTTCAAGAAGACTGCTAGATGGGGCCGAAACAGGTCTACAGAGGCCTAAATCGTGAAGGATGTATATATATCCTGTCCAAATTCAACCTCGCAAATTTCTAGCGCAATAATTAATAACAGATCCCTATTAGAAACAACAACAACCAAATTTCTTGGCTTAAAAATCGATAATGTGTTAAATTGGAAAAAGCATATTAAAGAAATTACCCCCAAACTAAATTCAGCTTGTTTTGCTATTAGATATATACAAAAGATAGTAAATAACAATACCTTAAAAACAATATACTTTGCATACTTCCACTCGGTAATGAGTTTTGGAATAATATTCTGAGGAAATTCCACAGATAGTAACAATATATTTCTATTACAAAAAAGAGTAATTAGAATAATAGTAGGTGCCAAATCTAGGCAATCGTGTAGGACTATTTTCAAAAAACTACAAATAATGCCCATGGCTTGTCAGTATATGTTTTCATTAATAATCTTCCTCGTATGTAATCGTGAAAACTTTGTAACTAATTCAACAGTTCATAGCATAAATACACGTCAAAAAATGACTTTCATACTCCATCGGCAAGTCTATCGTGCTATCAAAAAGGAGTGCGTTATTTGGCAGTAAAAACGTTTAATAGCCTCCCTATCGATATACAAAATGAAACTCAAAACATAAAATTATTTAGGGCCAAATTAAAGAAGTACCTAATTTCTCACGCCTTCTATTCTGTAGGTGAATTCATGACATTTAATAACACTTCATGAAATTGATACTAAAACTTTGTATTGTACTAGTAGACTATATTGTAAATCTCGTCTATATATATTTCATCTAGACTTCTTTCTTTCTTTTTCACTCTAACAACAATTTATCACTAAGCCTCAAGGCTTTTACTCTATTGTATCATGGTACTCTTTGTCGACGGCAACTTGTAGTGGTTACAGGAAGAAATTAAATTAAATTAAATTAAGATTTTATAATAGTATTAAGTTCTTTGACTTGTTCCATATTCCAACTGTAAGCATGTATGAATACCATGGAATGTTAATAAACACAATACAATATAATTTGAACTGGTAATGGAAATTACGGGAAAACGGCTGAACGGATTTTAATAAATGACCCCTCATTTTGAAGCTTGTTACTCAAAGTTTTTCAGAAAAATAGTAGTTTTCAGTGAAATGTCAATTTTCCAACATAATTTTCCTATTTTCCAAAATCCATCTGTCGTCAGTTTTGAGAACTAGCTAATTGCTTTTCAGAATAAAACAAAACACACACTACAGTAAACAATATTACACGAAGGCCATGATCTGCAAGAATGCTGACATATTTAGAGCTCAAATTAAATTGGTTATTAAAAACTTAAATTAATAAAAATAATTTACAGGTTCGATTCTGTGGTGTGTAATTTTCTGGGTACAGCTGTGTATTAGATATTAAAAACTACAAAACTTGAGGTGGTTTGATGACATTATTACCATTAGAAGTCCACACCTGTGGAGTAACGGTTAGAGCGTCTGGCCGCGAAACCAGGTGGCCCGGGTTCGATTCCCGGTCGGGGCAAGTTACCTGGTTGAGGTTTTATCCGGGGTTTTCCTTCAACCCAATATGAGCAAATGCTGGTTAACTTTCGGTGTTGGACCCCGGATTCGTTTCACTGGCATTATCACCTTCATCTCATTCAGACGCTAAATAACCAGAGATGTTGATAAAGCGTCGTAAAACAACCTACTAAAAAACCTACTACCATTAGAATTGAAATATTATTGTAGTTAATGCCATGATGTGGCCCTTTTTCATTAATTATACATATTAATGCTATATTGATGATATGAAAGTTAAACGTTTTTGGGTTATATAAGTAGATGTAGAGAATAACTTAAATTAGATCTTGATTTTTATATTTTACTGAATGGCGGCTATATAGTATATATGTATGGTATATGTTACTGAAAGCTATAAAATTTACGTAAGATAATGATATTATTAAAACTCAAATATTTGTATAGTTATTAATCAAGTGGGCTTGGGTGTTTTTCATACATTTAATGGCGGTATGGTGTAGATATTTATATGCGTGGTTATCTTCAGTATTGGCTCGAGAGAGAGAGAGAGAGAGAGAATCTTTCATGATTATGGAAGCAAATAACTTTGAGAATGTCTGGTATTCTTCATTGAAAATAAATCTGAAAAATGTTTATTTGAACGTCTAATGAACTTATTTTGCAGCATTTGCTGCACAAGCCACTATTTTCACTATATTTTTAAGTGTAGTTTTGCCAAACCCATACTTCTATAAGTAAGATATATGTCAACTTCGGCACTTTTAAATATATTTATAGTAATAATACTAATGATGAAGATGATGATAATAATAATAATAACAGCACTGCCCATCATTGCAAGTTCAAGAACGTAAACGCCGAGAAATACTAGAACCTTGGAATCACTGAACCAGAATTAGGCCAATTTTCTGATCCCATAGCAATTATTCTTCTTTCAAATATGCTCCAAAATAAAATAGCTAGAAATACAGTGAACCCTATATTTTATTCTCAGCATACACATCACTCCACGTAACCTTGTGTGTGTCGTTGTGATCTTATTTTGAGGACCGTCTCTCATCTAGCTACGGATATTTTTACACTACTGCTTAAAGATAATGACCAGATATAGGAACTACTGACACATGTTAATAAATATGACTAGGCCTTTACGCTAAAAATATATTCCTTGTAAACTTATACAACAGCACCAAATATAAGAATACATAGTAGGCTTATCTACGGCAATTCTACTTGAAGCAAGTAAAGCGATAGGGTTGGAAGTAAATCCCGAAAAGACAAAGCATATGATTATATCTCGTGACCAGAATATTGTACGAAATGGAAATATAAAAATTGGAGATTTATCCTTCGAAGAGGTAGAAAAATTCAAATACCTGGGAGCAACAGTAACAAATATAAATGACACTCGGGAGGAAATTAAACGCAGAATAAATATGGGAAATGCCTGTTATTATTCGGTTGAGAAGCTTTTGTCATCTAATTTGCTGTCAAAAAAATCTGAAAGTTAGAATTTATAAAACAGTTATATTACCGGTTCTGTATGGTTGTGAAACTTGGACTCTCACTTTGAGAGAGGAACAGAGATTAAGGGTGTTTGAGAATAAGGTTATTAGGAAAATATTTGGGGCTAAGAGGGATGAAGTTACAGGAGAATGGAGAAAGTTACACAACGCAGAACTGCACGCATTGTATTCTTCACCTGACATAATTAGGAACATTATATCCAGACGTTTGAGCTGGGCAGGGCATGTAGCACCTATGGACGAATCTAGACATGCATGTAGAGTGTTAGTTGGGAGGCCGGAGGAAATGACACCTTTGGGGAGGCTGAGACGTATATGGGAGGATATGATGGTAGGGACTGGATTAATCTTGCTCAGGATAGGAACCGATGGCGGGCTTATGTGAGGGCGGCAATAACCCTCCGGGTTCCTTAAAATCCGTAAGTAAGTAAGTAAGTAGGCATATTTACTCCTATTGTTAGTATGTTTGTTCATTTTAATTTTTGTTTAATTTCACTCTTTATGAATTTTGTGACCTCATGGAGTGGAAGAGATGATTCTATGGGTTATCTCCGCCAGAATGAATGAATGAATTAATGACTCAATCAATCAATTAGTAAATTTATGAATCAGTAAATGAGTTAATAAATGAGTAATTAAGTAAGTGAATAAATGAATGAATCAATCAAACAATGAATTAGTAAATTCATAAATCAATAAATGAATGGGAAGAGAAGATCCTATGGGTTATCTCCACCAGAATGAATGAATTAATTAATTAATTAGTAAATTTATGAATCAATAAATGAGTGAATAAATGAGTAACTAAGTAAGTGAATAAATGAATGAATCAATCAATCAAACAACGAATTAGTAAATGAATAAATCAATAAATGAATGGGAAGAGAAAATTCTATGGGTTATCTCCGTCAGAATGAATGAATGAATTAATTAATTAATCAATCAATCAATCAATCAATGAAGCAATCAATTAGTAAATTTATGAATCAGTAAATGAATGAATAAATGAGTAACTAATTAAGTGAATAAATGAATGAATGGAACAATCAATCAAACAACGAATTAGTAAATGAATAAATGAATGGGAAGAGAAGATTCTATGGGTTATCTCCGCCAGAGTGAATTAATTAATTCTTTAATCACTCAATCGATTAGCAAATTTATGAATCAGTAAATAAATGAATAAACGAGTAACTAAGTAAGTGAATAAATGAATGAATGAATCAATCAAACAACGAATTAGTAAATGAATAAATCAATAAATGTATGACTAAATGAGTGACTAAGTAAGTGAAGAAATGAATGAATGTATCAATCAATCAATCAATCAATCACCCAATTAATTAGTGAACAAAATAAATAAATAACTAAATAAACAATTGAATACATAAACGATTAAACTAAGAAATGAGCGAAGGAATGGGTAACACGTAAAATGCATAAATTAAAAATAAATGAATCAACGAATGAACAAAAAAATTAAGTAATTAACAATTAAATAAATAAATAAACAAATAGGAAATAAATAAAAATAAAACCTAATTACTACATAATGTGACACAATACTCACACAGTCTGTATAGAAATGAAACGGCCAAATGTTAGTATTCCCAAATTTGAAATCCCTATCGCTCGATTTGAAGCATTGTTCAAATCACAGCACCACGGGGCAGGCACAAGTTTTGACCACCTCACACACGTTGTTCGCTTCAGAGGTTATAACAGGTTCTGTTTCTGTTGTGGTGTAACAATTTACACCTATTTGTGACGTAAGATCACTGGAGGGAACGAAATTCAATCTCTTCGTATGTGACACTCCTATTCATCGTCACATGACTTGATCAATAGCTAAGTTACCACGGTGATGGGAATCCGTTTAATAAGGGACACTAATTTAGGTCAGGCGAGCCAAATTGAACAGAACCACATCAATGTCTAGGGCATAACTGATAAATTAACCAGTTCGCAAGTAAATTATTCGAACGTACAGTTAGGTAGCGCTGCAGAACCAGGGTGAGATACTCGCTAACACCATCCTAGTTATTGGAAAACTGAAGTGGGAGCGTAATTACCCCCTCTGGTCTGTGCGACGCTTAATTACGCCGCTTTTGTAAAACTTTTCTGTTAGTTTTAACTCAATGCAGCGTAGATAAATGAAAGTCTTATGCAATAATTTGCCAAATATTAGAGCTATATCAAAGCTGAAAAAGTAGTTATTATCACAAAAACATGGACTATAATATATTAAACCTATTAATGTAAACTATTATTATTATTATTATTATTATTATTATTATAGCTTAAATTTGTCACATTTCCAATTGTTTATAACTTGGAAATAATTTAGTCAAATTTTTTTCATTTTAATGCATTTGTTCAGAATTCATCCACCTTATACTGAGGGTCATATAAGAACAGTTCCTAAACAGCAAATATTGCCGTCTTGTCAATGTCGCCAACTGTTGCCAAATATCACACGACCCTTCGTACTAAACGACTTATTTACTTACCGTACTTTATGTTGGAAGGTTATTCTAAATAATTCAATAATTTGTAACATATTTTCATGCGTGAACTATACGGGAAAGGGATAAACATGCCAAGTATTTTGTCTAGCAATACGAAATTCATTGGTTTGACTAAACAATTGACTCCTGAGACCTAGCCTAAAATAGTAATATGTGTTACAAGAGCGGTATGTTGAAGTTTTCATGTTCGAGGAAAAGTTTGAAAAAGCGAAACGTAGTTGAGCTTTTTTAATTTTTCGAGACAAGTGAAAGATAACATACCGCTCGTGTATCGTACATTATTTTGTGCGAAGATCGTTTACTACATACCTGAAACAGGAATTTCTAATTAGTTGCAATGAAATCTCCATCTTGGTTTCTGTCAAATGACGGTAAATTTGCAAAACAAAAATATCTATCTTCAACATTGTTGCTTTAAAATGTTTTCTGTGTTTACTATGCTCCAACAGGCCGTGATATACGTCTGTCTTTTTTTCCCCCAGTCTATGATGAGTCTGGAATCTTGTTGATTTTTTCACGGCTTCCTTAATGTTACTTGCATCACGAATGCAGTAACTTTAGTGGAGTTGTAGAGTTTACTTAATTTTTGCATATATTTAAAAACAATAATTAACAGTGCAATTTAGGTGAATTTGCAGTGGTAAGTTTCCAATTTATAATTATTACTATATTGAACGTTTCTAAAAATAATATGTTAAAAGCGTAAAGCAGTAAAATGAATATGACACTTAAGCGGTAAGAAGAGGGAAATTGTTATGTGTGTTAGGTTGGAAATACTGAATGTGGAATTCTAGACTTTCCGCGGATTGGTTTTGTGCGGAAACCAAGCAAATACGCACGATCTCGCACAAATGTATTTTGTTTGACCACATGAAATTATAAGTACTAACTCCGAAAACTTACCCGACTATAGTCTTGAATTATAACCACAATTTAACACAAAAAATAACTAATTAATTATTAGTATGTTCAAATTTCACTAGCTTCCAGTAACCGGCTCAGAAATCTAGTACATTTTTAATTTCGTGGAACACCAGTACCGACAAATATTGTCGATATTTGTCTCAGCTGCCAACATACCAGTTAAAAATCACTACAATTTGTAGTATTTGTCAGTATCGAAATTCGAAACGAAGTTGACAAAAGAAAATTCAACCTGCAAACCAGAAAATCACCACAATCTACTAGGGGAAAAATGGTTAGGTTTCACCCTTAGGGTATGAAGTAAGGTGATCCGGACTTTACAAGGATTTTGTACACCACTGAATTTTTGCTTGTATATTTTCATTTTTTTATCCAGTAGAGTGAATATTTATCCTGACGTAAACAAATAGAAGGTAGCATAATTTTCATCAAAACTCCAATGAGCGAGGAGAAATTTAAGGAAATTACATTTACTGTATCTTTGCCTCCCCAACCCATCATTACGTATTGGAAAACGTGACTTCAAACTTTATATTACTACTGTAACTATAGAGTACAGTACGATTATTTAGTCCTGGCAGTCGCCGGAGATGTGCGCCTGGGTCAGGCGAGTCCATTTAGTGACGCCAAGGTGTGTTTGGGTTATTCACTCGCTTGCCTTCGGAGCGATCGGATGTCATGCATGCGTTAGAGCGGTATATTTTCAGTACAATTAATCTGTACTGCATTCCTTTACCGACCGCTCGCCATTATCTCTACTCCGGAACTCTCCCCACTCCTCCTATTACTTCCCCTATTTCGCGTTGCTGAACTGTCAGGACTAAATGATCGGCCTGTAATTCAAGATGTTTTTGGGCAATGATGCATATTCAGATCCGTAAAGGCTGAAGCGCTCAGCAGGCAAATTGCTCTGTGGGCGGGTTAACTACTAAAACGCAACGAAAGAGAAATAGCGGTATAATCAATGTTGTCCATGCATTCGTTAAGTAGAACAGCGATGTATATAACAAGAAGGAGATATACTTTCCTTAATACAGGATGAGTCACGAGGAAAGATACATGATGTGAGGGGTGATAATATTGGTGATTCTGAACAAAAACAGTTTCTACTTGGGTTGATGAGATATTTCTGACATGGCTTTATTCACGAGGAAACAACTTTACGTACCTTCTATATAGTCGCCCCCTTTCGCAAGTCTCTCGTGGCTCCGACTTAAAGAACGTAGAACTTTACACTCTTTGTCTTTACTCTTTCGAATTCTGCACACTTCAACACCAAATTACCTTTCGTCTCGTTTCTCTTATCTATACTCTAACCACGACGTAAATACCAGATCACTTATCTGTGGCACGCTAAGTATACCTCTTCATAGAACATCTTGTTATTCATCATCTTTTACAATATCCACCTCGCGTCAATGGAATTCCTTCTCACAAAGTATTAGGGGCTGCAAGACAATAAACACCTTTAAGAACAGCTTAAAAGAGAACCTTCTTAGCATTTCACTCAATCATACTGATTTAAACTATCACTGACTACATTGTTACTTTTTTCTTTAGACATCATCCTGATTGTGCTGTATTTTAATTGTCTCGTAATAATCTCTTTCTATTACCTAATATTATTTGAAATATATTAACATTCTATGTATTTTAGTTTAATTCTGCTACACAGTTTATTTCAGTGTTTAATTAATAGTTCATAGTATTTTGTTGTTTAATTTGTAAATAACTTTTGTATACATGTAACTCTCATCTAAATCAAATTGTTGGATTCTTTGTAAGTTCATGCATATGTATATACACTTTTGCTGGTTGAGTGGAAAGAGAAGGCCTTACGGCCTTAACTCTGCCAGCTAAAATAAATCATTATTATTATTATTATTATTATTATTATTATTATTATTATTATTTATTACCTTTTCCCAAATGTTTGGAAGGCGTCGTACACCATCAGCGCGTCCATCTTTGTTGATGTTCCGTATTGACCGCCCTATAGCACGGACAAGTTCTTCTCTGGTCTCTGTACCGGGTCCTCGCAGTGGTTCTTTCACTTTGATGAAAAGATCGTAATCGCATGGATAATATCGGGTAAGTACGGAGGATGTTCCAGAATCTCCCATTGCCAGCGACGCAAGAGGTCCTTGACAGCAGCAGCGGTGTGACTCCTTGCATTATCATGAAGAATGATGGGGTTCTGTACCACCAAGTGTCGTCGTTTTCTCCTGAGGGCTGGACGAAGGTGGTGCTGCAGGAACCTGCAGTAGTAGTCCGCGTTTACCGTCTGCCTTGGAGGTACAGCGTGGAGCAGTATTACCCCATCAATGTCATACACCACAATGAACATCACCTTCACAGCACTTCCAACAAGGCCTTGAAACTCTTTAACCCATCGTGCCACTGGCGATATGGCAACGCTGCATCGCCACATGCTTCACGCAGTCCCTGAAAACATTCTGTGCACTACGACCTCGTGCCACTTCAATTTTGATCCAGGAACGTTGTCTAGTTTTGTAAACATGATCTTAGGAGCTCACTATCCCTATCAAAGTCAACGTTCTACACACTGCAATAGATTGACAGAGTCCGTCGCCGCTGGCTACACTAACTCATCTAACAGTCCTTGTTCATGTCCATACAGCTGGCAACTCGAACGCACCATCGTCACGTGACAGCAGTGTTGCCATTACTTTTATCCAACCTATGTATAAACATATGCCCTGTCTTTAACAGAATCTAACATACAGCTATTTGAAAATCACGGTGGTCAGTCTCATGTCCTTCATCAGTACTCATATGTGGACAACCAAACAACATTAGGTTGTAGTAGGATCAATGAAACGTATCCTGGACGTTGAATCGGTCGCGGTGGAGTCATTTTTACCAAGGTCACCTGACATTGCTACATTGGATTACTGTGCGTGGAGTTGGCTTAAGAGCGAAGTCTACAAGCGCAAAGTGAAACTTCTCGCTGCATTTAAATGCTTGTCCTCAAGAAGGAATGTCCGAATCAGCTCAGATCAGCAACACAGGAGCTGTCTACAAGAGCTGCCAAGTGCATTAAAATTGACGGTGGACGTTTTGAACATGTTCTGTAAAGAAAAGTATACAATTAAACAGAACATAAGATAACAATATTTTAATTTACTATCACCTGCAGTTTTCATGTTCCTCATTGTTTCCATTAGTTTTCTCCGAAACCGTTAAGAACAGGACATTATATGTTCATATAAACTTTTTGTTCAGAATCACGAACATTATCACCTCTCAAACCCTTTTCCTCCTGATGCAAAATGACTGTTGACCAGTGTAATTCGATGCGGTGTAGGGGATGTATCTTTGAGTCGATACTAGACGTTCTCACATTGAGGGCCTCCCTTTACAGCGGAAATAATAATAACAATAATAATAATAATAATAATAATAATAATAATAGTAATAATAAATAATAATAATAATGTTTTATTTACGCTGGCAGAGTTAAGGCCATAAGGCCTTCTCTTCCACTCCACCAGCCTTAATCAATATAATACACATTTAAATTACGAATATTTACACTACATTCTCCAGCAATATTCTTCAGTTAAGTTCTAACGACTAGTAGACTACATATTTATTTAAATATAGATAAACCTATAAGGTAGAGTAATAACTTAATTTATGAGCTAATTTAATTCAGTCAATTATAAATAATTTGAGATTTGAGATAGCTAGTAAAATGATGAAAATTAATTTAATATAAGCTTACTAGAACTATGTTACAGCGAGAAAAAAATATATATAAATCTAAAATATACTTCTATAATGAGAATATTAATGTAATTGCCATTATAGGTTTTGTAAATCTATTTAGAGAAATTAATGATAATAATAAGAATGGACAGATGTTAGTTTCATTATACGGAATAAATATTAATCAGAAATTAATTTGTTAAGTAAGAATTTATGTAATTTTGACCTAAATGAAGTTATTGTCCAACAACCCCTTACATCACTCGGAAGCGAGTTCCAATTCCAAGCAACTGAAACTGTAGGCTATAAGATGAAGAATATAAAGATGTCTTGTGGTAGGGTATAATGAGTAAATTGTAATGATGAGACCTAATACTTAGCTGATGATATGCGGATAAATTTTGAAAACGAGAAGCCAAATAGATTGGGGTAGCTGTGCGCAGAATTTGAAATAAGAGAACAAGAGAATGCAGGGCTCGTCGATCACTTAGCCTTAGCCAAGACAGAGTTTGGAAAGACGGGGAAACAATGATCATACTTACGAATATTACAAATATAACGGACGCACGTATTATGCACACCTTGTAGCATCACAGCACAAATACAAGACGAAAAATACATCCAGTCTCATACACGGAAAATAAATATCTTCCATTTTCCATCCCGGGAAGCGAACCATGAACCTTTTGGTTGAAAAGCGAACACATTAACCACAGAGACAAGGGACGCATAGCAATAGTGTTTAAGTTAATTATAAATTTTCAGAAATTCTGGAACGCGATACATTATCAATTTCATTGTTCACTGTTTTTATTTCTCTCGTGTGGATCAGAAAAGCAATCAAGTGCACACGAAAATACTCGAGAATGTGTCACATGTTTACTCAGGTTGTTATAACATCCAATGTTGATTTGATTCCATGACGTTATTATGTAATGTTACATTTCAGATATATTCATTTGATAACTCGCATATGATGGTTATTTGAACACGTTTGAATGTAAACAGGTGATTGCTTATCGACTGAAAAGCGAAACGATAGTAATGTCTATAAGTATGAATTAATGTTCATGGCAAATCACGAAATTCTCTGCATATAAAATTATTTCATTTTAAATATTTATACAACTACTTTCGCCATTACGCATAAAAATCAGATCAAATTTTTATTTCCTGCACTTTACATCTAAAAATATCAAATATTTAAACAGTCTGTTCACTAAATCGAATGCATTTCTAACAAATTAATTTTATTTAATGTAGTCGGTTATTTTACGACGCTTTATCAACATCTTAGGTTATTTAATGTCTGAATGAGATGATAGTGATAATTCCTGTGAAATGAGTCCGGGATCCAGCACCGAAAGTTATCCAGTATTTGCTCATATTGGGTTGAGGGAAAACCCCAGAAAAAAACCTCAACCAGGTAACCTGCCCCTTCCGGGAATCGAACCTGGTCCATCTGGTTTCTAACTAATTCTAAGATAATGGAGCATATGCACCAATTCTCTCATACTAAATAGAAATTCAATTAAATTTAATAAATTATTATTTAAGGGTGGATATTGGTAAACATTATTATTCAGAATTTGCCTTTCTGCAAGGCTAAATATTTCTTTGTACGTATTTCACTACAAGCAAAGTACACAGGTGCGTCTAAATTGCATCAGGAAGTTTGTTATTTATAGTGGTACATGAGAAATTGTTGAATTTCGAGAGAAAGAACACAGATACGCTACAAAAAATTCGTTTCACTGTAATTTTTCTTCCACAAATCTTCTATCTTCCATCTTCTTAGAGCTATCTATCTATCTATCTATCTATCTATCTATCTATCTATCTATCTATCTATCTATCTATCTATCTATCTATCTATCTATCTATCTATCTATCTATCTATCTATCTATCTATCTATCTATCTATCTATCTATCTATCTATCTATCTATCTATCTATCTATCTATCTATCTATCTATCTATCTATCTATCTATCTATCTATCTATCTATCTATCTATCTATCTATCTATCTATCTATCTATCTATCTATCTATCTATCTATCTATCTATCTATCTATCTATCTATCTATCTATCTATCTATCTATCTATCTATCTATCTATCTATCTATCTATCTATCTATCTATCTATCTATCTATCTATCTATCTATCTATCTATCTATCTATCTATCTATCTATCTATCTATCTATCTATCTATCTATCTATCTATCTATCTATATCTATCTATCTATCTATCTATCTATCTATCTATCTATCTATCTATCTATCTATCTATCTATCTATCTATCTATCTATCTATCTATCTATCTATCTATCTATCTATCTATCTATCTATCTATCTATCTATCTATCTATCTATCTATCTATCTATCTATCTATCTATCTATCATCTATCATCTATCTATCTATCTATCTATCTATCTATCTATCTATCTATCTATCTATCTATCTATCTATCTATCTATCTATCTATCTATCTATCTATCTATCTATCTATCTATCTATCTATCTATCTATCTATCTATCTATCTATCTATCTATCTATCTATCTATCTATCTATCTATCTATCTATCTATCTATCCATCTATCGATCCATCCATCCATCTATCTATCTATCTATCTATCTACCTACCTATCTATCTACCTATCTACCTACCTATCTATCTACCTACCTATCTATCTTTTTTTTTTCTTCTTATTTAATATTATTAATTTAACTAGCGGTTAGTTTAGATTGACGGAAACAGTACAACGCGTTGTGAAAGTAGTGGTAGTCTATCAGTATAGAACGTAAATATAATTAGCATTGAAACTTAGGCAGTAAAACGGTGTTGGCGTAGTAACAGTATCTGCAATATAATTATCATCGTTTTTCTAGTTGTATTATTACATTTTATAATATAGACACGGTTATTTGCTTCAAATTCTACTAATATGTCATATATAACCTACATTTTTAATAACCATACATATTACATTTTATCAACATTTTATTACTGTTTTATTTATCTTTGTTTGTATGTATATTTAAGAGTAGTATGTTAAATAACCAGATTTGGAAAGTGTTCAATGTGTGTTACCCACTATTACGAGACCTGATGATTCCATTTCTTGGCGAAAACGTTCGTCTCTTGTAAGTCCAACAATATAATCCATTTTTATGTCGTAATTTAGTGGCAATTTATAATGAAAGGTAAGTCATTTGATGATAATAAATAAATACAGATATATTCATTTTGTAATATTTATACTTATCGGACCAAATATGTATTTGAAAGCTACATATGTACATATTTAGAGAAATACATATGAATAATTTAAATAAATCATGTATATAACTTATCTAGTCGACTTTCTGAAAAACCGATGTACAAACATTTTCGCTCTTTGTAACATTCGAGTGTTACGTACAAGGATAGTACCAACGTAAGTTCAACACAACGTGCCAACAGTTCCGCACTCTAGCTTGTGGAATGGAGGAATGTAGGCACTCTATGCATTTGTACTCTTCTCGTAGAATCATTTCTACTGTTGTTCGTACTCAACTAGAATGATATCGATGTAAGCGCAGATAGTGATTTCTGACCATTGTCCCAACACGTATCTACCCGTCAAAACCATATGTGCACATAACTTGTTTTTTGTTTGGGTTCCAAAACCGCCAGCCCTAGTCATATCTCGTAACATATATACAGTACAGGAATGTTAGCTTACATTTTCTAATGCTAAAAGAATGTTTCATTTTATTTCACATATAGAGAATAGGCGCGGGAGAAAATTCCACGAATTCATGAGCACAAGTAATATAATTCTGTATTACCGTCTGACTGATAAAAATAAATGTAGATAGGCATTATAAATTGAATATGCACTGACGATACTAACAACAAACTATTCAACATTTCAGCCGCCAATAAACATGAAACAGGTAGGTTGAATGTAAATAGTTGAATATTGCCGCATAAGACTTCAAAGCGACGTAATACTAGTATAAACGACAAAGTACGCTAGCTTTATTGACACGTCTGTCTGAAACTATGTACATTATGTTTAACAGTACAAAACCATATTAAGTAAACAAAGCAGGCAATACCATTAAATACAGTAGGTATTAGAAATCTGGATACCACGTAACAATTACAGTAGGTGATAAATAGAGTAAATCGGGGGAGATAACTATCGGGGCAAGATGCTTATTTCTTTGTAGTTTCACATTCTTCCAAGCAGAGGGCGGACCAGATTTTTTTCGGGGTGTGATTTGAGGAGATCTAAAAATGAGTAATGAGAAATAAGTTTATATACTCACAATTTGTTTCCGAGTCACAAACATTTACAAATTGGCCTGAGTAGCGTAGTCGGTATAGCCTTTGTGGTCACGGGTTCTACCCCAATCCAGCTCGATGGCATTTAAGTGTGTTTAAATGCGACAGGCCTTATATCAGTCGATTTACTGGCATGTAAAAGAAGTCCTACACACCGGCGACGCTGATATTCGGCAATTGCGAGCGTTCTTAAATAAACCATGACTTTTTAATTTTAACATTTACAATGGCTGAAATACAAAAACAATGACAGAATGACATTTACAGAAGGCGACGAGGATTCTTAGACATTTCATCCAGTACTTCATGAGCTTTTACGACCATTTTTATGTATATACATCAAGGCCAGTCCATTTAACTGTCTGTTTTCGCCGGCAATGTTGAGAACGAGGGTTCTGGTGTTATCATAGTTACAGGCAACGTGCAGAAAAGTTTCCCTTGCGAACAGGGAAAAATAAATTGCACCTGTTCAAAGATGATATAAAACCATTAGGTGAAGATTTTTCTGATCAAGGAAATTTCTTCTCCACATCTTCAATTCATTGAAGAAAGACTCTGGTGATGCATCAACATCATTGGGCCACTGATTTACGACAGCCTGAACAGCAGTTTCTAAATCTTCATCTGATTCACTATGTTTTTAGGCAGCAAAGTTTGTTGGACTTTAGGATTCCCTTATGATTTAAAAACCTGTCCTTGAGCTGACTAATGAATTAGTCTAAGAAGAGAAGGAAAATTACAACTTTAAAATACTTTTCATTCTCTGTCTTGAAGTAAGAATGCTGGTTTGTCTTCCTGCAGTTCTTGGAATTTAACATTTTAGCAAAGAGAATTTACGTGGAAAATCTAATTCCTATGTACATTCACAAATTAAAATTAATATTATTTTTGTTTCTTGGTATTTTTGTCAAAATTTCGGGAGGGGATATATCTCCTTAATCCTTGCATCCGCCCCTGCTTCCAAGAGAGAACGCCACGCGCATGTCTTCATGATCATGAGACAGTTGAATGTCTGTAGAGTGGAAGCTAACTCATTTTGCCACGTGTTCTTGTTGTGAGAAGATGAAAAAGCATGATAACAGCTCATTTTTCTGCTATAAAATAATTGCAAAGTTATGTTAAAAATTTTAATACATCCTCGAATTCGTAATAACCAGGCCTGCAGAACTCGTTAAGTAGGGGAAACATGACGTCAGCCTCACTCCAATTCTATTGGGGATGATCTAATTCCGCGGAGAGTTCTGTCGCCGTCAAAGGTCCATCAGTGGCGGCATATAATTTCCAAAAAGTATTGTAATAAATTCAATGTTTTTATAATGCTTTATCTCATTTCAAGATTTACAATTATGCTAGATTTCCTGTCGGTAGTTTCTTTTTGATTTCTTTGCACTTAACTTGCTTTAGATTTTCGAAAACTTTCCTCCTATCATCACCTACGGAAACATAAATTTACAGCATTTAAGTAATGAACCTTGAAAGTCACTATTAATTTCAATTCAAAATGAACACAACGAGTGACGTCCTTAATTTACAGTATATAAATAAATAATCAATATGCAGTTCGTAATAATGAATTTACCTGAAAGTTTGTGCATTCCATAATTCTTAATATGGACTTTGTTGAAATGTGGTTTAATATTGAAATGACGAGTGGAAATAAATTGGATGGGACCAGTAAACAAGCAATTCTTTCGTCTTCAACAACAAAATAATCATACGTACAGTATTCCCATTTCCTTTGGAAGTAGTCTTTCTTCACTGGTTTACATTTTGCCATGTTCCAGTTCTCTTTAAACTGCAGTACGCTTATCCATCCATCCATCCGTCCGTCCGTCCAATCAATCAATCAATCAATCAATCAATCAATCCATCCATCTATTTATTTGGCTGGAGTGCGTTATAATGTTGAATGACAGCATTGACATCCGGTCATATAGCTATCACTCGCTTATCAACGTACAATTTATTTGTCGTCCTATTACTAGTAAAACCAGTTAAGACCAGTAATACAAGTTTTGTAAGAACAGTAATTAAAACTTTATTAGTGCACGAAAAATCATAATAAATTCTTCAAATAAAATAATTGGTTTGTTGCCTGCATGAAACATTTAGGACTTATTTCATTTTAGTAGAATACAGAGCACGACAGACAAGTCGCAAACTGTACTTAACTTATTTTACACAAAAGTGCACTTAATCGGCTTTAATAGTAATAGGACGATGTATACATAGGAGACCTTCTTACATTATATGCACACATACATTTTAAAATTTATTTTACATGTCTTTTAACTTATTTATTTCCCTCATTCATTTTTCTCTTACTTTCTAAAGGTATGTTCCTAAGGATTTTATTATCTGTTCATTTGTAATTCTTGATAGCGTATTGTATACCTCTCGCCTGCAGCCGACCGTAACTAGAACGTCATGACCGCACTGGTAGAAGAGGTGGGTGGGGTAAGAAAGGGGAGTAAAGCAGTCGCTCTTGGGAGCTACAGTTCTGCAGGCCTGGTAATAACTGTGAAACTTTCGTAATGGATACTGCAGTAAAGATTATAAAGTTTGTATTGTTAACAACCAACGACCTTGTTCCGCCATCTTAGGTTGCGTCACAGCACTTGGGGAGATGATCACTTTTTTTTCGGGGTAAGATGACAACTTGTTGCAAGTGTTTTATTTTTTGTTTCATTGCAGGGAATGTGTAAACATTACGTAAGATCCTCTGATAGAAGTTAGTGGATTGAGGACAGTCTTCAACTTGCGATGGAACATGTTATAACAGAGAGTATGAACTGTTTTAAAGCATCGCAAGCATAAAGGATTCCTTAGCGTACCCTTAAACGCCGCCTAAAAAAGAATGATGACAAAAAATGTACTGGATTGAATTCATTGTGTGTGAGAAGTGATTTCACGAGTCTTGCACACGGCAATAAAATATGTGCAATGATTGTGTTGCTGAGCAGTGATAAACGAGTGAAAAAGTGGCCATGAGCTTTATATTAAGTCAATTTTATTATATACATGTATAAAACCAAGTTCAGGTAAACTACATATATCAGTAAATGTGTTAATTGCATTTGTCATCTTACCCGACTATCGGGGAAAGATGCCTAGTTTGCAGGCAAGAAGGAAAAAACCTGTATCTATAAACAAGGTAATTAATAACTAACTATTGTCAAACGTGTAGGCTGAATAGACATCAGATAATGGAACTTTTCATAACATTTTCGGAATGTAAAAACGGCAGGCCGAAGAAATACTTAAAGAAACTACTATTTTCTACATTGGTCCTATATTCATTACTAAGGACAAATATATTACAAGCTTTCGAAACTATAATGTACTTTGAAATTAATCCTCCTTTCATAGCATACCATTAAAATATAGCAACTTCTTACCTTTACAGAAATCTAACATTACGAATCTTAAACTTTAGATTACCGTACAAAGCGAATGGCTAGATACTGAAGTCAATGAAGTCTACGGTAAGTTCTGCATGATCTTAAGGATTCTTTCTTCAAAAATTTCAGGGACACAATGGGACCTTGGCCCCATAATAAAAGGAATAGGTTATCCTATAATATTTGCAGATGATACAAGTATCATAATTATAGACAAGAACTTTGCCACATTCAAATATAAAATAGAAATAATTCTCCTTAAAATTTATGACTGGTTTACAACCAATAAACTAGCATTAAACATTAATAAAACTAACATAATTCAATTTAAAACCACTTCAAATTTAATCTCTGAAACAATGGACATAACTATCAACAATATACCATTACTAGAAACATAAACAACCAAATTTCATGGTTTGCATATTAATAATACAATAAATTGGAAAAATCATATCAAAGAAATAACCCCCAAACTTAGCTCAGCATCCTTCGCAATTAGGTCGTTACAACAATTTCTAAACAGCAGTATCTTAAAGACAATATATTTTGCCTATTTTGATTCCATTATGTCCTACGGAATAATATTTTGGAGAAATTCTGCAGATAGTAAAATTATATTCTTATTACAAAAAAGAGCCATTAGGACAATAGTTGGAGCAAAGGCTAGAGAATCATGTAGATTATTTTTTTTTTTAAATTAGAGATTCTAACCTTAACAAATCAATACATATACACTATAATAAATTTCCTCTTATGTAATAAAGAAAATTTTCCAACTAACTCAGCCATACATAGTATAAATACCCGCAGAAAGAATCATTTTCATACGCCATCATCAAATTTATCATACTATCAAAGGGGAGTACGTTACATGGCGATAAAAATGTGCAATAGTCTTCCTGAAGACATTAAGAATCATAGCCAAAACCCTGCATTATTTAAGGTAAAACTAAAAAATTACTTAAAATCTCACACTTTCTATTCTGTAGATGAATTCTTGACATTTCACAGAACTGTGTAAATATTTTAATACTATTAAATAGTAAACATATTACATTGTATAAAATATTATTGTTATTAAGGTATTAATTCTGTACATATTTCATATTTCCATTTTATAGTATTGCATTTATATTTAAACGTAAAGACATGTTCTTTATTCTATGATATAAAAATGGAACGATCCATCCATCCACATGTTCTTTATTCTATGCTATCCATCCATCCATCCAAATCCATCCATCCATCCAGAATATCTATGGAACGAATAAATCCATCCATCCATCCATCCATCCATCTATCTATCTATCTAAAGCAATACTACAAACAATTTAAGATAAAAATAATATTAATGTTATAAATATACGAGTAGGCTTACAACCGATAAAAATTAAGGGTTAGAAATGCACATAGTTAAAAACCGCAAACTGATGGGAATTCACTTCGCAAGTTGCAGTTCATCGTACACGGGATGAAGATGAGTGATGTACAAAAATGTAGTACGGGTTAAAGAACGTGGCGGAAGAAGAAAGACATCAAAGAGACGCTTGAATGACAAATTGAAGAAATATTTCTCTATGGGGGCTAAGCGCCAAAGAAAGGTTTCTGAGATATTAATAAACAAAACACCGCCAAAGGCTTGTTGAGATACCTCCAACACCATCTTTCGGTGCACGAGTGAATCACTTACAGTGTAACTACGGCAAAGCCATATAGTACGATGTGCTAGCATAGATGTATATACCTTAGATTGAATAAAATGAAATACAAATAGTTTGATACTTAATCTCTTTCGAATGACAAGTCTTTAGTTATAGAAATTTGGAGTCGGAATACAAATATAACAATTGAATTGTACATCGGTGCCACAAGTTAACACTTGTAAATACTTAGGTAGGTATATATTGGGAGTGTCTTGATTTTGCAAAAGAAAGCCATAAGAATTCTATGTCAATCAAATTATCTTGAACATTGTCGACCTCTTTTCAAACAATCACAGATATTAACTGTCATAAAATTATATATATATATATATATATATATATATATATATATATATATATATACGACCTAGTCCTTTACACTCGACAAAATACAATCACTCATTAATAGCTAATATACATGATCATGAAATTAGAAATAGTGAACAAATTAATATTCCATACTGTAGATTACATAAAACTAGTACAAATTTTTCTCTCATGGGGATGAAATTATATAATAAGCTTCCCAATCAATATTATAAGTTACCAACCAATAGAGCGGAGTGGTAGAGGGCTGGCCTCGCATTCGGGAGGTCGGGTTCTATCCAGGGGCCGGCAATTCTAATGAGGTTTTTCATGGTTTCTCAGTTATTTCCAGGCAAATGCCGGGACTTACCTCTTGAAAGTCCTGCCATGGACGGCGAAAAATCCTTTCATATGTGTGAGTGAATGCTGTGTAATGTCTTAAACGTTTGTGTTGTATCAGGCGGCCCTGGTATTGAGCTGATCCCCCATCCGGGGAGGCCTTCCATGTCCTTGTGTGGTCAAAAAGTATGTATGTGATCCATAGATTAATTCCTCTCCGACAGGTCGCGGCCCTGTAAGGCCCGGGTGACATGGGTCGTGTAAATGCACCTAAAAGGAGAGGTTAAAAAGAAAGAAAGAAAGAAGGAAAGAAAGAAAGAAAGAAAGAAAGAAAGAAAGAAAGAAAGAAAGAAAGAAAGAAAGAAAGAAAGAAAGAAAGAAAGAAAGAAAGACCAACCAATAGTTTCAAAGCTAGATTTTATAATTGGCTTTTGATTAATCCTTTCTACTCTGTAGATTAGTTTCTTAACATAAATTCATACGAAATTGTTTTTTAATAAATAAAGTTATTTACATTTAGTTACAAATATTACATTAAGAATGAAGTGTTTTTATTAATTTTAGAGTTTCAAAATGTTTTGTGTTTTCATTCTAATTAAACTTTACTGTTTTCAATTATATGTGTATTTTCAAATGTATTTTTTTTTCCTCCCTTCTGTATTGTGACGAAGCCTATCACTGTATGTTTAATGGCTTAATAAATTGAATTGAACTGAATATTTTAGTAACAAACTGGGTTGGGAGTAGCAAGTCAATAATATTACAAGTAGAGCCTGGAAAGCACTACATTTCTCTATACGTATTCTTATGAAAGCTAACCGAAAGTCAAAAGAATCAGCGTACAAAATCCTTGTTCGCCGAATAATGGAATATGGAGCGGTGGATGAAGATCATTACAGAGAAATTCAAATTGATTCAATAGAAAAGTCCACACCTGTGGAGTAACGGTCAGCGCGTCTGGCCGCGAAAGCAGGTGGCCCGGGTTCGAATCCTGGTCGGGGTAAGTTACCTGCTTGAGGTTTTTCCGGGGTTTTCCCTCAACCAAATACGAGCAAATGCTGGGTAACTTTCGGTGCTGGACCCCAGACTCATTTCAACGGCATTATCACCTTCATATCATTCAGACGCTAAATAACCTAGATGTTGATACAGCGTCGTAAAATAATCCAATAAAATAAATTCAATAGAAAAGGTCCAACGCAGAGGATCAAAATATGTCAAAATGTGGAAGGAACATGGCGAAGATGTATTAAAACACTCAGGTTAGGAATTTCTCGATTCAAGGCAACGAAAAGCCAGACTGAGCGCAATGTTGAAGTCACAAATGACCGACATCAATATTAGATTAGTGACACCATCGTACTTGGGCATGGATGATCATATTATGAAATTTAAATGCAGAAAAAAAAAATGAGACGTGGCAAAATTTTCCTATGTTAACCGCACAGTAGTAGGCTGGAACAGCTTACCTGCGGCAATCTTTGAAGATGGTCCTCTCAAAATCAATACATTTAAGGAAATATTGAAAAGATTAGGCTGAGATTTAATAAAAATGCAGGTGCAGTATGCATGGATAATTATAATTATCTAAGTTATGTCATGTAATTACGAGTAATTAAGGTGACTTGTAGTTACTTAAGTTGAAAATAGTTGGGTTTAATATAAATATATTTATTTATAAGTTAGGTTTGCTTCAGCTTGGGTATGCTTAGTCATTATAGTCCTAGGTTTATTGTGTTTATTTATTATTTCATTTATTTGAAGTTAGAATTAATTAATGTTATTTTATTTATTGTAATTTTATTCCTATAATTATTGTAAATTATTTCTGTAATTATTGCAATGTTATTGTGTATTATACAGGGTGTTTCAAAAATACGAGGCATAATTTCAGGTATGTATTTCCCACATGTAGACAATAAAAATAGTTCATTACAATATGTGTCCGGAAATGCTTCATTTCCGAGTTATGGCCTTCACAACGTTGAAATTCATCGGAACGTTTTTCTTTCCGCAGGTCGTTGTCTTTACAGAGGATGTTCAAAATGTCCACCTCCTGCTTGAATACAGACCTCACATCGATGTCTCATTGACCTGCGAACACGATCCCAAACTCCAGGAGTATTGCGTGTGTCCTCAGAACATGCCACAATTCGATTCCGAAGGGATTCCAAATCAGGCACCGGAGACGAATAAATCAATGATTTTAAATGGCCCCACAACTAGAAATCGAGAGGGTTCAGATCAGGTGAGCGTGGAGGCCAAGCAATTGGGCCACCTCTACCTATCCATGGATCAGGAAACCTTCGATCCAAGTACCTACACAACACCGAATGTAACTTCGCCTCGGAATGAAGTGTCAGAGTGCCCTCTTAATGTCTCCTTTGACGGCAACGACCTGCGGAAAGAAAAACGTTTCGGTAAATTTCAATGTTGTGAAGGTCATAACTCGGAAATAAAGCATTTCCGGACACATGTTGTAATGAACTATTTTGATTGTCTACATGTGGGAAATATATACCTGAAATTATGCCCTGTATTTTTAAACACCCTGCATATCATTGCCAGCCGGATGTATATCTCCTATTTTGGAAGAAATCAGCGATTTAGAAAGTAAAATATGAGGGAAGTCAAAAGTAACCTTAATAATTGTTTTACTAATTGAATATGTACATTAAGACTACAAACACGTCATCACTTTTCAACATAGTATAACAGGAACACTTGCATTGAACGTATTGGGGACTATGTATTACTTTCAAAGCTATTTTGTGTCTAAGTATGAAAATGTGGAAAATAATAATTTCTTCTTCTTCCTTTAAGTATTAGGCCAAATGGCCTGTTACGATCTCACAGTTGAATTTTCAATCCAGCGCTTCTTTGGACGACCGAGAGATCTCTTCCCGTTTGGACGATAGTGGAGCATGACTTTTGGGATTCTATCGCTATGCATGCGATGCAGATGATTTATTCAGTTGTTCTGATAATGTTTTACATGATTAATTACAGGTTTTAGTTGTAATTCTTCCATTACATCTTCATTACGTTTGTGATCTCATTTCGTATATCCGCTGTATATTTAAAAACTTCATTTCATTGGCCGTTATTCTGCTTTCGTCTTTCTTCCTCAATATCCATGCCTCACTCCCCGTAACAAAGTACAGGTCTCGCCAAGGTCTTGTATAGGTGAATTCTAGTATGCCTTTGTAATAGGGAAGGTTTCATAATGGTGTTAATTATTCCCATTGTTTTGGTGTATTTAGAAATTTTCTGTGAAATGTCTACTTCATCGAAAAAGATAATGTGTATCCGAGATATGTAAAATAATTTACTCTTTCTAATATTTTTGAATCTAAACATATTTTGCTAGGCACAGGGTATTTTCCGCAGAAGGCCATAACATTAGTTTTTTCTTTATTGATTTTCATGTCATATTTAATTCCAATTTTGTTAAAATTAAAAATTGAACGTTGTAATTCTCTTATGAGGATGCCACCAGAGCTAAATCGTGTATATATTATATAATAAATAGCAACGGTGAAAGGCTGCAGCCTTGTTTTACTCCTGTATGAATTTCTGTCCAATGCGATAATTTATTGTCACACCTTTGCAATTAGATTTGTTTTATAGATATTATATATGTTTGCTATAAGTTGTTGTGGAACATGGACTGTGGCTAATACATTTAATAATTTATTTCTGTTCACCCTATCAAATGCTTTTTCCAAATCAATGAAAGCAATATGTGTTTCTAAGTTGAATTCCCGGTGTTTTTCCATCAATAATTTTAATGTAAAATATCCATCGCAACATGATCTTCCCTTTCGGAAGCCATTTTGTTCTTCTCCTAGAAAATAATAATTTAAGATGTTTATATGGTATATTATATTTTTCTACATTAATTTTATTGTACAAAAATGGATATAAGTGTTTTAACGTGGATAACAATTTATTGTTGATTAGTTAACTGTACAAACAAACAATAGTAGGCCTCCTACTGCATATCTTATTTCAAGTTTATCCTTAAAAAGTTCAGAATGATAATTTAAAAAATTAGGATGCCTGTGACCTTTATCACAATTATTAAAATAACTTTTCAATTTGCAATAAATCCAAAACTATGTATCCCAATATTTTAAAATCTTGTGAGGTCTTTCATTTAGTCGCCCTAATTAACAAAAATTGTAGTGGAAATTGGTTAAAAGTAAGAAACATCATCAACTCAGGAGAGTCTTCCTTAAGGAATGATAAGGGACGAGATTATTGGAAAAATACGTTAATATGCATCGAGTTTATGTGTACATTCAATTGATGGAAACAAAAATCTGCATTGAATTTTGTTTATCAACTAATTCTTATAGGGCAATTTCCATCGTCGAAATTGCAATCTATACTCCTTTCTATTAACCATACAAAAATATCTGAATGATAGCTGATCTTCAAGCTAGGTGACATTTGCACATACCTTCGCCGGAAGATGAGGTTGAGTCTGAATTACGCATTACAGCACCTGCAAGAAAGACAGAGTAAAAGTTATTGACATCAAGGTAAACGAATACGAGTATAATATATGCAGTCAATTACGCGTGTTACAGAGTCAGTTGTCAGTAAGTTAATGTGATAAGTAAAAAATTGTAGTATATATATTTTTTTGTTTCTAACAGCATTCTATTTTAAGCTCTGGCTTATATACAGGATGAACTGTAACTAATATCATTAATTTGAGGGGGTTATTCTTTTGAATATTTGAAATAAAACAATTATTTTCATTACAATTCAATTGTTTTATATGAAACATTGTAAAGCTTGTTTGGGGAAAGCCATTAATTAAATTCCCAATATGCTCAGTTACATCAGTTATTTATAGATTTAAAAAGGCATATGACTCGCTTAAGAGAGAAGTTTTATATAATATTCTTAGTGATTTGGTATTCCCAAGAAACTATTTCGATTAATTGAAATGTGTTATAGTGAAACTTACAGCAGGGTTCGTATAGGCCAGTTTCTATCTGATGTTTTTCCAATTCACTGCGGGCTAAAGCAAGGAGATGCACTATCACCTTTGTTTTTAATTTTGCTCTAGAGTATGCCGTTAGGAAAGTTCAGGATAACAGAGAGGGCTTGGAATTGAACGGGTTACATCAGCTTGTTGTCTATGCGTATGACGTGAATATATTAGGAGAAAATGCAAAAACGATTAGGAAAACACGAAAACTCTACTTGAAGCAAGTAAAGCGATCGGTTTGGAAGTAAATCCCGAAAAGACTAAGTATATGATTATGTCTCGTGACCAGAATATTGTACAAATGAAAATATAAAAATAGGAGATTCATCCTTCTAAGAAGTGGAAAAATTCAAACATCTTGGAGCAACAGTAACAAATATAAATGATACTCGGGAAGAAATTAAACGCAGAATAAATATGGGAAATGCCTGTTATTATTCGGTTGAGAAGCTTTTGTCATCCAGTCCGCTGTCAAAAAATCTGAAAGTTAGAATTTATAAAACAGTTATATACCGGTTGTTCTTTATGGTTGTGAAACTTGGACTCTCACATTGAGAGAGGAACAGAGATTAAGGGTGTTTGAGAATAAGGTTCTTAAGAAAATATTTGGAGCTAAGAAGGATGAAGTTACAGGAGAATGCAGAAAGTTACACAACGCAGAACTGCACGCATTGTGTTCTTCATCTGACATAATTAAGATCATTAAATCCAGACGTTTGAGATGAGCAGGGCATGTAGCACGTATGGGAAAATCCAGAAATGCTTATACTGTAGAGTGTTAGTTGTGGGGCCGGAGGGAATAAGACCTTTGGAGAGGCCGAGACATAGATAGGAGGGTAATATAAAAATGGATTTGAGGGAGGCGGGATATGATGGTAGGGACTGGATTAATTTTGCTCAGGATAGGGACCGATGGCGGGCTTATGTGAGGGCAGTAATAAATCTCCGGGTTCCTTAAAAGCCATAAGTAAGTAGGTACTGTATTATGATAATAAGTAACCGAAATAATTCCAGTTTTGTCCTTTAAATGTACAGAAGTTTAATCCGAATATATGTAACATTTTAAAATTGCTTTGTAGAACGAAAAGTTACATTTTGTTCGCATAAAATTTCTGCACATTTAAAGGACAAAGCTGAAATTCTTTCAATCACTCTCTTAAACTGACTCAGTATATCAGAATTAAAACAATGGCTTTCTCAAAACACGCTATGAAGTATAGGGGAGAGGCGGGTAGTATCGGACATCGTGTAATATCGGACAGTGAATTTCTTTTATCTACCACACGATGATAGTACCTGATTGACATGGTTACGTTTCTGTGATGTCGCATTAAGAAACGTAACCATGTCATTCAGGTACTACCATATGGTGGTAGATGAAAGAAACTCACTGCCCGATACTACCCGATGTCCGATGCTACCCGACTCTCCCCTATATTATTTTAATGTACCGAAGTACATATGATATTTCCATGCAGATATTCTGCGTCATCATACGATGAAAGAGTAATGGAACAGAGAAAAATTCTCTCCGGCACCGGGATTTGAACCCGGGTTTTCAGCTCTACGTGCTGATGCTTTATCCATACCGGTGTCGGACAGAATCGTCTCAGTTTAAGTTCCAACTCTTGGGTTCCCTCTAGTGACCGCCCTCTGCACTACGTTCATAGACATCTATGACGTGCTGAGGTGCACCCGTTATGAGTGATTAGTTGGCCGGGATCCGACGGAATAAGCGCCGTCTTAAATCACGAAGTGATTTACGCATACCATATAGATTATTTTAATGTACCGAAGTACATATGATATTTCCATGCAGATATTTTTCGTTATCATACGATGAAAGAGTAATGGAACAGAAAAAAATTCTCTCCGGCACCGGGATTTGAACCCGGGTTTTCAGCTCTACGTGCTTCGTGATTTAAGACGGCGCTTATTCCGTCGGATCCCGGCCAACTAGTCACTCACAACGAGTGCACCTCAGCACATATGTGGACTTCAGTCCTACGTTCATAGACATCTATGATGTAGTGCAGAGGGCGGCCACTAGAGGGAACCCAAGAGTTGGAACTTAAAGTGAGACGATTCTGTCCGACACCAGGATGAGTATCCGGTGTGGCTTAGTGGATAAAGCATTAGCACGTAGAGCTGAAAACCTGGGTTCAAATCCCAGTGCCGGAGAGAATTTTTGTCTGTTCCATTATTCTTTCAACGCTATGAAGTGTTTAAACAGAGGTATTTGAAGAGATGAGGCAGATGAATAAGAGATGAATGAGAAGAGAAGTAAAACAGGTAGGAATAAATTTGCAAGAAAACATGGGACAGAGGAAAAGGAAGAAGGTAGCATAATATATAACATTAATTTTTGGCTTAAGATTTTGTAACATTTCCATTGGGAGGAAATTTTACAAAACCTCAACAGAGCTTTCATTAATTAGCGAGATGTGAGAGTATAACTTATTATACAGCGATGAAGTAATATTGTTACATTATTGTGCAGGTTTAGATTTACAAATCCATATTCCCATACTTCAGCAATTAATTATAATTATTAATATACATAATGCACTGTAAGAAGACGAACTGCATAGCGTGTGTACGGATATGGAGAAAATTAAGTGGGTCTGCTCTGAATTCCAGTCCCGGTCGAGTAATTAATCAAGTGCAGTACCAAGTTCTAAGACATGTTCGGGAACGCACTTCCGAGAGAGACCACGATAGCGTTGGGCGTATGTTGTGCAGAACCAAATTTATGAAAGGCGAGTTCATACTACACTTATCTTAGTTTCCTTCACTTCCAATTACTGTCCTTTTCCGTCACAAATAATTCTCTTGTTGCCTTCATGAATTAGAATCTCTCATTTCCGCACTTCCGTCTCTAATTTTTCCTTTTGAAGAATTTAATCTAATTCTTATTTATTTTTCATATCTTTATTATTCTTTCCTTTCTTGTCTTAATTTTTACTTTCATCTATAAAATTCATTTGTTCAAGCTCCTACTATTCTATTCCCATACCTTGCCGCAGAACTACGTATTTCTCCTCAATGATTATATGAGGGGATAGCTTGAGAATTGACCGAAAAAAAAAAAATGAAACCAACTCCCTTCATGTCCTTTTTTCCCCCTCCATGTTATCGTCGTTTCTAGTGTATTTTCCTTGTATCCTAAATTTTCTCCTTGGTCTTCCCCTTATCCTCCTTGTTATCACATTTCTTTTCCTTGTCTTCTCCTTGTCTTTCTTCGTTTTCTTTGTCTTCCACTTGTTCTCCTTGCATTTATTTATTCTGCATTCCTTTTATTCTTCATTTTTTGCTCGTTATTTAACCACGCTGTATCAACTACTGCGTCATTTACTGTCAATTGTATGACAAGCTTTCCTAACATTTTTGTAATTAAGGATGAAGTCATCCTGTGACTAAATGAGCATGAAGTCAACGTGTGACTAATTAGCATGAAATTACCCTGTGACTAAATAAGCATGAAGTCATCCTGTGGTTAAATGAGCATGAAATCATCCTGTGACTAAATAAGCATGAAGTCACCCTGTTACTAAATGAGCATGAAGTAACCATATGACTAAATGAGCATGAAATCAACCTTTTGAATAAATAAGCATGAAGTCATCCTGTGACTAAATAAACGTGAAATCATCCTGTGACTAAATGAGCATGAAGTCACCCTGTGACTAAATGAGCATGAAGTCACCCTGTGACTAAATGAGCATGAAGTCACCCTGTGACTAAATGAGCATGAAGTCACCCTGTGACTAAATGAGCATGAAGTCACCCTGTGACTTAATGAGCATGAAGTCACCCTGTGACTAAATGAGCATGAAGTCGCCCTGTGATTAAATGAGCATGAAGTCACCATGTGACTAAATGAGCATGAAGTCACAATGTGACTAAATGAGCATGAAGTCACCCTGCGACTAAATGAGCATGAAGTCACCCTGTGACTAAATGAGCATGAAGTCACCCTGTGACTAAATGAGCATGAAGTCACCCTGTGACTAAATGAGCATGAAGTCACCCTGTGACTAAATGAGCATGAAGTCACCCTGTGACTAAATGAGCATGAAGTCACAATGTGACTAAAGTCACAATGTGAGCATGAAGTCACCCTGTGACTAAATGAGCATGAAGTCATCCTGTGACTAAATGAGCATGAAGTCACCCTGCGACTAAATGAGCGTGAAGTCACACTGTGATTATATGACCATGAAGTCATCCTGTGACTAAATGAGCATGAAGTCATCCTGTGACTAAATGAGCATGAAGTCATCCTGTGACTAAATGAGCATGAAGTCACCCTGTGACTAAATGAGCATGAAGTCACCGTGTGACTAAATTAGCATGTAATCACCCTGTCACTAAATAAGCATGAAATTACCGTGACTAAATAAGCACGAAGTAACCCTGTGACTAAATGGGCACGAAGTAATCCTGTGACTAAATAAGCATGAAGTAATCCTGTGACTAAATAAGCAGGAAGTAATCCTATGACTAAACAAGCATCAAGTCATAATTTTATATTCCACAAATGATACCTCTAAGATGACTAATACTATTTTTATTCTTGTCTATTATATTTATTTTATTTTATTCCATGAATTAATGTAACAACGTCACTATTCATAATTAATAAATTCAAAGGAAATCAATGCAAAAATAACAATAAATATTCACGCGAATAACCCAAAAAAGAACAAGAATAAATACTGAATAAATAATCATGATGTCATCTGTGACTAAATGAGCATGAAATCACCCTGTTACTAAATAAGCATGAGGTGACCCTTTTATTAAATAACAATGAAGTCATCTTGTGACTAAATGAGCATGAAATCACTGTCCAGCTCGACCTTATATTAAAATATGATACATGTTACTTCTTACATCACACGGCCTATGATCGATTGGAGGCCAAGTCATGATGGAATTTGTATTCGAAAAAGCAGATGTTGAAGAAGGTTTTCTCTAGATACTCCTATTTCCTCTGCCATTCCACTAAGACTCTCCACCTCCCCATTTCTCTATCATCTGCAACAGCTAAAAATAATCTTGGGGTAGTAAAAGTATCCAATGGTGATTAAGGAATGCTAAGGTTTCCGGGCCCTGAGCTTTATCAGATACTCGTCGGAGGGTGGGACCTGGCTCTGTCAGGATTGAGGCAGGATGGGATATTTGTCAGCATCAAATTCACGAATGCCAGAGGCCACCTGTTGGACTTTGACACAACCCAAACCTTAATCCAAAACTGTATTTCTGTGGCTCCAGGTCAACATGTGATGTCAATTTTTGCAGTTATTCTATAGCGAGCATTTAAAGTTAGAACGACTGTATAAAATCATAGTAATAATGTTTCATAACAACGGATTAGAGAGAAGATCAAAAAAGATATGCATGCCACTTTTTACCATAACAAATATACCATCAGACTGCACAACATATCACAAAATTTCATTTTCGCCAAAAATTGACATATCAGCTTTTGCCTTGGAACCACAGATTTTATACGGAATAAAATGTTAAGAAATGAAAGAAAGAGTAAGATTAAATTAATTGTTAGTAATGGAATGAATTTGTGTTCCTCGGCGAAAAGAAAGAACTCTGAGAAACCCTACATCCTCCGATCATAATCAACACAATTTTATTACCATTCCAATGAGCACCAGGGATAGAGTGTGATTTTGTAGAGTAGAAAACCAATATTGAACATTGTCCTATGGGAAGGACATTATCCTTCTTAATACACTGGATTGCACAGTAATGGCAAAAAGTAACCGGACCGACCCTTGTGTCTATTACAGAGCCTTATTCACTCCAGAGCACAATAGATTGGTAACTAAGACTTTCGTGGTTCGAATCCTGCCTGGGAAGCAGACTTTTTTTGTCCCTTATTGAAATTTATTCCCAGTACTTTTCGATTGTTGGTACAATTCATGTTCTGGGAATAATAAGTTAATTAAGTAGTAAAATACTGCTGCAATCGAAAAGTGTTGGGAATAAATTTGAATAATGAACAAAAAAATATAAAAGTTGGAGATTTATACTTCGAAGAGGTGGAAACATTCAAATATCTTGGAGCAACAGTAACAAATATAAATGCAACTCGGGAGGAAATTAAACGCTGAATAAATATGGGAAATGCCTATTTTTATTCGGTTGAGAAGCTTTTTCATTTAGTCTGCTGTCAAAAAATTTGAAAGTTAGAATTTATAAAACAGTTACATTACCGGTTGTTCTGTATGGCTGTGAAACTTGGACTCTCACTTTGAGAGAGGATCAGAGATTGGGGGTTTTTGAGAATCAGGTTCTTAGGAAAATATTTGGGGCTAAAAGGGATGAAGTTACAGGAGAATGGAGAAAGTTACACAACGCAGAGCTGCACGCATTGTATCCTTCACCTGACATAATTAGGAACATTAAATCCAGACGTTTGAGATGGACAGGGCATGTAGCACGTATGTGCGAATCCTGAAATGCATATAGAGTGTTAGTTGGGAGGCCAGAGGGGAAAAGACCTTTGGGGAGGCCGAGACGTAGATGGGAAGATAATATTAAAATCTATTTGAGGGAGGTTGGGTATGATGATAGAGAATGGATTAATCTTGCTCAGGATAGGGACCAATGGCGGGCTTATATGAGAGCGGCAATGAACCTCCGGGTTTCTTAAAAGTCAGTAAGTAAGTAATGAACAAAAAAAAAGTTTCCTTCCCAGGCAGGATTCGAACCACGAAAGTCTTAGTTACCAGTCTATCGTGTTCTAGAGTGAACAAGGCTCTGAAATCAGCTACAAGGGTAGGTCCGGCTTTTATTGCCACTCTTGTACTTAACTGACTTTTCTTTACAATTTCTAATTTCTTTCTTCTGGTCTTTGTTTTTTCGTCTTTCTGTTTTTTTTTTTCGATATATTTTCTTTATTTACTTCTCCGCTTGATTTTTTCTATGTTTATTCCTTTCCCCTTATTTCATTACGATATATTTATCATTACATTTGTATAAAACTTAGAACCATCGCGTTGATCCTGTGATTTAGTGGAGATTATATTACAAAGGAAATGAATTTCCTGTATATTCTGAAATATTTTCACTTAGAATTCAAGTTTAATTTCTTTAAGGAAACAACACAGATATACTTGCGAACTTTTCTTTAACTTCTAATAGATAATCGAAACATTTCCAATTCATCTTTTTTGTCCAGATAGATGAGGCAAAGAGCCGCATCGTTCCAGTTGAATAGGTTTCTTGACAGAGACGGATGGGAATTCTTTAGCGTTCGTGATAGAGTCATAAAGTCGCCCCTGGATTTCATTCTGAACCCAAGTTTTACCTATAGTGTGTAAGTCGTAGTACAGTACATGGACGATTTCAACTTTACACTGAAATATGTTCCGTCAGAGAAATACAAATTAGGGTAGTCTACGTGAATTAAAGAAAAGCTTTTCGTGTGGTAGAAAATATTTAAATATCTTCGATTGCGAGAGTATAACAAATCAACAAATGATTAGAGATGGGAACGATATATCGGTTTTCACAAAATACCGATATTTTCGTTTCGATATAGCGATATATCGATATCGAAATGTTGATTCAATATATCGTATAATATATCGGTTTTCTCATAAATTTATCGACTTTTTTTTGGAATTATCATCATTATCAACAACAACAAAATCCACACTAGACAACTCCGATATTCCCGGGAGATGGCACTACTGAAGGTGAAGAGTTACATATTTGTGCAACCTCACTCAATACCTTGTTCTAATTGGCTGGGCAGGAATTCGAATTCAAGCTGTTTAATATGCAGCACCAAATTCAAAATGCAGCGTGCGAACGTGAGACAGACGGGAGGCTTTATTGGTTTAATATTGTTATTAATGTTCTCCAAGGCAGAAGCAACTCCCACCCTGAAAGGGATCCGTCTGACTTCAAAACGGGTATCAGAACTTTTATTTCTATATTCTGAAGTGGAAAGAGACACAAGGATTTAATACCGATGTGACATTTGTTTACGTCTATGATTCCTATACAGACCTAGTGCTGACATTTTGTTTTCTTATTAGTACAAAAATTCTATCCCTATAATCATCACCAATGTTGGTTTGAAAATTGGAGTGTAACAATAACTTGCAATGGAAACTTACTATAGAAGGATTGTATCAAATCAACTGTGAGGTTTGTTAAAACTTGTAGCATTCTAAGTACGGTTTACTTACATTTAAAAATAATTACAAGTTCTGTTTACTTACATTTAATAGTAATATGCGTTACAAGAGCGGTGTGTTGAAGTTTTCATGTTCGAGGAAATGTTTGAAAAAGCGAAACGTAGTTGAGATTTTTTAATTTCCGAGAATTGAAAGAAAATATACCGCTCGTTTATCGTACATCATTTTGTGCGAAGATCGTTTATTACATACCTGAAAGAGGAATTTCTAATTAGTTGCAATGAAATCTCCATCTTGGTTTCTGTTCAATGACGGCAAATTTGCAAAACAAAAATATCTATCTTCAACATTGTTGCTTTAAAATGTTTTCTGTGTTTACTATACTCCAGCAGGCGGTGATATATGTGTCTTCCCCCAGTCTATGATGAGTCTGGAATCTTGTTGATTTTTTCACGGCTTCCTTAATGTTACTTGTATCACGAATGCAGTAACTTTAGTGGAGTTGTAGAGTTTACTTAATTTTTGCAAATATTTAAAAACAATAATTAAGAGTGCAACTTAGGTGAAATTGCAGTGGTAAGTTTCCAATTTATAATTATTACAATATTGAACGTCTCTAAAAATAATATGTTAAAAGCGTAAAGTAGTAAAATCAATATGTCACTTAAGTGGTAAGAAGAGGGAAATTGTTATGTGTGTTAGGTTGGGAATACTGAATGTGGAATTTTAGACTTTCTGCGGATTGGTTCTGTGAGGAAACCAAGCAAATACGCACGATCTAGCACAAAAATGATTGCTTTATTAGGTAGAAAAGAGAATTATGTCTGTGTTCTGGATTGAATCCTATATAAAATTATAATAATTGAATCGTGTTCCAATATCAAATACTCAACCATGTAGAGTTCACTTAATTATTTTCTACTATATAATTTAAGCTCCATTGCCTCCATCACAATTTTTATTTAGGTTAGGGCCTACACCATATGGTATTGAAAATGTATTGTTTATTGTTACGATTTTACATTTATGCAAGCTTTTGACTGTTATGATGTTAATTTCAATGGTAAAAAGAAATACTAAAATATAAGTAATTTTATTGTAATACAGTAAATGTACGCCTGAAAATGCAATTTGCTTACGAAATAACGATATATCGATAATCGTTCGATATATCGATATATTTTCTGCGATATATAGGTCTATCGTTTATCGAAATTAGGTTTGCAATATCAACATATCGGTATTTAATTTATTTCCGCCATCACTATCTTCGATTGCGAGAGTATAACAAATCAACAAATGATTTAAAAGGTAAATAATTTTACTTCTTACCCAATATCTGAGTACAATTTTATATTTATATTTAACTTCATAACATCACGTACCTACATTAATAATTGCTTAAATGCATTTTAATGTCTACGAGATATTATAGAACGACAATGTAGCAACGGAGAAATATAAAGAGAATTGAAGACAAAACATTCTAAATGTGCTAAGTGCAAATTTATCCAGTTTCACTTTATTCAATCTAAGAGAAAGGAACATCCATATGAGAATATCATACTAAATTGTCTTTGTCGTAGCTCAACTGTAAGTAACTCATTCCTATGCCAAAGACGGTGTTGTAGGTTTCTCAAAATGCATTTCGCAGTGTGTTTTTCATCAATTTCTCAGAAATTTGTTTTTGGCACTTTGCACGTTTAAAATGTTAGGACATTAGTTGTAAAATTTCTGGAACAAAAAAATGTTTTCTCACTACAAAATTTCACCAGATCTAACTCCGGCATTCAATGGTGCGAATAGAGTCGAGTAACCTCGCTCATGTAACAGGGTAATGTGTGGGAGCTAAGCCAGGGTATCTATGTCGAAAATTTATGTTTGAGAAAATAAAATAATCTTTATGGAGTAGGGGAGGTAAGTCCATGGCGTCTTAGGAAAACCACAGAAAACCCTTAAGAAGAATGACTTGTCCCAATGTAAGAGACTAGTCAGTTGGAACTTTGGTGAGATGACTCTATTGAATTGAGTGTTCTATAAAATTTCAATGTTGGTTATTTTCTCACTGTCTCGAGACGCTGTTTGGTCGTTCTTATGTAACTTTTTTTTATTTAGCAAGTTAGTTTTTGAAATTATTTTTGGAGCATATGAGACAGATATCATACCTACTAGTTAATTTAAAAATATGTCATCTTTTATTATAGTTTTTGCTATGAAAAAAATTATTGTTACGAAAGTCAACAGCTGAGAAAATGTTTAAAGTATTTGTTTAAAATTTAATTAATTTACATATCGCACAACGCCGATAGTCTTAATCATTCAGCAAAATAACTCAACATGAGCGAAGTGTATTGCAGTCGGAGATGTGTTCATTATTAAACAGTATATTTCTAATCTGTATAGGCCTATACAGGGTGATTTACGAGGATTTACCGTCTTTTTACTTACTTACTTACTTACTGGCTTTTAAGGAACTCGGAGGTTCATTGCCGCCCTAACATAAGCCCGCCATTGGTCCCTATCCTGAGCAAGATTAATCCAGCCTCTATCGTCATATCCCACCTCCCTCAAGTTCATTTCAATATTATCTTCCCATATAATTTGTCGTCCTTTATGGAGCTTATTTCCGAAGACATTCTGAGCAAAAAATGTCATATAAACATGGGTCCTATTCTCAATATTTACAGAGTTACGTTTCGTTATTGGAACGCATTGCTGTGAACGCGTGATCTTGGTCAGCGTGCAGTCAGCAGCCAGCGCGAGCGCTACGGAAATCAAAGATAGCCGTATGCAGTTACGTAGAGCGACGAGTGCCGTTCACAAGCGTGCGGCCAAGTGTACTCAAGCGGACGGCGACAATTTTAAAATGTGTTGTAAACTCTCAAAAACGGTAAATTAGGATGCTAAATTGAACTGCAAATAATTAAGTCGGTGGAAGTGGTGTGATTTGTAATAATTGTTGTGATAAGTGCATAAGAATAATGTAATTTTCTAGTTAAAAATAGAAGAAGATGTCTGTACGAAGCAACTATGGAGTTCACAGCACATTTTTAGCTTCATAATACTTGCCAATTAAAGATATGATGCTTCTGAATGGTTTATTCTCTATATTTTGTATTTTTTTACCTTCGAACTAAAGATAGAAATATAATAATAATAATAATGTTAATAATAATGGTTTATTTTAATTGGCAGAGTTAAGGCCATTCGGCCTTCTCTTCCACTCAACCAGTATGATAGAAAATTACTACATTTCTATGAATATATCATAATTAATACAATACAATACAATTCAAAGCAATACAATACTACAATACAAGGCAATATAATACATAATTAATATAATACAATGACAATTCTTTTTATTTTCACAACACCAATAAAATATGTAATAATAATAATAATAATAATAATAATAATAATAATAATAATAATAATAGTAATAATAGTCATACCTAAATTAAATTACATTATTAATCTCGATCACAATTATAACTAGAATTTGACTGCGCCCGTAAGAATTCGTTTAGCATTTTCTTGAAAGTGGTTATTGTCTGGCAGCCCCTAATCTTCTGAAGTAGAGAATTCCATTCACGGGGGACTAAGACAGTAAAAGAGGATGAACAGTGGTATGTTCTATGGGCAGAAATTTCTAGGATTTGGCTCTCCTGTGACCTGGTGCTTAAATTGTGATTCGAGGATAAGTAGTTAAACCGGGAACGAAGATAATTTGGAATAGAAGTGTGGAGAACTCGAAACAGAAGAGACAGCGAATGAAGTGTTCTACGGTTACTAAGTTGCACCAGAATAAAGATTTGAACGAGGGTGTAATGTGGTCAAATTTGTGAGCATTGCTGATTAATCTGACACACATATTGTGCACATGCTGCAGCTTGTTCGAAAGGGCAGTTGTCAAGTCTGTAAGTATTACATCGCAATAGTCAAACAGTGGTAGTACGAGGGTTTGCACCAAAGTCTCTTTTAAACTTATTTTGTGCGAGATCGTGCGTATTTTCTTGGTTTCCGCACAAAACCAATCCACGGAAAGTGTAAAATTCCACATTCAGTATTCCCAACCTAACACCTTAACAATTTCCCTCTTCTTACCGCTTAAGTGACATATTGATTTTACTGCTTTAGGCTTTTAACATATTATTTTTATAGAGACAGTCAATATAGTGATAATTATAAATTGGAAACTTACCACTGCAATTTCACCTAAATTCCACTGTTAATTATTGTTTTTAAATATTTGCAAAAATTAAGTAAACTCTGCAACTCTACTAAAGTTACTGCATTTGTGATGCAAATAACATTAAGGAAAAATGAAAAAGTCAACAAGATTCCAGATGCCGATGTTATTACTGTAATATGTTATATAAATAATATTGTCAAAATATTAAAATGAAAAATAAATCATTACATAACCTTACCGTTTGTTTTGAGTTCGCATTTATAGACTGGGGGAAGACAGAGGTATATCACGGCCTGCTGGAGTATAGTAAACACAGAAACCATTAAAAAAACAATGTTGAAGAAAGATATTTTTGTTTTGTTAATTTTCCGTCATTGAAGAGAAACCAATATGGAGATTTCATTGCAACTAATTTGAAATTCCTCTTTCAGGTATGTAATAAACGATCTTCGCACAAAATAATGTACGATACACGAGCGGTATATTTTCTTTCAATTTCGGAAATTAAAAAGCTCAACTACGTTTCGCTTTTTTAAACTTTTCCTCGAACATGAAAACTTCAACATACCGCTCTTGTAACGCATATTACTATTACAACTTATTATTACTGCAATATGTTATATAAATAATATTGTTAAAATATTAAAATGAAAAATAAATCATTACATAACCTTACCGTTTGTTTTAAGTTCGCATATATAGACTGGGGAAAAAAAGACAGACGTATATCACGGCCTGCTGGAGTATAGTAAACACAGAAAACATTTTGAAGCAACAATGTTGAAGATAGATATTTTGTTTTGCAAATTTGCCGTCATTGAACAAAACCAAGATGGAGATTTCATTGCAACTAATTAGAAATTTGTCTTTCAGGTATGTAATAAACGATCTTCGCACAAAATAATGTACGATACACGAGCGGTATGTTTTCTTTGAATTCTCGGAAATTAAAAAAGCTCAACTACGTTTCGCTTTTTCAAACTTTTCCTCGAACTTGAAAACTTCAACATACCGCTCTTGTAACGTATATTACTATTACAACTTTTAATTAGTGTAACTCTGAAAATATTGAGAATAGGAACTATGTTTATATGATATTTTATGCTCAAAATGTCTTCAGAAGGGAAGGCAAGTCCACGTGAATCACCCTGTATATGTCGTAATATCGAAAAAAGGAAAACTTTTTTTTCACGCCTTACGTACTTTCATTGTATGTAACAGAAGGTACTTGTATATCCCATATATGTCAACACTTCATAACATGTGCGTACTGTACATTTCTGTTATTTTACTGTGTTTTGCGATCCATTCAAAAATATGTACGCTCTCTCGTTGGAAACATCAGATATAGTGAAACGAAACTATTGACTTTTATCTTTCGCTATCAGGCTGTGCATATTAAAGTCTTTTGTTATTGTTCTGCGATTTTTAAATGATCTCTCCAATCCACGCAAATGCATTTTATGACAGAATATAATGACAGACATTATTGGCAACTTACCCGCCATGAATCATATACACCAACTTTTGTTGCAGGAAATATACAAATCCCCTACGTCATAGAAATAGTAATGGTGGACGCTGTCAAGTTTGCCTGTAATCTAAATATATAACATAGTTTTGTTTTGTAATCGTAAAAATAGTTCTAACCATACCATGGCAATATGTTCCAATATCTTCTTTTATATCGCTACTCGCCATTACAAAATATGTGTTCAGCTTATATTTGTGTACGGATATAGGCCGTTAGTTTACTGTGGACACAGAAGAGATGTAAAAACTGGCACACATTAATATTTTAATGGAAATCTCCAGGGTAGTACCATTTCCCTCCACAATGTATACCGTTGGAATTAAGCCAAATCAAAACATTTCTTGTATTCATTGGAAACATGCAAACACGTTGAATTGGAGCCAGAGAAAAACAAATGTCATACTCCACTGTTACATCGTTGTCGAACACTGGCGGATAGGGAATTATAGAAATCAAAACTGCAGTCACTACATCCAAATAACAATGCCGTCCATGTCGGGGTGTCACCATAGACGAATGGGGGATGTCTGTGTTTTAGAATCAGATTTAGTACGCACGTACGTTTTGATATATTTAAATTTATTTACTCGCTCCCCTTTAAATAAACTATAATCATTAGCACGAGCTTTATAGGATGGTGTCTTTTTTAAACACGTAAATTACGAGTTAATAACAATAATCAATTCTGAATTATTACATTCCTACCCTTATTCATAACAATCATGTTGTAAATTGCTTGTATTTATGTTTTGCTAGTAGGCATAGCTCTATTAATCTTATCTATACTAATAATAAATCTGCAGCCGATATTTTTCTGGCAATTTTCGATTTTCCAAAAATAATTGGACCTAATATATATAATTAACCATCCTGAAACCGATAATCGCTTTTTTTTAATTTTTGTTTGTCTGTCTGTCTGTCTGTCTGTATGTTTGTTACCTTTTCACGCGATAATGGGTGAACGGATTTCGATGAAAATTGGAATATAAATTATGTTCGTTTAACTTAGATTTTAGGCTACATGGCATTCCAATTACATTATTTAAAAGGGGGGTTATAAGGGGGTTTGAATTAAAAAAATCGAAATATCTCGCTTATTATTAATTTTTGTGAAAAATGTTACATAACAAAAGTTTATTTTCAAACCACTTGCGATAAGTTTTATTCGATGAAAAAGTTTGATAGGACTGATATTTAATGAGATAAATGAGTTTTAAAATTAAAATAACTGCCATCTAAGGCCGTGAAATGAATTAAAAAACAAATGACTTAATCTATAAGGGGCCTTGGTCAGCAACAATCGAACGCTATGAAAGATAGCCTACAGAGAATATTTCTGTGTTTGTATGAAGTAATATCAGAAGCTAAATTAACCGATTTGTATAATTAATTATTATTTCACCATTGGAAAGCGTAGTTTCTCTAGATGGACATAATGCTATAATGTTATTACAGTAACTTCTGATATAATATGATATAATATAATATAATATATGTAATTAAATATTATATAATATAATTTAAGTTATTTGAAGGGTTCAGAACCATAGTGGGCCAAACGCCATTTACTGAATATGTAGAAAACAAGGGTTAAAATTAAGTTATTACCATAATTCAATGGAAACCTATAACAAGTAAAATAAAGTATACACATTAAATCTAAATGATGTCAATGTTCATTAAAGTATGGTTGCATGTAATAACAATAAAAGAAACATGTTAAAGGAATTGTCATTGCACCAATGAGTGGTCTCTGGACCAAAATGATCGCATTTTAATTATTTGCATGCAATTTAAATTAACATATTAAACGATTTATCCTTCTATCAAACTCGAATGTTCCCTGGATCAAATGTCCTATTTTAATTATGTAATTACTTTATATTTATTTCTAACGGGTGCAGCGGAGCGCACGGGTACGGCTAGTATTTTAATATTATCGTTAAGTTCTTTCCTAGATGAATGTGAAATTAAAATTTTTATGGAGTGAATTATATATCATCTTTCATAAAGATGTGAGAGGTTAAAAAGTTTATTGCAAGTAAACTATTGAATTAATGATGAAAGATGAGTGGAACGGAGAAAAATTCTCTCCGGCACCGGGATTTCAACCCGGGTTTTCAGGTCTACGTGCTGACGCTCTATCCACTAAGCCAAACCGGATTCCCATCCCGATGTCGAATCGAATCCTCTCAGTTTAAGTTCCAACTTTTGGGCTCCCTCTAGTGGCCTGAGTCATAGATGTATGACAGTGGCACAATTTCCACACATGTGCAGAGGTGCACTCGTTAATAGTCACTAAGTGGCCGGGATCCGACGGAATAAGCGCCGTCTTAAATCACTAAGTGATTATTTTCGCATATCATATATTATTATGATGTACCGAAGTACATTATGATATTTCCGTGCAGATATTCTGCGTCAGCATATGATGAAAGATGAGTGGAACAGAGAAAAATTCCAGTGTGGCTTAGTGGATACAGTGTCAGCACGTAGAGCTGAAAACCCGGGTTCAAATTCCGGTGCCGGAGAGAATTTTTCTCCGTTCCACTAATATTTCATCATATGATGACGCAGAATATTTGCACGGAAATATCATATATACTTCGGTACATCATAATAATATATTGAACTAATGTTCACGAAAGCATTTCAGAACGAAAGACAAACTCAAACAGTTTTTTTAAACCCACAAATGTTCAATGTGTGTACCATGATTAACACGACAGACATCCACACGATAGTTTAGTTCGCATCAACGTGGATCAGTCGATGGTGTCAACCGCTGCTAGGATATGCTGCCGCAGGTCTCCGATATTATGTGGCATCGGTGGGACGAATATATTGTATTTGATATAATCGCACAAAAAAAGTCACACGGCGTCAGATCCGGTGATTCTGGGGGCAAAACTATTTTTTACATGTTCAGTTCTCTATCTACAATTACTGTTGTTTTCTATGGGCTGAGCACAAAACATGTCCGCACAAGATCCTTGTCTTCCTCTGAGGTTGATGGGCGACCACGTGACTTTCCTTCTGCATAGAAAACCTGTTTATTTCATTATTTTTAAATTTAATTTTCATTAGATGGGTTGTTTTCAAATTTTATACGAAATGCACGTAGGACAATGATCACTGATCTCGTAATGTGAGATTCCAAATCGCAGAACGATTTCCCCACACGCGTAGAAGTCATTGCACAACAATAAGGAATACGAGATGCAGCTGAACAAAGCAAAACGGCCTAGCGGCAGGAATATGAACTCTCGACTTTACAAACATACACGCACAAACTGTCTGAGCTCCTTGTTGGACTGGTGTAATTTAAAGTAAATTCATTAGTTTACCTACGATAATATTTTGTAACCCCTGGAATCTTTACGAAACACGGTGTACTAAATTGTTAAACGAAATAAATAAGCTTTCCAATATCACTTATTACTAATATTGCTGCTGCCAATAATAATAATAATAATAATAATAATAATAATAATAATAATAATAATAAACATTTTTAAAGTAAATAAATAAATTGCTATTGTTAAAATTAAATTAAATTAATACAAATTTGCAACGATATCAAATCGGCCAGGCGCAAAACCCCCGAAGATATGATAATTTTTTTACGATGAACTGGTAACGGCTTCTACAGACGATTCACTTCAACAAGTATTATATAAATTAAAAGAAACCATAAAAAATATAACTTGATTATTTCTATCACGAACACAAAGGAAGTAGCCCTAAAAGAAACAAAACTAGAACAGTAGTATACGATAATGTAACTAAACAAGTCAGGCTTTCTAACAATTTGGGATATGGATTAGGCAGTACAAGAAATAAAGTAATACTACTGTTCTCCAACAAGGAGATTAACCGTGAAAGGAATGTGCTTACTATTACGTCATCTATTGGACCGAAGTAGATAGATAATATTAGGGTTATAACGTCAGTTTAAAAAACATGCGCTCTCCTGCATATGTTCAGCGTTGACTCATCAGCAGTTTTCTTGCATGGCAATTACAAAACCGAACACCTTTATTATCACATTTTAGAAGACTATTTTGATTATATGACGTCATTCCATTTTCGACCAATGAAGTGTAATGAAATTTTGAATTCCAACCAATCACAGTCACAGTTTGCGATAATTTTTGCAGCTAGATTTATCGCTATCAATTTGTCGCATGGTCGTTCTTTTGTTTAGTCGTTGTCGCCAACTGTTTCCCCGCAAATTGATGATGCAACTACACGGTTAAACTGTTCTTTCAACTTTAAAGCAATGAATGCAAGATTGATATTTAATATTAATTAATATATTTACGCAGTGAAGACGACGTTCGAAACGGCGCACCACGTAGACACAAAATCTTCATGCATCTTAATTGAACGTACATTTTAAACTTGATTCGTTCATTATTCTTCCCAGATTGCACGCATGCGCGATTGGAATATTGAACCACAGTCTAGTATATACAGTCGCAAAGCTCAATACGTAGTAAATATGCAAACAGATAGTTGCTCACCGCTAGGATCGCTAATATCGCCTCATTACAGACAATGCGAAATAGTACCGGCACAGTCTATTGTTTCTAGCACCCTCAAAATTCAAGCTTCGTGGCTGTATATAGTAGACTGTGATTGTACTGTGTAGATGCAGTTTTAGTTCCGTTACACACTACAGGGTGAATGCGTTTGTCAAGCTATAAAAATGCTTTCCTGTAGCACGAGTCGAAATAAGGCACAGCTGACACTGGTCCTGCTCCCATAGGTAACTTAATCTATAATAATTGTAGCCTATAAAATTTGTATTTTGTGAATGAAATTAAACAGTTAATAGAAAGTCAAATGTTCAAATTTATGTAACATCATCGCATAACAAACCCAAAGACTTTGTATAGTAATATATACAAGGTCTTTGATCAAACTGCCTTCTGTATGGAGTAATAAAATTCGTGTTTTAATTATCAATACAGAGATGGCTTCACTATGTAGCAACATGTGAATACATAAGCATTGCTATCCAATTCTTCATTTAATTAATGTATTAATCAGGTTACTGTAATTATATAATAAAATTGTAAATTAAACTATGATTTCAGCAGATAATGAAAATGTATTTATATTATAATAATATGAGAGAAAAGTGCACTACATGTAATTAACATTGTTAAACCTGTATTCCGCTTTTCGCAATTGACATTACTGAATAATAACTTCGAATTTCTTTATTGCAATAATCGATATTCATTTATTTCAACTTCACAATGTCTGAATAGGTTAAGTATTCGTAAATATACGATTATTAACATTTTGTGATCGAATTTTAGAGATATATTATTTACATTTTATTTTATTCACGAAATAGTCCTAACAAAGTTACTCGAGGTCTGAAATTTCCCAGATAAATCTCAGACTTTTCGTGACATTACTACAGATAATACAGCCGTCAAAAGACTGAACGTGACATAGGAATTAAGTTAAAATCTAGTGCAGTTATTATACAGGGACATCATTTTATTTTTACTAACATTTTTAATATTAACCTGGCTATACCTTTAGAGAACCGGAAACACCGCTTGCTCCCCCTCCAAGACTGGAGTTCGATGATACTGGCGTAAAACACAAATCACTCTACTAGGTATAGGAAGGAAGAAAAGTAGTTCATCCATTTACGTAAACTAGGAAATATCGCGATTTTGAGTTTGATAATTTTCATTAGGTTTTTCTTTAATCAAAGTACAGTACTGTATTAAGAATAACTGTTTTTACTCACGAACTGAGTTATCCATGCGAACGTATTCATTATGCAGTGTATATTATACTGTCTACAGCACATTAGCGTACAATATAATGAAAGAAGTTAAATTGAAAAATAATCATAATATGAATATTTAAACACAATTTTGAAAATGGTGGCCGTTCATTTCGATACAGGCTTCAGTTCTTTTGTGCATATTATCGCACTATAGACTATTGCATCTAATTCCAATTGCCAGTTTCGTCCTTCGTACTAGTAACTCATGTTGAAATAATTCTGTACCTACTCTACGTACTGTAAATTCAATCTTCACTTCTGCCCGACCCGAAAATACAAAATTACTCAGACACGCTATCTACTGTCCGTCCAAGTGGTTATGCCGCAGGATTGTAGAAAGGAGGAAATTACGTGACAGTTAATTACTTAACGAGGCCTTTTATTTAAGTTGAATTAAACAGCTGTATAATATTACGTAAACGTCCAATTCCTAAGAGAAATTAATGTTTTCAGAAAAGAGCTAAGACAGCCCAGCTATTACAGAGGGGCGAGCAGAAGCAGGTGGGGGAAATCGGGATGCGACGTAGGCAAACGGACAGTACCCGTGCGATAATATGATTCAATATTGAAAGCTCTTTCGTCACTGGAAAACGCGAACATATTTCTGGATCGTACTATACTCAGTAACTCAGTACTGCTTACTATCTGCGGTGTTGGTTCTGTGTGGAGTTGGAACTTCCTTAGTAGAAGGGTTGGGAGTGAAGTACATTCAAAAACTCAGGTACAATAAAAATTGAAGTAAAAATAAAATGATGTCCCTGTACATCCTGTGATTGGATAATAATCAAGCAAGCAGACTGATGTTATGACATTCATATCAGAATAGTCTATTGGTAATACTTACGAGTTGTCATCCAGAAGTGCGCGCATTAAAAATTCTACTGCTCACCGACACTCGTGCAGTTAATCCACAACCAGGAGATTAACTGTGATCTAATTATGTAACTAGGGTAGTATATGTATGTGTATATCAGTGTTAAAGTTTGTGATTTGAGAGTTAGCCAATGGAGATGCGTGTACCCACATGTGTGACCTTGTGACATCTTATGACATCAACATTCAATCACAGCATTACCGCGTTGCGTCTCATTCCCATGAGACTTTCTCCTGGTTGTAGTACAGTACATAAGTTACAGAAATTCAATTACTCCTATGTTTCTACAGGAACATCATTTTATTTTACTTCAATTTTTATTGTACCTGAGTTTTTGAATGTACTTCACTCCCACCCTTCTACTAATGAAGTTCAACCGCTTTCCATACAGATCCAAGACAGCATATACAGTCATAGTGACCTTACAGTTATAGTAAACAGTACGTTCCAGAAATATGTTCGCATTTTCCAGTAACGAAAGAGCTTTCAATATTGAATCATTTTCGCACAAATACTGCCGTCCATTTGCCTACGTCGCATCCCGGTTTCGCCCCTTCTTCTATTCGCTTCTTTGTAAAGGCTAGTAGCTGGGCTGTCTTAGCTCTTTTCTGAGAACATTTCTGTTAGGAATTGGTCGTCTACGTAATATTGTACCCATACAATAAATAAAATAACTTAAATAAAAGAGCCTCGTTAAGTAATTAACTGTCACGTGATTTCTCTCCTTTCTACGACCCTGCGACATAACCACTTGGACGGACAGTAGATAGCATGTCTGAGTAATTTTATCTTTTCGGATAGGGCAGAAGTGAAGATTGAATTTACAGTACGTAAGGTACTCTTTTATAAGAGTAGGTACAGAACTATTTCGACATGAGTTACTCGTACGAAGGACGAAACTGGTAATTGGAATTAGGTACAGTAGTCTATAGTGCGATAATATGCACAAAAGAACTGAAGCCTGCATCGAAATCAACGGCCACCATTTTCAAAAATGTGTTTAAATATCCGTATTTTGATTATTTTTCAATTTAACTTCATTCTCTATGTTGTACGCTAAAGTACTGTAACAGTACAATATACACTGCATAATTAATACGTCCTAATGGATAGTTCAATTCGTGAGTAAAAACACTAAGTGTTAATACAGTACTGTATTCTGATTAAAACAAAAACCTAATGAAAATTATCAAACTCAAAATCGCGATATTTCCTAGTTTACATAAATGGATGAACTAATTACTTTTCTTCCTTCCTATACCTAGTAAATTGATTTGTATTTTACGCCAGTATTATCGAACTCTAGTCTTGGAAGGGGAAGCAAGCGGTGTTTCCTGTTCTAGACCTTTATTCAAAAGATACAGCCACGTTAATATTAAAAATGTTTGTAAAAATAAAATGATGTCCCTGTATAAAAATAATCTCTTTAAATAAAACATAAGGAAAGAATATTAAAGTTTTACAAAGTCTCATCAGTGAAAACTTCTTTCTACGAAGGCGAATGTTGGAATCTTACTCAACAAGAGATACAAAAATTGAGATTGATGGAGCAGAAATGAGGTTTTGGAGAGCTGTTTCCGGACACACAAGAACAGATAAGAAAAGGAACTCTGATATCCGAAAAGAACTTTGCACAACTAACAGAGAAACAGAATACTGAAGTCACTCCTGACTTGGAAATAGTTACGTCATGTAAATTTACTGATGACATAGTTGTCATCAGTCTTTCTTTGGATTCAAAGCATGAAATTGTCATGAAAAAAAAACAGATGTACAAATAAACTGTATAGAATCACTATTGAAAAGACTACCAAGTAGAGGAGGAGGTCCATGGTTTTTCCACAAATGGATCTACAAGGCGCATTGACATCATCGCTATCTCGACAAGATCAACAAGCGGATTCTTAATTGATCCAACTGTAAGGATGGAAACGTACGAAAACCAACCTGCTGAGGTACATCAGAAAAAATTCGACATATACGACCCCACTATACCATATTATAAGGAAAAATATCATCTAACGTCGATCGAAGTTACCGGATTACTGATTGGGGCTAGAGGGACCATCACAAAAGGATTCGCGCATTTTTGCAAGGAGTTTGGTCTAGGACAAGTTCTTGTGACAGAAATATCTCTGTCTGCAGTGAAGGGATCTATAAAAATCCTAAGAAACCATCTCTACACGTAAACAGATTGATCTCTTTCCTATGGCGATCTGCTCACTTAAGCTGGGTCTTGCAACTAGTGCTAAATAGACGACTGTGATCACGTGACAACAAATAGATACCGTACTAGGAAATTTTATGTTTTTTTTTCTGGAATTAATGATGTTTTGTTTAGTCGTCTTCAATTATTTATAATTGTGTTATTTCTTTTTCTTTTCCTTCTCCATTGTTTTTTTTTTCATTATAATTATGTACCTACCATTTACTCAAAAAACAACAATTTTTGGCAGCCTTCACTTGGAGGAAGCTGAATAAAATTCAAATTATTCTTCTCCTAGCTCTAAACAGGATTTATGTAGGTTCGATGGTTCATCTCTTAAGGGGAGAGGATGGTATTTTTTGGTGAAAAATGAGTAAATTAAAAAACAAAATCTTTAAAATGCTCTGTGATATGTGTGGGATGCATAGCATTATATTTTCTGGGTATTTGTGCCCTTATCAGATGTTGAGTCGCCATTTTTGAACTTCCTGCGTTATGGATTTTTAAATCACTCGCCCACTTTTATTGTTGTTTCCGGTAAATTGAAATAAATTTTTTCTTTCTTTAAAATACTCCTTGATATGTGTGAAATACGTTGCATAACATTTCGTGGGAATTTGTGCCCTTATCGGATGTTGAGACGCCATTTTTAAACTTCCTCCGCTATGGATTTTTAAATCACACGCCGCCTTTTATCGGTTTACGGTAACTTAATTTTTTTTTTTGCTACATTGCCAGACAAAAATGGATATAATTTTTTAACTATTAAAGATATATGCATGAAATTTAGAACACACATTCTTTAGACTATCAGGAAATTTTCTCTATAACAGAATTGTGTTAATTGATTTCATTTTAAAACTACGTCCGTTTGTTTGCAAGAAAGGAATTCAGAAAAGTGTTATTAAATTTTAATTGTTTATTTTACAAACGTAGGGACTAATAACAAAATTCTGTTACAGACAGCTTGTAGAGCATACTTGTGCAAGTACATTGCAGAAAACTAGATGAATCTACCTTTAAAAATGGTTTAGATATATCGGTTTTAGTAAAATTCTGCATTGGGTTTATTTTTTTCAATTCTGGTCCCCCAAATATTTTTTTTTTCAAAATATTTATTTTTGGTTGAGTTGCTACAGGCATGAGCTCTCTACATACAAAAAATTAATATTTTACACCAAATAGGAAAAAAGTTTAAAAAAATACCATCCTCTCCCCTTAAAACTAATGGATCAGAAGAAACTATAAAATACGAGGTGCGTCCGAAAAGTAAGTTTCACTTGAGCAGTTTACAGAAAGAGAACATAATTTCATGGAAAAATTTATTGGAACAGATACAGCAATTGTTGAGCTATTTTTCAACGTAATTATTCCCACCGAAATTGAGACAACGTAGGAAGATCGCTGCTAAGGACTCGATATTTCGCAGAGTAGGGGAGAAGTGGGTACAGTGAGATAGGGAGAACAGTGAGACATTTTTTATTAGATGGTAAATTTTGATGTTGAAATGTTTGTAACAGTGGAGTTGTATGTTGCATGAGTAAAGTAATGAGCATTTTCATACTCGATTTGATTCTAGTTATAAAGATGAGTGATGAAAAAATAATTCGTAATTTTTCACTCTAGAAGTAAAATTTTGGCTTGTGTTTAATGAAGGTTATATTGGATATACAAATAAAATAGAAATAAGAATGCTTTGTTACCTAATACTATGGCATTTGACGTTATGTTTGGCAAAGTTTCGTCTTTAGTGTTTTGATTTTTAAGTGATGGCACCATTTTTAAACGAACTATGTGTAAAGGGAACAGTGAGACATGCCATTGAAGGGTACACTGAGATGTCTCCCTGTTCCCACTTACCAATGATTTGCAAAAATAAACTTTAACTATATTACATTTACCGGTAACTAACATTAAAAATGAACATACTAGTAACCAATTAGGAACTATAGCTTAAAATAATGGATATATTTTATTTTAATGGTTTCTTAAATAAAAAATTCACAAAATATAAGAAAATATTAAAAGATAATAAAGAATTAAATTAAATTCTTATAATTACAAGCTTTGTTGTCACCAAAAATTCATTTCATTTTTTCGCAAAAGATTAAAAAGTCATGGAAAATTCACTTTTCCCAATGTTCCAGATGTTTCAATGGTTTCGAAGTCAGACATCAAAATGATTCTAAATAAGCCTACAGATGATGGCAAGATAAAGAGCCAACAAGCTTTGTAAATGTAAATTATTTCAATGTCCGTTAATAGACACTGTGGTGTCTCACTGTACCCTCCTGAATGGGAACAGTAAGACATTTGCATTTTTTTTTTTGACAAACACGCATTGTATATTATGTCCTGTATCTATTAACATTTCTGTTTATGTATTATTGTACTCCATGTTTTTATGTCTATTTATATTGCACTTAATTTTAAAAATACTTGAAATTTCACTTGCACACATATGTCTTAATATTTTGTGTCTCACTGTACCCACTACTCCCCTACTTACTCGTATGAGATGTAGCTTTTTGATTTTACTTCGAACTAGTACTAAGTAGCATACATACTATATTGGCTTGTAGCATCGATTTTGTGAAGCCTTTACAGGAAAAGGTGAAGAAATAAGAGGTCATTCTAGGCCTAATTTCATTTTCCATGTGCAAGAGTGAGCATTAAGACCTCCAAGGAGAACTAATAAAAAATTTTACATAGGGAATCGGAGCGCCAGTTGAATTACTACGTGAAACAAGAAGGTATGTGTATATCCAGTAAAACCGCCAGATGTTGGGAATTTCATCCTGAATGCAACGTTTCTCGTGGTGAAGCATGTTCCAGTGAAGTTGATGTATCGATTCTCAGACCTCACGGATTTGGAATTAACACACATATAACAAAGCAAAGCTTCATTCCGAGAATGTTGGCGTTCAATTCTCCGATAAATGTAGGAGAATTTTAGTAGCACTGTATTTCGATGTGTATCTAATTCAAGTTTCACTATGAATGCTATATGCAAACATATTTTTGATTTCTCTTGGAATTGCTATACAGAACGACATCATCTTACAAGCAAACATTTTCATTGGAGCATGCAAGAAAGTTATTTTTTCTTTCACCATATTAATGTCAAAGGAATTGCTTATTTGAATTTTGGCCGCTAGAGAGAGATTACAATGGGCGTTCAGAAAGTAAAATTCCCTGGGACCGTTTACAGAAAGAAAACATAATTTGATTGGAAGATTTATTGGAACAAATATAGCAATTGTTGAGCTATTTTTCAACATATTCCCCACCGGAATTAAGACATTTGTCATACCATGGGATCAACAGAAAGGTACAGACTGCTATCACACACTATAGTCCCGTCGCTCTAATTTCCGGCAGCCAATCGCGTTGCAGGTCGGCTACATTTAAACGTGTGCGTCTTGTGATTCGCTGATGAAGACGTTATTCATTTCTCAAGGCTCCATAAATACTTAATATAATCGCTCGCCATTATGGCTCTTTCGTTGGCGTTCGCAGAAAGCACACGAGGACATTATTTGCCGCTCAATTATTTGCTGAATTACAGTGCGTTTGATTTATTATCCTAGGAGCTACGACATGATAATGTTTAACGGTGTGGCAAATAGATTCCTCGTATGGTAGCTCGGCAACGAAAGAACAAAAATGTCGAACGATACTACCTACCTAGACCTTATAGAGCCTTCACTTCCTAAGACGTAAGCAAAGAGGAGGAGTGACGCCGGGAATAACAGCGTCGCGACTATATATGCTATGCAAAAATATTGTTAATTTCTTTTGGAATTACTATACAGAGCGACATCATCTTACAAGTAAACATTCTCATGGGAGCAGATAAGAAAGTTATTTTTTTCTTTCACCTTGTTAATAATGTCAAAGACTGTTTATACAAATTTTGGCCGCTCGAGAGAGATTAGAATGGCCGTCCAGAAAGTAAGCTTCCCTGGGGCCGCTTATAGAAAGAAAACACAATTTGATGGAAATATTTATTACAACAAATATAGCAATTGTTGAGTTAGTTTTCAACATATTCCCCACCGAAATTAAGGCAATTGTCATACCATGGGACCAACAGAGAGGTGCAGACTGCTGTCACACATTGGTTCCAATCCCAGGCGGCAGACTTCTACGACACAGAGATACAAAAGTTGATCCCACGGTATGATATAACGAAGTAGATCTGTTGTTTTCGTTGGTCACTTATTCATTTAATAATGTAGTTATTTAAAAAAGTTCCATTTGATGTTCTCTGACACAGCTTCTTGCATAATATTATCTTGCCTGAAGTCAAGGGCTTTGAACTTTAATTTCCTTTAAATGTAAATTAGAAAAATATCTTATGATGAGTTGCCAGACCTAACGTGTTGCAAATGTGTTCCACTGTATTTATTTATTTTTTTGTTTCTTATTTTTATTATCTAAATCGTGTTTATTTATCACTTAATGCCATTATGTATCCCACTGTGTCGTTTTTTTATGTTATTAATCTATTTTTTGTGTACATTTTATTCAATTGTCGGTTTCTTTTAATTATGTAAATCCTACTTAATTGCAATCTAATACTAATATGTATACTAATGTGTTTATTTTTATTTTTACTGTGTACATTTTTCTTTTTTATTGAATTATCGGCTTCTGTTTTTATGTCATTCGTATTTGATTCTAACAAATTAATATGTATTTCACTATGTTTATTTTTATTTTATGAGGTAAATTTTATGTAACTACCTCTTTTGATCTCATTATGTATCAGTATGTAATTACTTAATTCTGATCCAGTTTTATGTTCAACTCTGTCAGCAAGTTTTAATCCTGGTTGAGTGTAAGAGAATACGGCCTTAATGCCAGGTTAAATAAAACCATTATTATTTTATTATTATTATTATTATTATTATTATTATTATTATTATTATTATTATTATTATTATTATGTTTGAAAACAGATGTTAATTTTCGTATATTATCATCATAAATATTCTCCCCTTCATTTTCTTTTCACGTGCCCTAGTGTGTGCCAGGAATATAATTTCGTCAGTATTTTGTTGTACGTCTAATGGTACAATGATACATAATTAATGAAAAATGAGCCGTTCAGAGCAGAAGTGGTGTAAGTCAAAAATGGGTAATGAGGGTTAAAGTAAACATTCTGTAAAAGACAGCGCAAAGTAGCAATTAATATTCCATGTTGAATCTTTCGTACACTACATTTAACACTTGGATATAAATAATTGACTAAATGGCGATCTTACTCGTGTTAATTATGTAAGCATGTGTGGCTTAAAGCTGTTTCGGTGCTACTCGACACCATCCTCAGAGCCTGCTAGATCTCGGCGCTGTCTCAACTTCGCTGCCTGTTGTGTGGGTGCGTTCGTGTGATGAAGAGTTATGTCAAATAGTGTGTGTGTTCTGAAATTGATCTGTGTGTTGAGAATTTGATAAGGATGTGTTTTAGTGTGTCTGTATATTTCATATTGTTCTAGTGTGTTGAGTTTTTGGTTTTTGGGTTGTATGTGTAGGATTTCCATATATGTATTTATGTTATTGTGTGTGTGGTTACCATTAGTTATGTGTTCGGCATATGTAGACATTAAGAACACATTAAAGCAATAACCAGAGGGCACAATACATCTACATATGCCGAACACATAACTAATGCTAACCACATATACAGTAACATAAATACAGACATGGAAATCCTACACATACAACCCCAAAAACCAAACACTCAACACACTAGAACAATATGAAATATACAGACACACTAAAACACACCCTAATGAAATTCTCAACACAGATCAATTTCAGAACACACACACTATATGACACAACTCTTCATCACACGAACGCACCCACACAACAGGCAGCGAATTTGAGATAGCGCCGAGATCTAGTAGGCTCTGAGGATGGTTCAAGTAGCACCGAAACAGCTGTAAGCCACACATGCTTACATAATTAACACAAGTAAGATCGTCATTTAATCAATTAATTAATATTCAATTTATTTGAACTATTAGTAGTTAGTGGTTAGCAAGGAGTGCATATTAATTGCTACGAGTACTTTGCGCTGTATTTTACAGAATTGTCACTTTAAACCTCTTTAGCCAATTTTGACTTACACACTTTTGCTCTGAACGGCTCAAATAACAGTAAACAGTGGAATTGCTACAATATCTATGGCAACTTCGTATGTTTAATTAATTAAATTGAACACAGATCACGTGATGTTTGAAAAGGCTGTCTAGAGGAAGCAATTCGTACAAAGAAAAACATTATGGAGATCGTCAATGTATTACATAAAACGTATAATTGTATGGGTTATGTGTGACAACGAATATTTAATACATATGTTAAGAATAACTGTGTTGCTGCTGTTTAGCAAGCAGAAACTATATTAAAACATAACTAAAAAATTCCATACACAGCTCTTCCCTTGTTACAGCTGAAGCAAGATCATATACTGCAGATAGTGTCAGTTTTGTGCTTAAACCTTATACTTTATCTCTAGTAACATGGAACACATTAACATAAAGAAATTAAATTAGATACATGCATGCGGGCGAGATTAATCTCGTGGAAATATCTCATGAGTCCTGTGTATGACGTTGGAGAGATAAGTCTTACAATTTCTGTTCTCTTAAACAGTGAGGTAAGTATCATAAACTAATCTCCTTCACGGAAAATTATACGTCAAATTTGTTGTTGTAAAACAATTAGGCCTACATTCGGCCGCTAATGAACTACGCACTTTTTTCATCTGCCACCGAAATAGAAAAATGAAGTCCGTTTTCTTCTCCCGGGCTCATAACAGAGCTGTTCCACAGTAATATGCACAGTAATATGTACGTAATATGCACTGTTGCTCGAAGAATCTACGTAAAAATTATTATTTCTTTATCCTACGGCAGTGATGTCAAAGCAAGCGCATTTTTCTGACCTTGACGTCGTGCGCGGGCAGCAAGTGCTAAGTATGGAGAGAGGAAGGGTTGTGTATATCAATAAGCAGCCTGTTGGATTAAGAAAACAGTGGTGCACAAACTTCAAACATAACGTGACATTTTATGTCGTTATTTTTATATGGCTGCTTTCTGTTTAATATTATCTATATTGTCTGTAAAACAAAAGTACTAACACTGATTTCTTAATATTGCACTTGTGTTTTAAATCTTAATAACATAATAGAGAGTTAAGAAGGAATATTCATTTAAATTCCATAGTAGTATAATTATACTGTATTAAGTGAATGAAACACATCATTCCTAAAGAAAGTGATATTCCAAAGAAAGAGATTGAGTATGACATGATAAGTTGGAATTTATATTGATGGTATCTTTAGCCTTACGAAAGTAATCAATAAACTAATCAAAACAATATTACAGTACAAAGCAAAGTTACCTAGATATTGTATCTGTTTTAAGTGTAACTAATATTACATAACAAAACTCTTATCGCATTATGCTTTTAAGGTGATATTAATTGTGAGCAACTTCCTATCATCAGAATATTAAATTATTTTCTTTAAATCTGCTGAAGCTATAGAGCTGAAATTTTTACAACACTGGACTCGCATCTTTTGCTTATGATGTAACAGTAGTTGCTTTGTTAATTCATTTCCTTACAAACAATTTCCATGCGAATATTTTCGAAATTTTCAATGCACTATCTTCAGTAATACGTATATTAGATTTACGAAAACATTCTGTAAGGCTACTAAATAAATAGGCCTATATCTGAAAATTTCACTTTTCTATACGAAAAGTTGAGAAAATATTTCTTTTGAATGAAAAAATCAAACTTATGAAAAATGAGCATTAAAATTAAAACTTACATTCTTATAATGCACTTATACTTCTCAGGCAAATTTAAACATTAATATGGATATAGTTTTAATAAGTTCTCTTCCTTTTATCTATTGAATCAGTGCTGGGCATCCCTGAATATAGCTCGACCAAACGGCATATACTATATCTTTCGTATGTCTCTTTCCTTTCCGCTGTAAAGCGCTCAGGCTCTCCTGAGCTCTAAAGCGCGCGCTTGCCCCTATGGGCATCAATTAACATGCCTGTCCTACGGAATACATCTGTTACAGTAACAATTAATATTAGAGGAGAAAATTCGCTCCGGGAATCGAACCCGGGTCCTTGGTTCTACGTACCAAGCGCTCTCATCATTGATGCTACGCTATCCCGGCCACCAAGTTACTCTACTAAGTGCGCTACTTGTATAATGGCAGTTGACTTAATATAAAATGTCAACATACATGCCCAACTTGGGTCACGCCACAAAGGGGAAAAATACTGGAGGAGAGGGGTTCGATATGGTGGTGTGGATTGAATTTCGGCGTAGCTCAATGGTGAGAGCGCTTGGTACGTAGAACCAAGGATTCGGGTTTGATCCCCGACGCAGGAGCGAATTTTCTCCTCTAATATTAATTGTTACCACAACAGATGTACAGACGTGGACAAATTATTACACTAAATTAATTATATGTGCAACAAAGCTGTATTTATCGGCAGAAATAATAAACAAAAATGTATTTTACACAGAAATAATGAACAGAAAATTGATTCTGGGGGTTACTAATATTTTGTGAACATTCCCTTATTCTTTATTAACACGTTGATTTTGTCAGGGATGCTGGAAACCAAAGTTTGACACTTTCTTTGAATATCAGCGTCATTTAGCCAGATATCAGACAGTGCTTAAATGAGTCCATTTTTTGTTGTAAGCCTCTTTTTGTTCACTTTCTTCTTCAGTATAGATCACAGATTTTCAATTTCGTTCATATCCGGTCCTCTTGCAGGCCATGGGAGAATATCTTCTGCAGTATACTTTATAATTAAAACACCAGTACTACCAACATAGCCAGGAAAAGTATGCTTAACCATTGGGAAAAATATACTAGAAGATGTAAACAATCATATTTACAACAATAGAGACTCTGTGAATTATACTGATAGTTGATATGACGAATTATATTAGGTTTCCAAGAAAAACGTTTTAGTCTAATAATTTGTCCACGTCTGTATTCTGTAGGACCAAAAAATAATAATCTTTACGTAAACATTTATTTTCCAGGAACTCATATCTCACCTCCTTAAGATGTCGTACTGGATCATATGGCATACACTGAGCATTTGGTCATTTAGCGTTCAAAATACCGCTGTTACATTACATACTAGTCATACATACATATTCCAAAACACACCGTGCACCTGTGTAATATGTAGTTATATGTAGTGCTGTTATTTGGGAACTGTTATTTGCAATCTAATATTTTCAAGGAACTGTTAAGAGAAAATAAGAATAACAATTTTTCACATCTCTAGTTTAGACATATATGGACATGAGACGACTGATATACCTATGCCCTACGTGATTTGTTTTAGTTTCCAAATTATAAAGCCATTTTTTTTTTCATCATTAATGTACAAAGACAAGTGTAAAAGTTTTCAGAAAATTGTACGAATTACGTAGCAAATTGGTCACAAAAAATCACTTTTCGATATCATATTTTCCTTGTATACAGGGTGATTCACGAGGATTTACAGTCCTTTACGGAGCTTATTTCCGACGATATTCTAAGCAAAAAATGTCATATAAACATGGATCCTATTCTCATTATTTACAAAGTTACGTTTCGTTATTGGAACGCATTGCTGTGAACGCGTGATCTTGGTCAGCGTGCAGTCAGCAGCCAGCGCGAGCGCTACGGAAATCAAAGATAGTCGTATGCAGTTACGTAGAGCGACGAGTGCCGTTCACAAGCGTGCGGCCAAGTGTACTCAAGCGGACGGCGACATTTCTTAAAATGTGTTGTAAAGTCTCCAAGACTGTAAATTAGGATGCAAAATTGAACTGCAAATAATTAAGCCGGTGGAAGTGGTGTGATTTGTAATAATTGTTGTGATAAGTGCGTAAGAATAATGTAATTTTCTAGTTAAAAATACAAAAAGATGTCTGTACGAAGCAACTGAGTTCACAGAACATTTTTAGTTTCGTAATACCTGCCAATTAAAGAAATGATACTTCTGAATGATTCATTTTCTGTTTCTATTATTCTTTAACTTCGAACTAAAAAAAAAAAAGAAGGTATTTTACAAACAACTTAAAATTAGTGTAACTAGGAAAATATTGAGAATAGCAACTATGTTTATATGACTTTATTTTTTTTGCTCAAAATGCCTTCAGAAATAAGCTCCGTAAAGGAAGCTAAATCCTCGTGAATCACCCTTTATAACACAACATTTGTGTAGCAGTCAGTTTAGTAATTGTTTTTGTTAATAGGCATAATTCCTTAGGTACCGTATTCCTTTAGCACTGCATTTTTATGTTGTGTGCATGTACTCACACATTCTCCGTGACATTCCCTTTTATGGTATCACTATTAATTTACTTTTCAACGCTTAAAAATCATTTTCATGGATATCTACAAACACACTTCGAAATATAATGTACCGTCCTCTTTCTCTAATAGAAAATAATTCAAATATGATCGAGAAATCGATAAAATAATAATCTGCGATTATATCAAAAGAAGGTGCTTAACATCACTCCAAAATATTCCATGACATATATTCATGTAGTAATTCCACATTTCTCTCAATTCTTCAACAAAGCGGAACTCCGCTTTATTAACTACAAGCGTTACGCTGCATCGCTTGCTAATTATTACTTTCACCTCCATCCTTCATTAGTCAAAACAAACAAATGAGCACAACCGGTATTCCGTTCATTTATTTGCTTTATCTAACGAGGAGATGAGATCAATATTAACCATTTAGTAGTCGCGAGGAGTGTTGTCAACACCCCAGTCACATATACGGAGCTGTTTTTTTTTACTTGGTTATTTAACTACGCTGTGTCAACTACGACGTCAAGTACGACGTTATTTAGCGTCGATGGATTTTGGTGATAGCGAGATGATATTTGGCGAGATGAGGCCGAGGATTCTCCATCGATTACCTGACATTTGCCTTACGGATGGGGAAAACCTCGGAAAAAATCGAACCAAGTAATCAGCCCAAAAGAGAATCGAACCCGCTACCGAACAAAAATTCTGGGGCCCGATTGTATAAACCATTTAATCTTAGATCAGAGGTTAAATTGATCCTTGTTTCAGCTGAACTTGGAATTTTGTGTTGTATAAAGTCTAATCTGAGATTAATTTGTCTCAAACTAAAGTCAACTTCGACTGAAGAAATTTCTCCGATTAAATTAGATGATCCAAGTTCAGTTATTTCTTTTCTGTTTGAAATATACGAGTGACAGATTGTGCAAATAAAATATCCATTATTATTAATATTAATAGATATGTTAGGTACATTTATATATATTTCTTTCAATTTCTTGCCTTAATACACAAACATTCTTATATTTTATAAGGTTCTATCGTGTTCAGCAGTATCAAATAACATAACCTATAATTATATTATGTTTATAACAACCATTAATTATTAATGGATATGATAGGTACATTCATAAATGTTCAATTAACCGTAATACTAAACGAAAATTGTCGTTTTATAAAGCTTTATTATGTTTAGCAGTATCAAACACCATAACATGATAACAACTTGGAGAACAGTCAACCTTCTTCTTATTGTCCGCCATTATTTACATTGAAAAAAAAACAGTGTCTCCAACAGAGTGTAATACGGATAGTCGCCAAAAAGTAGTTTTAAAGACGCTAGATTTCTCATTATCAACAAAGAAAGATTAAATTTTGTAACTATGGGGTGCTAAAAAGATCACTAAATCCCTATTTAAACAATATAAAAGTTAAAAGAAATTGTTGTTGAAAAAGAGTTAAAATCGCTAGATTGGCAACACTGAACACACCTGTCCGCGCATCACGTATTTCACCTGTTTATGCGATGTTGCCAAATCCTTTTCACGTGAACATAGATTGCATTTGAACCAAGGTAATTTGATCGCAGAAAAGTTTTATACAATAGAAGAAGTGTCTGAACTCGGTTTACTTTTCGATCTTCGATCAAAGTTGATCTTTAGTCAGGGAGTTTTATACAATTGGGCCTGGATCGGCCGGCAAGCGCTTTAACCGACCGAGCTACGCCGGCGGCTATACGGAGCTGTTAACTTCAGTGCCTTTCTTATAACTGATGAATAAGTAAACATGGTATATTCTGAAACTTTCAGTGGTTTCGAAGTGTTACAATAACTGATAAGGACTAAAACAATAACCGTAAACATGTTTGAAATCTCACACCTGTGCAGTAATTTAGAGATAATAACGGTTTCGATTGGTGTGGAGTGACTGGTTGAAGTTTCTTCCGGGGTTACAATAATGCTCGTATTGTAAATAGTGACAGTGACTAAACTGATCATACTTCTGTAACAAATAATAAAAAACAATGGACATTAATAAGCGACTGTACGCACCTGTGTTGTGAACTGCACGTACATGTGCGATAATTTGGTATCATGTACGATCATATAATCCAATTCGCGGTTAGTAGACATACGCAAAATGTATGATCTTGTCGGCAAAGAGCGTAAAACATGTCAAAGAGAGAGGATTTTAAACATTTATTATAATTTAGGACATTTGAAATTTGATATATTGGCTACATTTCTGCAGTATTAGGCTAAGAGTATAGGCCTATTTCATTTATGCATTTATAGTATATATTATTTTAATGTACCGAATATGATATTTCCATGCAGATATTCTGCGTCTTCATAAGATGAAAGAGTAATGGAACGGAAAAGAAAAATTTTGAACCCGGTTTTCAGCCTACGTGCTGATGCTTTATCCACTAAGCCCACAGGATACAACCCCGGCGGTAGAATCGTCTCAGCTCTACTCTTGGGTTCCCTCTAGTGGCTGATGCTACGTCATAGATGTGAACGTAGGACCGAAGTCCACACCGGATACAACCCCGGCGCTGGATAGAATCGTCTTAAATCAGTGATTTACGCATATCCAACTTTGGGTTCCCTCTAGTGGCCATTCTGCGTCACTACGTCATAGATGTAATGGAACGGATGAACGATTAGGACCGAAGTCCACATATGTGCTGAAGGTTTGCAGCTCTACGTTGCTGAGTTACTAGTTGGCCGGGATCCGACGGAATAAGCGTATCGCAGATAGCGGCCACTAGAGGGAACCCAAGAGTTGGAGCTTAATCTGAGACGATACTATCCAGCGCCGGGGTTGTATCCGGTGTGGTTTAGTGGATAAAGCATCAGCACGTAGAGCTGAAAACCCGGGTTCAAATCCCGGCGCCGGAGAGAATTTTTCTCCGTTCCATTACTCTTTCATCGCATTTATAGTAGTTTCTGCATGTAGCACTTCTGCGTTACAAGCACTGTACAGTCGACTGTCGCGAAACATGTTTCTACAAGTATTGCTCTCTTAAGTCTCCAGGTCCAGTTGATTTTTGTAAACATTATTATAGCGACAAGAAATCACGTAGTGTACCTTACCTGTAGTCAGGGTGAGAATTAACGGGAGATGGGAGGATTTCCCCCTCCCCGTTGGAAAGTTATCCCCTTCTCATAAATTCATATTAACATTCCCGCTCACAAAATATAATTGTTTTAATACGGATATACTTCATAAAGTAAGAAAATAATGTAATATTAATGTATTATCAACATTGGCAAGCTGACAACAATCAATAACTTAGAAATTACTCATCTTATCTTAAGCCTGCTCATGGATATAATTATTAAAATAATCAAGATGCAAGACAAGCAACTCAGTGCGACCAAGCGTAGAGCCGTATCGAATGAGGATAATAATAATGTTATGTGTTGTATTTTCTATCTAGGATTCTATCCCCCCCCTCATCAGAAATCTTAATTCGCACCCTGCTTGTAGCTATTCAAAAATGATGCTGACAAACATCTTTGTTTATTTGCAAATATGACTCTGACAATGGAAAATTAGAGGGGTGAAAACGATTATGGATAAAAAAATTTTCAAATCTAAATACGTATTCTTTTTAAGATGTAAGGGGGGGTTCAAACCCGGCAACCTCTACTTGCGTTCGCTCCTGCTTGAGCCATTTTAAGGTACCAAAATGTGTTCTTGATCATTTACTTACGATTTATTAAACTAACTCTTTCTGAGATGTCTTGCCTTATACAGGTTGTTTCCGAGATGGTGTTACAAACTTTCAGGGATGATGCCGAAGGGCACATGTATCAATTTGAGATAAGGAACCATGGTCCGGAAATGACTGAGTCTAAAGTTATAAGCAAAAGTAATATGCCTTACAAAAGCGGTATGTTGACGTTTTTTCGAGAAAAAGATTGAAAAAGCGAAACGTAAATGAGAACATGATACCGCTCGTGTATCGTACATTATTTTGTGCGAAGATCGTTTATTACATACCTGAAAGAGGAATTTCTAATTAGTTACAATGAAATCTCCATCTTGGTTTCTGTTCAATGACGGCAACTTTGGAAAACAAATAGCCTATATCTATCTTCAACATTGTTCCTATAAAATGTTTTCTAGTTTACTATACTGCAGCAGGCCGTGATATACATTATACGTCTGTCTTTCCCCCAGTCTATGTTGAGTCTGGAATCTTGTTGATTTTTTCACGGCTTTCTTAATGTTACTTGCATTACAAATGCAGTAACTTTGTGGTGTTGTAGAGTTTACTTAATTTTTGCAAAAATTTAAAAACAATAATTAACAGTGCAATTTAGGTGAAATTGCAGTGGTAAGTTTTCAATTTATAATTATTACTATATTGAACGTCTTTAAAAATAATATGTTAAAAGCCTAAAGCAGTAAAATGAATATGACGCTTAAGCGGTAAGAATAGGGAAATTGTTATGTGTGTTAGGTTGGGAATATTGAATGTGGTATTTCACACTTACCGCGTATTGGTTGTGTGCGGAAAGCAAGCAAATACGCACGATCTCGCACAAAAATATTTGTGTGGAAATGGAATTGTAATTTGGCACCACGTGCCCTCCTTCCCTAAACTTTTGGAACAGTCGTGGAAAAGTGGTATGGGCCGGGTGTCTCCTACGTGTGTACTTGCCCGATACAATCTGTGAGCTTGTCTACTGTTCCCATTGGCTCATCCCTATTCGAAAATCTGCATACTCCACTCTCGTGTACTCCTCCATTTCACTAGGACTGATCGACTGAACACTGCAACTTGTACACATACACTACTGTCCACAGACGTGCATATCAGAACCGACCATATCCGTTACACATTACGCTATGTGCATTGCTTTAGTGTAGTTTCCTGTCCCCATCCCTCAGACAGCGCAATGAATGGAATACTATAAGTAGACAACGTAAACAACGTCAGATGAATACAGTATGTGTATGATGTACAGATAAATACACATACAGTAAATAAGGTGTAGAGAGGAATAAAATTATTTCATTTCCACAGAACTATTTTTGCTTCTAACTTTCCATTCGGTCACTTTCGAACCGGGGTTCCTTACCTCAAATGGATACATGTGCCCTGAAAGTCATCCCTGAAAGTTTGTACCATCACCTCGGAAACACCCTGTATATCATACTTGGCAAGAAATTTATAAATTTTTACCCGTTTCTGAAACAGTAGAAATTACCGTTGTATTTGGAATAGAAAACCATGTTGTAGTATTCAGAAAAGGTGATGAATGTGACGACAATATCACAGTGAAGTTCTAATCTTTCGAAAGATGTTGTTATGTTTTATTTAACGACGCTCGCAACTGCAGAGGTTATATCAGCGTCGCCGGATGTGCCGGAATTTTGTTCCGCAGGAGTTCTTTTACATGCCAGTAAATCTACTGAATGAGCCTGTGCATTTGACTTAAATGCCACAATCGAACCCGCAATGGGCAGTGAAGGCCAGCGCTATACCAACTCGCCAACCAACTCTTTCGAAAGATAGCACTGCTTTTGTCATCAGCTGAATCAACTCGGGTAGGGAGAAAGTGTATCCTATTTGTTGATTAAATTTATTTCTTGATAAGGTACTACAGTTTACAGTGGCAGTGGCCATACAGGAGGTCGCTATATGACCTTGCATTCGGTTAAGTATGGCAGTGCAATTTAAAGGGAGATAATGTTCCTGATCTAGATAGTATTTCATCAGTCCGCAATTGCGAGAAGTGGAGGAAGAAGCCTCCAGAAACAGAAAATAACAAAGATTTTTTATTATTTGTAAAGTTGAGGAGGAAGATTAAACAAAACAGCAAAGAGTTTTGCGACATCATTTATTTAAACACGTAAAGATGCAAAGAGAAGGACAGTGGAATGAAATAGGAAAAACAAGTTCTAGTTTGAGTATATAGGGAAGTTTGTTCTGTTAGGAAGCCCGCGAGCGCGAAAGATGATGGATGATGCGTTATTTATTATTATACCGGTAGTCATAAATGGCAGAGGAAGAAAATGAGGACATCCCTTTGTTTGTTTGTTTTATTTGATTGAAACGAATATTAATAATTTCGATAGACTTTAGTAAGAACAGTCTGTAGTTTTGTATTTTATTTATTAATTTAATGCCAGTCGTCCAGCAGTCCTTCATGTAATTGTGATTATCAGAGACCGGAAGTTTAGGCATTATGAATCATTGAAATAGGCAGGCAAAAAGGCATCATAAACAGCTTATATAAGCAGGCAAAAAAGCATTATAAGTAGCTAAAATACCCCCCCAAAAAAAGGCAATTACAAAAACCTTGCACTAGACCCACAACCTTGCACTTTCCACAAAGGGATTTCGGCAGAAAGAAAAGCTTTACATAAGTCGAATGCAAATTGAGATTTCGACTCGATGTTGCTATTACTGTTGGAAGCAAAGAAATCTTCTTCTCAGTACTAGAGATGGGTAAAAAATAACACAACAGTTATTTTGGAACTGTTCCGGTCTCGGAACTGTTGCAAAAATGAACAGTAGGTCGGAACCTCCTGTTCCGAAATAACAGTGTTCCGACTCCGAGCTGCTCACTTGCCAACTGTTGCGGGCTCGCAGTACCGCGTGGCACAAGTTATGTTCCGACTCCCTCGGAACTGTTGCAAAAATGAACAGTAGGTCGGAACCTCCTGTTCCGAAATAACAGTGTTCCGACTCCGAGCTGCTCACTTGCCCAGCTGTTGCGGGCTCGCAGTACCGCGTTGCACAAGGTATGTTCCGACTCCGAGATAACAGTCGGAACGTCGGAGCTTGTTCCGATGAACCAACGGCAGCTGCAGTTACACTGTACTTGAAACTCTCACGTGGTTGGAGGGCGCATGGACATTGAAATCCTTGCGGTGGCGCGAACTTTAATATCAACATTTGTAAGACTGGCCAATCATCTGTAATGTTATTGTAAGTATTCAATAATCTGTAATATTGATTCCCGCTTTATGGTTTATTTCACCATTAGTTGACTAATTCTGTTTCATAAACATTCTACAATGTCATAAAGTACGCATACTATTATTAATTCATTGATCAGCTGATTCTATACAAAGGTTAAAGTCGTAAATGGTAATGAGTGGTTTAGTTACAATGTCTGTATGTCGTTTGTTGAGGTTAAGTCTGACAAGCACAAGTTTTTGTGCTATCTTCTCTGTTATCAAAGAACGACAAAAATGTTGTAGCATTATTTGTTGAAACTACCCATATAAGTACTGATTTGGAGAGCGAGGTTTAATGCGAAGTTTAAACTACACTTTGGTAAAGATGCGATTCCAACATTTTACTAACCCACTGCGGGGTTTCCAGTTTCAGTACTGCCAATATATATCTTTTTATTTATGAAATTGTAAATATATTATTATTATTATTATTATTATTATTATTATTATTATTATTATTATAACTGTGCATTAAGAAAAGTAAAAATAAAAATTAATGATTTGTTTTTTTTATTATGTAATAGAGAGAACAGAAATTACATACCATATGTTTTAAATGTTATGTTATTTTTTTTTTTAGTTGGCTACCATGTCTTTATAACTTTATGTACGAAAACAAAGTGTTGTATTCTGTCCTTGTAGTCAACAGCTGTGTAATTACTAACATTAAGCTTTTGAGTTCTGTCCGCATGCACAGCAATTTTCCAAAATCGATTCGAATGTGCATTGCAGTGCCATCTATAGATAAGAATGTGTACTATGTCATGCCTATGAGTGCTCCAGTGTGAGCTGCATGGTGTTATTTGTCTATGGTGAAGAGGGAGGGTACTGTCGTATACTATTATAACGTCTTTGGGTACTGTACCGTTCGTTTGAACGACTCAACGACTCCGACTCATCACCACTGGTGACTGTTATTTCGGAACTGTTATTTGGAACATAGTATTTTTTCGGAACCGGAACCTTCGGAACTGTTCCGGGAAAAGAACAACTTCGCCCATCACTACTCAGTACCCTTGCAAAGTGCATTTTTGTGTTTGGTTGTACTCATATGTTGCGATATGAAATATTTAGCTAGCTACAACGTCGCAATGAAAACTGAAAGAAAAATAACCGTTAAAAATAACGTTAGACCCGCACTCATTGTTGCCTTGTCAAATAAACACAAGTGATAATTAAAACGCTTACTGTTATACATTAACTAGTGGCTTGTGCAGCAAATGCTGCTGCAAACTAAGTTCGTTAGACGTTCAAATAAAAATTTTTCAGATTTATTTTCAACGAAGAATACTTGTATTTTTGATAGTTATTTGCTTCCATAATAATGAAACATACTCCCTCTGAATTGATTTTTAGGCCAAATACTTTTTCTTGAATCTATCCAACTTCAGTTTTTGAGTTTCAACGCGAAAACGCAAGTATCAATGTCAGGACGATAGCAGTAGCTATTTCAGGTCATTGTGGATTGTAGGCAAAAGTTAAAAAATGTCAGGTTTGCTAAGCTTTCGAACAATAGCATTTTCGTATAGCTGCTGCATGTAGAACTTGAAATGTAGAGCGTAAAATCATTTTATCCTACTAAGAGATTTTGCTGTAACGATCTGGAGACTACAAAATTTTCTAGGCCTCTTATTTTATCAGTAAGTAATACCTTTTGACCTATCCTTAGGAACTGTAATTTTGCGCTCTCTCGAGCCAATACTGTAGACAATGGCATATATCAATATCTACACTACACCGCCATTAAGTATATGAAGAAGACCCAACCCCACTGGGTTAATAAGTATAAACATATTTGATTTTTAATAACAATATTATTATCTTACTTAAGTTTTGTATATATAGCAGTCACTCAGTAAATTATAGAAATGAATATCTAAATTAAGATATTCTCTACATTTACTTATATAACCTCAAAACGTTTCACTTTCATGTCATCAATATAGCTTCAATATTATGTACAATTAATGAAAAATAGACGCATCATGATATTAACTATAATAATATTTAATTTCTAATGGTAATAATGTCATCAAACCACCTCAAGTTTCGTAGATTTGAATATACAATACACAGCTGTACTCACAAAATTATACACTGCACAATCAGTTTTTAATAACAAATTGAATTGAGCTCTAAATATGTCGGCAATCCTGCAGGTCATGGCCTTCGTGTAATAGCCTATTTTTTTATTGTAGTGTGTGTTTTGTTCTGAAATTCAATCAAGTCGGCCGTGATTGAATAAAATTAATTCTCAAAAGTGACAACAGATGGATTTTGGAAAATAGGAAAATTATATAGGAAAATTGACATTTCACTGAAAACTACTACTTTTCCGAAAAACTTTTGATGCCAGGCATGAAAATGAGGGGCCACTCATTAAAATCCGTCCAGCCGTTTTCCGTAATTTCCATTACCAGTTCAAATTATATATATATATATATATATATTTTGCACGGCAGCACTCATTGTTGCAAAGAGAATATGAAGCCTCCAATTCCAAAACTGTCTACTTCCATTCTTAATAATTTTCAGGAAATGCCAAAAACTGATAACTTTTTTCCCAATTGTTTGCAGTGTTCGTCATATTTGAAGCTTATTTATGGAAGAAAAAAGGGAAATTAGGCACAACATTCATTAGAAAATTGCTAGAGACATTTACATAGATGACGAAACCGCCATTACTGTATCTCAATTAAAAAAATGGATTTAGACAGTTTTGGAATTGGACGATTCATATGAACTGACTGAAAGACAATAATATACATTCGGTGAAGTCACTTTCATTGTAGCGGTTATAGAAATAAATTAAAACATACCTGTGGGCAATTTTAATAATCGATTAATAAATAATAGATAAATAATCAAATAAAGGCAAAAAACATTTACTTTGTAAATTAGGCTTTTACATTAAAAGAGGCAGAAAAGGGCAACATAAAACTGTGACGTTTCAATCACAAAAGTATAATTCGTACTACAGATTTACTTTCAAAAGGAAGATACATTTAACACATTTTAAGTCCACACCTGTGGAGTAACGGCTAGCGCGTCTGGCCGTGAAACCAGGTGGCCCGGGTTCGATTCCCGGTCGGGGCAAGTTACCTGGTTGAGGTTTTTCCGGGGTTTTCCCTCAACCCAATAGGAGCAAATGCTGGGTAACTTTCGGTGCTGGACCCCGGACTCATTTCACCGGCATTATCACCTTCATCTCATTCAGACGCTAAATAACCTGAGATGTTGATAAAGCGTCGTAAAATAATCTACAAAAAAAAACACATTTTAAAAAGCATTCTGCCAAAGTTCCGGTCTCTGGTGATTATTATTTGTTTTTCTTACAATCACTGACATTTGAGAGATGTTTAAAAATATTTTATTGATGGTAGTGGTGAGTTTGGAAAGGTGTCTTAATAGTTGTGGATAGTGATTGGTAGTTAGTTGTATGGGCTTGTTGCAGTGATTTCGATATTGTTATAATGGGTGAACAATCCTCCGCGCGACCGCTTCCACTACTTGCGCATCTTGGGCGAATCAAGCCTATAACCGTGGTGAACGGGTGTCAGGGTGCCCGAAACCGGATAATTCTTTTGTAGGAGTCCTGTATAGTACAGGTAGAAGTGCAACAGACTTCTTTTAATGTAATCTATTGCCTCCATTAATCTGCACTGATATATTACTTCCAGCCTGTATATTTTAGTGATTCTCTGGATCTTCGAGACAAACACATCAAGCAGTGGAAAACAGTTATTTTATTTCAATTCCGTGGTGAATTCAATCGATGGCCTCAAATAGTTTAGATGTTTCGACAAACCATTTAGCACCTGGGAACGTAAGGCTAGATAATGAAGGTGTCGTCCGCAAACTGGGGCTGAGGTTAAAGCTATTTCCTCAATGTGCACTATGTAGAAATTACTGATTAAAACAAAGAAAGGTGACCCCATGTCATCCTGTAATTCTATCGAGGGAATTCAGTGTTAAATTGGAAATAGTTTGTAGTAGAACATAATTATGTCATGCAATAATTCTAACAATGTGGTGGTTGTAGGAGTGTAACAAGATTCAGTTTCTGAATATGGAATGCTATGTAATTAATCTGAATTTTTATCAGGATCGTGGAGGAAGTAAAGAGAAGCGCTCCCTGCAAAAGGAGGTAGCTCCACTTTTACAAAGTTGTGAAAAACAAAAATATTCTTAAAAATACACATTTTAATTGAGCTTCTTTCCTTTTACAGAATATGTCCGAGGTATCTAAAAACTTCATATTATTTATTTTTTATTTTAGTATGTTATTTTACGACGCTTTATCAACATCTTAGGTTATTTAGCGTCTGAATGAGATGAAGGTCCAAATGAGTCCGGGGTCCAGCACCGAAAGTTGCCCAGCATGTGGTCATATTGGGTTGAGGGAAAACCCCAAAACAAATCTCAACCAGGTAACTTACTCCAACCGGGAATCGAACCCGGGCCATCTGGTTTCGCGGCCAGACGCGCTAACCGTTATTCCACAGGTGTGGACTTCATATTATTAGGGTATTCCGGGGAGATAGCCATGCGGGTGAGACGACCAACCGCTCTTATTTTTATTGTAATCATCCGTTTCGAATGAAAATCGGTTTGCTGCCAGATGTTAATTAAACGAAGTGATTGTTGCACCTGCGAAAACGTAAGGTTATTATTTCCGCGTTTTGTAGCCGTTCGTTAGTTTGTGAGCAAGCAATAATTTTTCACCTTCTGAAATAACAATAGAGAAATACTGCATTTTGTGAGGAAATTTGCTGGAAACATTATTAAAGAGGTAAGGCATCTTTAAACATTCCATCTTAACTGCATTTCTTCTCTTCACTGTTGCCAGTTTTTATTACGCGGTATGGCCATCTCTCCCGTAAAAAGGAGAGATGGCCAGCATTTTTCCGGGATAGATGGCCTACAATTGGGGAATATTATTATGTTAAAGGTATCGTTATTTCTAGATTCCGATAAAATATAAAGCAAAGCCCGGCAGCAACCGCGTCTTTGGAATGAAGATGACTTACACCGTGCTTTTGAAGTCATTAAATATGGCACTTCTGTACGTCAAGCCTTCATTACATTTCATATTCCAATAAAAGCCCTGGAAAGTAGAGTTAAAACAGACAATTCTACAAAGGTGCAATGGGACCAAGTGACACATAGGCAATGACAATGGATGTAGGTTTGTTCGCCATATTAAATATGCAGGAACATGGATTTTCCCTTACAGGGACCGATGTCTATAGTCTCGCTTACATTTTTGCTGAATAACTTGTCAATATTCTCTGACTGGCTGACAAGCAAGCATTCTGATGGGAGCAGATAAAAAAGTTATATTTTTTCACCATGTTAATAACGTCAAAAGAAGTGCTTATACAAATTTTGGCCACTTGACCGCAATTACGAGGGCCGTAAAAAAGTTCGCCAGGGGTCGTTAACAGAAAGAAAACACAATTTAATTCAAAAAATTTAATGGCACAGACACAGCAATTGTTGAGCTATTTTTTTCAACACGTTCCACACCGGAATGAGACATCTGTCATATCATGGGATCGGTAGAGAGGTGCAGGCGGCTGTCCAACGCTGGTTTCGATCCCAGGAAGCTGACTTCTACGACACAATGGTACAAAAATTGATCCCATGGTATGACAAATGTCTCAATTCCAGTGGGAGATACGTTGACAATTAGCGCAACAATTGCTGTATCTGTTTCAATAAATATTTCCATGTAATTGTGTTTTTTTCTGTAAACGGCCCCAGGGAAAATCACTTTCTGGATGGCTGGTAATTACGGTCGAGTGGCCAAAATTTGTATAGGCACTTCTTTTGACATTATTAATATGGCTGAAGAAAAAAAATAACTTTTTTATCTGCTCCCATCAGAATGTTTGCTTGTGAGACAACACTTCCTATCCCGGAAACCAACTGGAAAAGATACTGTTACTTTGACCTTTCAGGATTTTGTTTCATTAACATGTTCATAAGGTCCCGCGTCGTGGCCTAAGACATCCTGCCTAGGACTCGCGTTACGGAATTCGCGCTGGTTCGAGTCCTCATGGGGGAAGAAATTATCTCATGAAATTTGAGCCAGTGTATGGGACCGGTGCCCACCCAGCATCGTGATGCACTTGGGTAACTACGATAGGTAGCGAAATCCGGTTAAGAAAGCCTGCTGTAACGGCTGGGGATCATCGGGCTAATCACACGATACCGCCATTTGGTTGGATGATCGTCCACCTCTGCTTCGACATGTGGACGTGAGGCCAGCAGCCGGCTGGTCTATCATGGTCCTTCATGGGCTGTCGTGCCTCGGATTATTATTATAATGTGTTCATAAGCGTTTCAATTTATTTCTGTGTTGTTTTAAGGAAAATTCACTAAAAGAGGAAAAAAAAAAAAAAATAAAGTTGTTGAAAAATTTCAAACAATCATAATTATGCACTTAGACACTATATTTATGTGACCAGTGCATATAACCTAATTGTTTTACAAAAATTGTTACGAATTTACTTAAAAATAATGGTGGCCATCTATCCCTATATCCTATGGCCGTCTCACCCATATATGTTGGGTGAGATGGCCAGTGGCCTATTATATTTCAAACGTATTTTTTTATTACATCAGTCAATTCTATGCGCCCTGAGGCACTGTAGTGGAGAAATATAACCTAGAAGGAACGTATTTGATTTGTTTCGTATTTCTTTTCCAATCGGTTACCCTGTTCTAAGTGATTTAAAAACTATGGCCATCTAACCCGGAATTACCCTACTCACTCATTTATTACAATAAGCAATTTAGGGAGTAAATAGTGGCTTATACTAATAATGGAGCTACTCCCCTTTTACAATAAAATATGATATAATTAGCCACATTTTGCACTGAACACACTAAAGACATACTGTGCGAATATCTTAAGGTACAACAAAAGAGTGTTATATATAGAGTGAACCGTGAGTAATGTCATTAATTTCAGTCGGTTATTCTTTCAGATATTTCAAACAAAAGAGTTCAATACAATTTCCTTCTATTTTGCTTCCATTTCGAGACAAAATATGTTTTATATGAAACATTACGTAGCGTGTTTTGGGAAAGGCATTGATTGAATTCCCAATATGCTCAGTCAATTTAAGAGAACAGTGTATTATTATGACTATTACACTCTTACTACGTCATACTACTTTTGACCAATAAAACGGTACGAAAGGACGTATTTCAACCAATCATGGCTGCTTATCGCACAATTTTATCGCTGGTCCCTAGCATTTGTTTCTTTGTTTGCCAACATTTCAAACTGCGCTGGTCTGGACGTCTAAAATATATATATATATATAATTAACAAACCACTCCAGTCGATGCACAGCAGTTTCAAATATGACTCGCATTGGCATTCAAGAACAAGAATTAATAAAAATCACTGATCATACCTATGCATCTTCTGAAATCCGATTTACAAATAAATGAAGAGCACCATTCGGAAATCCTGAATAAGTTGAATACACCATGTAGACCTAAATCAACGAGTTCCATTTCTATTACGCACACGTCCAATATAACATCAATTGAACCACCAGCCACATTCAAATTTGAAAATTGTATATTCAATAATTATTCCTTTTAAAATTATTCATGTTTATTTTTTTATGTCATCGTCGTTAATTAAAACTTTTCTAACACTTGTGTATATTATTTAGGTTATGTTATAGCTTCTGCTATATGATATTATGGATAGTCACGTATAAGAGATTGTTTAATACTAAGATTTATTGAAAATCATCTGTCAATTGACGTTGATTACTCGGATCCGGACGACTGAAGTAAAATGCAAATGTTTTAATAAAAATGAAACTGAATCAACAATGCCTTCTTGACTAGTAACAGTCCACAGAGTTCAATGATGATTCCATAGTTGGCACAACTGTTGCCGGTAACAACAAAACATAATCATAAAACACTACTGCCATCTAGCGTAATGTTGAGATGGTATAATAATAATAATAATAATAATAATAATAATAATAATAATAATAATAATAATAATAATAATAATAATAATAATTTGTCAGAAACCAGTGTACAAGGCTTGGATATGACATCGTCAGGTTCGATAGTTGATACATTTGAAGACAGTTGTATTTTCGTAAGCCAATTAATATTTTATTGTATTGAGTACTTTGTTACTTCTAATCTTTATGTACTTTCTTCTAATCGTGTAATAGTCAATTAAATCCCACTCGAGATTTGATTTTCTCTAGATAAATCAAAACCTCTAGTGAGATTACTGTTGATAAATGACTGAAAAAATGTTAGTTTTGTCCTTTAAACTTATACTCTATCTCATACCTGCACAAACAGCTCTCAACGAGTATACTGGGAGGGCTCCTTCGGAGCGGAGAGCTATGTTTACCGCTCGCCAGAACGGAGAGGAAGATACGTCAGAATGACATAAACTTGCTATAGGTAGAGGAGAGGGAAACGACCACACAGCTATCTAGTGGAGTGCAATGTGTATTCTCAGTAACTGTTTCACTTTGCTTACCTACTGCTACAGTACAGTATGGAGAAATCTAAAAGACGGAACATAACATTTAACATTTAACGATTTACAGCTCGAACTTATTGATCTTCAATGTGACGTAAGGACTAAAGATCGTTTGAATAATACTACTAGCCTGGTTGAGTTTCAAAGACTAAACATTAGCAATAATATCCACGACTACACAGGCTGACTGTGAAAATGATTGCTATGGTTTGGCTCAACATTTATATTTGTGAAGCAACTGTTTTCTATAATCAACTGTAATAAGGGCACAGACATCGAACATCTACATTACGATCAGTAGGCTGTTCTTCCTTTCAGCTGCCAACAGCATAAAACCCCGTTTTTGATGTACTGATAATAAAAATACAACAAAATAATATTGTACATTTAAGTAACTATAGAATTTCTATTATTTCTGTAAAATAAATATTTATTTATTTATTAATAATAGTCCAAGGTAGTTTTGCAAACACTGAACGGGAATTCATTTCATAAACACTCGTAATAGTACTTCCTAGTTATATATATATAAATTGTACGAGAGCATCCCTTCTTCCAGTCCACTTATACAGAGCGCAGTCAATATCTGCCTCCGCTCATTAGCTGTGAGCCTCGGAGAGCGCAAACCTTGTGCAGGCTTGCTCTATCTACTTCGGTTAGGAGGCTGAAATTTTGCATACTCTTATATGGTAGTCAAGAAGCATAGTTACTTTCACATAGTCATAAAAATTGTTATGGATTTTACAGTAACACAAGTATTAAAAATGTGGATATTTTTACATAATTTTTCTCAGAATAGAATATTGTGGCACCCGTCTGGAACGCTCCGGTCACGTCTATTTGCGCGCGCATCCAGCAAGAAAGAAAGCGCGGGGAAGCACAAACCCCTGAGACTAGCAGCAAAGGAGGGGAGAAAAGCTACTGTGGCTGGACGGAAGTAAGGAAGCATCTGGGATTTTATTGTTGTGGAAGTCCAGAAGCTTCGCGACGCAGAATATTCTAGATGTTCGTGGTAAATAAATAACACCGAAGTTGCCGACGAGAGTTAGTCTTCAGTCAGGCTTCAAGTCTTTTCTTGGACAGCGGCGACGTATCCGGAGGATCTGAGTTCGACGTGCAGTCAACTTCTTTGTTTGAGTCCGTAACTGTGGCAGTGGCCAAGCGAAGGCGACGTGTCCGGAGGATCTGAGTTCGAAGTGCAGTGAATATTGAGTGAGTTGTTAAAGAAGTAGCCAATTTAAACTAAAAACGGAATTTTAACTATTAGAACTGATTTTAATAAAAGACAAGTTAGTGAATATTTGAACCAATTGAAGGCGAAGTCAAAACAGTTTGTTCTTTCAATAATAAACTTGTATTGTCATTGTCGTAGTGGAGCGTAAAAACGACATTCCGTAGGATCTGTGTTGAGTGAGGCAGCCATTTCATTTTATTAAAAATCTAAAACTCACATTGTTGAACAGGTGTGGTGGTAACTTTTTGAATAAAAGTTGATTTTTTCTAGTATACAAGAATATAGACATTTAATGAAAGTGAGGAAGAAATACATTACATTGGAAAATTTGAATTTTTATAAATCTGTTTAAGTGCAAAGGGTTTCTGAGAAAATGTTTAAATTACAATGTTTTTAACTTTTAAATTTAATTAATAAAGTCAGGTTTAAAAGATGATTGTAAATTTCAATTATATAATTTTAGAAAGCCTTTTCTAAAAACAAAATATACATGATTAGAAATATTGTGGTATTCTAATAAAAATTATAAATCGATTTTTAAAAGCTGAAGAATAATAACAAAATTTCTTCAGTCATACACAACACCCACACTGTGAGACTGCCCAATCCCCTTAAACCTGCCATCCTTGACGAGGAGGAAACTTTTTTATAAGAAGTCAAATTTTTCGTTTTCCACAATACATCACAAGGAAGTAGAAAATACTCCTTCTCATGAGAATTTAATCCTTGAGCAGCAGGGCGGAGATTTTCGTAAGAAACTAACGAGACACACATTCTTTCAGAAGAAAGTGTACCTAGGTAGAATACTGGAACACAGACCAAGGAGAATGGGACCAAATATATTTATTGGGAAGTTATTGAGAATTACGTCGCACAATCCAAGATGGAGACATGTTTCGCTTGATGGAAGTGCACACGGTACATAAAATATAAAGAGGTTTTCTCCAGCGCCTGCACTCACGTTGATAAGAGGAGGAAAGCAGCCCTTTCACGTCCCACCTTGCTTACAATTTCAAGTCGAGAAGTCGTTACACGCTTTGCTACGGAGCACAATAGCGTAAGGGGCCCAGTTTTATCTACTGATACCGGGAATTGAATACTTTGAATTCCGTTGTGACATACTCCTTCAAAAAACCAATTTAATTATTCCTGAAGATATTGAACCGATTTATTAATGTTTTATTTTCATGTTACAGTTTAAAATTATTATCATTCACGATTGCAGAAACAATAAATTGAAACGAATTTTATGTGTCGGAATTGAAATGAACCAGATCTCATGTATCTGGTAACCTATGTTTGAAAACAAAATAGAAAAGTTTAATTGGTTCTTGTGTAGAACAAATATACAATGATAATAAAAGTAATAATATTAATATTATTTTAAGTGTTACTAGCATTATATGCTACTAATATTTATTGTATTTATCTGATGAATGTAACCTATAAGATAAAACATTGTAATAAATATAAATAAATCATTTTCTTAATTAATAACGGTGTATATTTCCAATAAATGATTTCTTAGCGTTGCCATAGATACACTTGATTATACTTGTCACTATCTCTGTCACTAGAGAGTTCTTGAAATTTATATTTTCCCCGCCATTCGTAAAATATTTTGATATGATACCTCTTGCATAAAAGGGGAAATCTATAACTGAAACTTCATTAATATATTTCAGTATTATTTGTATTTATCCTGGTAATAATGAACAGTTTGACTCGTAGACATTTTGTTTTTCAGCGTTAACTTCCCATGATTGTAGGAGAAGATTCGAAGAGAACGACAGTTACGTAGACCTTCGGCTCCCCCCTACTACCAATAATGCACAACACAATGTCAATACGGCGGTTGCTGTCGTCTGCGATACAACGAACTTTTTTGTTGATTTTCGAGGTCGTTATTTTTTTTCTGGTTAATTATTATATGCTTATTTAAGTTGTGTTAACTCTCGCTAAGTGGTTTTATATTTTACTAGCCGTAACCGTGCGCTCCGCTGCACCGGTTAGAAATAAATATAAAGGAATTACATAATTAAAATAGGACGTTTGATCCAGGGAACAACTTGTACAACAGCGCAAGATAATCTGCTTCGCTCATTACCCAATTTTTTTTGCATTGCATTTATTGCATATATATTTAACACGATTCAATTGAGCATAGTTAAAATTTGAATTATAAAATAATGGATTGCTAACCTAACGTACTATTACTGCATACTAAATCAATACACTCTCGTTGTTCGTTAATTCTCTGAGATTAATATGAGTGTACATAAATATTATTTTAAGAAATACAGAAAACGAATGGACAAAATAGCCTATCAAATTTTCTGTGCATAAGAAGCTATTTTAATCTTACCTGTCCTCGATTTACTCAGACGTTACAGTAACAACATTATAGCATTATGTCCATCTACAGAAACTACACTTTCCAATGGTGAAATAAGAATTAATTATACAAATCGGTTAATTTAGCTTCTGATATTACTTCATAAAAACACAGAAATATTCTCTGTAGGCTATGTTTAATAGCTTTCGATTGTTAATGTCCAAGGCCCCTGTTTCGATTGTTGTTGTCCAAGGACCCTTATAGACGAAGTCATTTGTTCTTAATTCATTGCACCGTCTTAGATGGCGTTATTTTAATTTTGAAACTCATTTATCTCATTAAATATCAGTCCTATCAAAATTTTGTAAAGAATAAAACTTATCGAAAATCATGTTTAAAGAAACTTTTGTTATATAACATTTTTGACAAAAATCAATAATAAGCGAGATATTTCGATTTATTTAATTCAGGCCCCCTTATAACCCCCCTTTTAAATAAAGTATTTTGAATTCCATATAGCCTAAAATCTAAGTTACAACGAACTTAATTTATATTCCAATTTTCATATAAATCGGTTCAGCCATTATCGCGTGAAAAGGTAACAAACATACAGACAGACATACAAACAAAAATTTCAAAAATGCGATTTTCGGTTTCATGGTGGTTAATTATATATGTTAGGACCAATTATTTTTGGAAAATCTAAAATTACCAGAAAAATTTCGGCTACAGATTTATTATTAGCATAGATTTTATAATAATAGGATTTATGAAACACAATGTGTACATTGTTACATTTTAGTCGAAAGTTGTCTTCTTTTGCATAGAACGTTAGTGTGTTAGTCCTTGCTTGGCAGGTGAGTATATGGTACTGACTGCAGCAGTGCCTACAGAGGGTGCAGATGCACTGCTCCGAGGCCGAGTGGTATCCTCGTTTGGCACAGATCCTTTGGTGGAACCCGTGGGCCGCCGTCCTCGTGAAGACGTGACGTAGCTCGAAGTTAGGCTTCTTCCATTCTTCCGTGTTCATGACTGGCGTCTGAAGGAATTCCTGGTCCACGTCTGCTGCTTTTTCTTCTCTGTCCCTAACGTGGGCCTCATATGCTGGTGTAGGTTGAAGGCCGTTGCTCGTCATCAGCTCTCTCACGAAGAAATCCTTGTCCATTAATAGGTATACCAGCCTCGTTTGCGTTGTTCTTGACACTTGAAGAGCTCTTTTTTATTTTATCAGTCTTAGTATTTATTTTCATCATCATCATCTGTGGTCATACAGCCCTTTTAGTTTAGCCTTGACCTCCTTAAGAATTGCCGCCCAATCTTCCCTCTCTAGGGCTCTCCGTCTCCATCTCTTAATTCCTGCTTTAACTAGATCATCCTGAACATCATCCAACCATCGTAGTTTAGGTCTTCCTGCTCTTCTTTTACCACATAGCATGGCATCTAATAATCTTTTAGGAATATTATTATTGTCCATTCTGATAATGTGGCCCAGCCACTCCAGCCGTCTAATTTTTATATCAGTGACAATACTTGGATCTTTATATAGTTTTTGTAGTTCAGAATTGGTCCTAATTCTCCACTCTCCCTTATCATAAATAGGGCTATAAATTTTTCTTAAAATTTTCCTTTCCCACGTATTTAAGATGGTTATTGCTCGTTCAGGTAGAGTTCAGTTTCGCTTCCAAAAGTCACCGTAGGTTTAATAATTGTTTTATAAATCCTCACCTTCATTTTTTTAGATATATCTGGTTCTTATAATTTTATCTAATGCTCTGAGGCGTCGATTACCAATGGCTATATTTTATCCTTGATCTCAGTTAATATATTGTTATCCTCGGTGACTATCGAGCCGAGATATCGGAACCTTGACACTTTCTCAAAAGTAACCTCATTTAAGACAACAGTTTTTACAGTATTGTCTCTCGTGGTTATGTTATTCATATACTTTGTCTTTGTTCTGTAAATATTTAAATTTGAAGCATTAGTATTTATTTTATTGTTGTTAATATTTTGTTTTTTATTATTATTATTATTATTATTATTATTATTATTATTATTATTATTATTATTATTATTGTCACTATTATTTCTATCATCAACATTATTATTCATATCTGTAAAATTTATGTAGACTAGTATTTATTTATTTAACTGTAAGGCCGTCAGGAGCACGAGCATATGCTCATTTACGGTATTAAATTTCAATTATTACAAATAATATCACAGTTATTAAATTACCATTTCAATTCAAATTGTAAAAATTACCTGAATAATTAAAACTGAATAATATAATCAACAAATTTTATATTTCTGAATTACAAATTTTAGAAAACAAAATTGTTTGAAAATTACTGAATATTTATGCTACTTTAAAGACTAGGTTACAAGTAATTGTCAGACTAGTAAGGTAAACCACATAATATGTTTTATAGCGAACAAAAATAAGCACGAGCATATGCTCATTTCGGGTATCTATTCATATGTACCATTTCAATTGTAAATTGTAAATAAATTGTGAACTTGAAATTTGAAATGTAATACAGCGGAGTCCAAAACTAATGCAAATTCATTCGTATTATTATAAAATAAACAAAAAGTTGTGCAATAATAGGGTGTTAAAGAGTATCCAATATATTGGAAGGTGATACTTATGCATCAAAACAAGGAAACAATGTCGAATAAACATGAGTCCTACGACACATACTTTCTGAGATCTGGACACCTGTTCACATGAGTGCTCAATGACGTCCATTCATGCCAATGCAAAATACAGCAGGCTACCAGATAATCATCAGTTGACACCCTTGGCATGTAATACTGATACGTCGCAAGGAATACTAAAACAAAAGTTTGGTTGGATATGACCGGGGTTCAGCAGACTTGGTGTTGTGAATTTTCGTAATCAGCATGTTTGGGCTGAAGAAAATTCCCAAGCAGTTGAAGAAATAAGGCAGTGACGGCATGTTCAGTGCTCTGTGACGTCATACCACGGAGCCGCCACGCTCTTTGCTCGGCAATCTCTGCATACTGAGCACAAAGGAGAGAAGGTTCAACTGAACAGTGGTGTTACGGCGCCTATGCAATGACAGAGCGCGATCCATTGTATGAGGTAGTATGCGAACAGCACAATTACAATGTATTTGTACGAAAACAAAACTGTACATCCGTGATAAATCAATGTAACAAAATATTTTGGTTTGTAATCATATTTAATATACTTATAATAATATGAAATTCATAATACAGCCAGCTGCAGAAGCGTTCGCATTATGTAAATGAGGCTCGAAACTGCTATAAATATACAAATATAGAAATAAATCATTTAAGCAGTACTACAACACTTTGTCTACTCGGAAACTTGAAAACAGTTCAAGTGTTTTAACAGACATTTTCCTACACAATATACAGATTGAACTATTAGGCCCTAACTTCGTGAGTAGTACCAAAGTATATTTCAACTTTTGAAACACGCCATCACTTTGTATTACTACCGTGAAGTTAAATGCTTTGTCGAGATCAAACTGTGTTATGGAGTATGGAGGAATGGCGAAGTGTTTGATGGCAAGCTGTTTCAGCATGTAAAGAAATTCAATATACAACGCCATTATTCTCTATGCCACACAAATGATTATGACAAATATGGGGAGAATATCGACAAGTACTAGTGCAGCAATTGAAAGATAAATTGTTAAGTGAAGCTAGGGAAACACTGTCAGTGAATCAATGGTAAGCTTAAGGCTTAAGATATAGGATTTCACTGGCCATTGCAAAGAACATGCGTTCTTTTAATGACGGGGAATTTGTCAAGAATGTTGCCATCATGACCGCAGAGTAGTTATTCCCTAGAAAAATACAGGAATGTGATTCCATCAATTTATCTCCAAGAACTGTCGTATCATTGCTGCACTGACGCCACTGCGCTGGTGCGTGATAACAGCAATACGACTCAACTGCTCGCTCTTCCAAGCTCTTACGTCATAACTGCAGCATCTGCCGGCCACTGAAATAAGGCACCAGCGCCGATTCTCAATCAACGTATGTGCAGGCGTTCTTGGCGATAGATTAATAGGGGCATAAGTGCTACCACAAAGATTAATTGGGGCTCGTTATCAGGACTTTATAATTAATGTATTGCCTACATTGCTGGAGAATGTGCCATGTCAGCAAAAACTACAGATGTGGTTCATGCATGATGACACACCAGCACATTTTTTCGCAATGAGCGTGAACATCTGACGCTGAAATTTCAGGACCGCTGGATTGATTGAGGAGGCCCCACATCTTGGTCTGCTCATTCCCCAAACCTAAATACCCTAGACTTTTGGTTATCAAGAATAACCAGGTCAATTTCAAAAAGTGCGTGATCCCTTACGTCGAATCATAATTGTGTACTTTGTATGTAATTTCGATATGTTTTGGTAAATAGTTTTAGAGTAAGAGTTACGAAGTTTATAATTACAAATTATAATTTTTTTATATTATTCGTTTATTATTTTCTTGTACTAAGACCGTAGACGTTTGGAGTACATATTTGATTACCACCTGGCTCTACTACATGTTTGTCGTTGTGGTTGACTGACATTGAGAGCTGCGCTACTAGACATTTCGTTCGGGATACAGATATAGTCCAAGCTTGTACAGGGACATCATTTTATTTTTACTAACATTTTTAATATTAACCTGGCTATACCTTTAGAGAACCGGAAACACAGTTTGCTACCCCCTTCCACGACTGTAGTTCGATGACACTGGCGTAAAACACAAACAAATCACTCTACTAGGTATAGGAGGGAAGAAAAGTAGTTCATCCATTTACGTAAACTAGGAAATATCGCGATTTTGAGTTCGGTAATTTTCATTAGGTTTTTGTTTAATCAAAATAGAGTACTGTATTAAGAATAAGTGTTTTTACTCACGAACTGAGTTATCCATGCGAACGTGTTCATTATGCAGTGTATATTATACTGTCTACAGCACATTAGATAAATATAGATAAAGAAGTTAAATTAAAAAATAATCATAATATGAATATTTAAACACATTTAAAAATGGTGGCCGTTCATTTCGATACAGGCTTCAGTTCTTTTGTGCATATTATCGCACTATAATCTATTGCATCTAATTCCAATTGCCAGTTTCGTCCTTCGTACTAGTAACTCATGTCGAAATAATTCTGTACCTACTATGTAAACGAGTACCTTACGTACCGAAAATTCAATCTTCACTTCTGCCCTACCCGCACAGACAAAATTACTCAGAGATGCTATCTACTGTCCGTCCAAGTGGTTATGCCGCAGGATTGTAGAAAGACGGGAAATCACGTGACAGTTAATTACTTAACAAGGCCCTTTTATTTTAGTTATTTTAAACAGCTGTATAATATTACTTAAACGTCCAGTTCTTAACAGAAATTAATGTTTTCAGAAAAGAGCTAAGACAGCCCAGCTTTTACAGAGGGGCGCAGCAGAAGCAGTTGGGGGAAATCGTGATGCGACGTAGGTAAACGGACAGTACCTGTGCGAAAATATGATTAAACATTGAAAGCTCTTTCGTGACTGGAAAACGCGATCATATTTCTGGAACGTACTATGCTCACTAACTCAGTGCTGTTTACTATATGCGGCCTTGATTCTGTGTGGAAGACAGTTGTAACTTCGTTAGTAGAAGGAGTGGGAGTGAAGTAAATTAAAAAACTCAGGTACAATAAAAATTGAAGTAAAAATAAAATGATGTCCCTGTACAACTTAACAGTTTTGGTAGCAACTTCCTAGCTCTGACTTACACGCATTGGAACTTATTTGACATGCATAATTAAAATGTAAGTATGTGACACTAATTTACAATTAGGACATGATAGATAGTTAATCAACCTGGCTTCTAATTCCCTTTGCTGTTCATGGTACCGTACATTGACAACCAAATTATCAACACGAAACTGTGAAGCTATTTCCCATGACAATATATGACACTTGTTAAGTTTACATGGATGCTGAATTGCAAAACCACAAATGCGTGTAATAATTAAAGAATGCACTGTGTTGCTTCCGAATGTACAATTTAATTTTTCACGAAGTTTGTGTGCGATATCACTGTTATAGAAAATCAGCTTTTATATTCTCATGGCTTTATGTTTGTAACAGTAGTCCGAATCTAACGTCCGCAACTCCACCCATTTTTTGTGCCCCATTAACTCTGTTTTGAACGCAGATGAGGCCATTCTGTACATGAGAACTGGAGATAACTTAGTGGGAAATAGCGTCAGAAAATGATCATTATTTTACGCTTCGCAGAGGATTCGCAATTCTGAACAGAAAATTTAATACAATGTATCTAACTCATACCGTCCCACACAATTTAAGCTGGGAGTGGAAACTGAAATGGTAGTATACAGTATTGTCTGCTTTGTGAATCAAAATTAAAATCCAGAAAGCTTTCCGTGAAAACATTCGTGTTGCGTGGAATCTACCATTCCCTTCACATAAAACACAAAGCTAGGAGTGAATGGCATCAACTTCTGCTTTGTTGTTCAATAACGACCACGGATGGACATTCACGTTCCTTCACTTGTAGCTGCAATGTTCGTCTATTTGTCGTTAAATGCTGTACAGTGGAGAACTTCACAGAAACTGTACAATTGTCTTTGTTATTTCGATAATCGAGTGCTGCAATTGGTTAACCCACTCAAAATTTCCTTGAACAGATGTATAAAATATCAATATTAAGCAAATACCACGAAAGCTGAAGTAGCTTCACGTATAATTACTAGAATTGAGCATTCCCGAGATATAACTGCAAACATATTTGAATGAAATTTCTCTCATGCTCCGAATCGCTTTGATATAAAATCAAGTTGTTGTACCTCTGAGTATATTCATTACATAGAGTTACTATTTATTTATCAATTCAGAATCTCCACCCGTTACGAAAATGAATATGTGGTTAAGCCGCATTTACACGAGGCCAGTCAATGCGACAATATTTGGAAGACAGTTGACTGGCATAAAATTATTGGCTTTGTGTGAACTCTTCGGCCCAACTACCTGGCGCAGTGATGTCAAAGCAAGCGCATTTTTCTGACCTTGACGTCGTGCGCGGGCATTAAGCGCTAGGTATGCTAGGAGGAATAAGCAGCCTTTTGGATTAAGAAAACAGTGGTGTACAAACTTCAAACGGAACGTGAAATTTTACGTCGTTATTTTTATATGGCTTCTTTCTGTTTGTTATTTTCTATAGTGTCTGTAAAACAAAAGTACTAACACCTATTTCTTAGCCTAATATTGCAGTTGTGTTTTAAACGTTAATAACATAATAAAGAGTAAAGAAGGAATATTCACACAAATTCCATAATAACTACAACTATACTGTACTAAGTGAATTAAACACATCATTCATAAAGAAAGTGTTATCCCAAAGAAAGAAATTGAGTATGACATGATAACTTGAAATTGATGGTATCTTTAGCCTTATAAAAGTAATCTAAACAATATTATAGTCTTCTTCTTCACTTCAAGGATTAGGTTCATGTTGAACCTGTTCCGGCGCCCATTTCGCTCTTGGTCTTCCTACATCTCGTCTTCCTTTTGGTTTATATCCCATTGCTAAAGCTGGCAGTCTGTAGTGCGGCATCCTTTGTAGATGTTCACACCACCTTCTGTTATTTCTCTTTAATTTCTCCAGCAATGGTTCCACCTCTAATTTCTTCCGTATATCTATGTTCTTCTTTTTATCTTGTATTGTACATCCTAGTGTACTTCTCATAAATTTCATTTCTGCTACCTGGACTTTTGATTTATCTTTTTCTGTCATTATTCTGGCTTCACTTCCATAAGTTAGCATAGGTACTGCGATTGTATTGAAAAAATTTTATCCGTGTATCTTTTCTTGTTTTGTTTTTTAAAGATCTATGCATTGTTCCACAGACATTTCGAAAGTTGTTAAGTTTTTTATCCAGGTCTATATCTCTTTCATATGAAATATAGCATCCTAGGTACTTAAAATATTTAACCTGTTCTATAATTATTTAATCGATTACTATTTTTGTCCTTATTGGGTATTTTTCTTTAAATGCCATTGTTTTGGTTTTTTGAGCTGCAATTTTAAAATTATATTCTTTTGTTATTTTATTTAAAAAATAAATTGATTTCTGTAATTTATCCTCACTGTCTTGAATAATTACTTTATCATCAGCATATAAAAGGGAGTTCAAGAAAGTGTTGTTCTTTAAATACATTCCTGGATTAACATAAGATTTCCATATTCTAAACATGTCGTCAATGTAAATATTAAAAAGTGTCGGCGAGATACTACAGCCCTGTCTTTCTCCTTTATTAGTGGGAATCGCTTCTGTCAAGTTTCCTCCTATCACTAAGCATATGCTGGTTTCTTTATAGAGAGATTTAATTGCTTCCACAAGCAATATATAGTACAAAGCAAATTTGTCTAGGTATATTTTTAACAGTAACTAATATTACATAATAAAACTCTTATCGCATTATGCTTTTAGGTGATATTGGCGTGCAACTTTCTGTTATCAGAATATTAAATTATCTCGAAATCTGCTGAAGCTATAGAGCTGACGTTTTACCAATACATAGCCACGTATCTATTGTTTGTGATGTAACAGTATTTGCTTTGTTAATTCATTTCCTTACAAACATTTTCCATGCGAATATTTTCAAACATTTTAATATACTTCAGTAATACGCAGGCCTATTTACGACATGTTATATTTAAGAAAACATTGTTTTAGTACCTGTAAGGGTACTAAACAAACATCTGAAAATTTCACTTTTCTGTAAGAAGGTTGAGAAAATATTCCTTTTGAATAAAAAAGCAAACTTGTGAAAAATGAACATTAAAATTAAAGCTTACATCCTTACAATGCACTTATACTTCTCAGACAAATCTAAAAATTAACATGGATACAGTTTTAATAAGTTCTCTTCCCTTATCCATTGAATCTGTGCTGGCCATCCCTGAATATAGGTCGACCAAGCGGCATATACCACCTCTTTCGTCTGTCTCTTTCCTTTCCGCTGTAAAGCGCTCAGGCTCTCCTGGCCTCTAAAGCTCGCGCTTGCTCCTGTGGGCATCAATTGACATCACTAGCCTAGCGAGTTGGCTGCGTAATTGCGAATCCAGTCTACAGACGTGGACAAATTATTAGATTAAATTAATTATATGTGCAACGAAGCTGTATTTATTGATAGATATAATGCACAAAAAAGTATTTTGCACAGATATAATGAACAGAAAATTGAGTCTTGAGGTTACTAATATTTTGTGAACATTCCCTTACATTTTATTAACTCGTTGATTTTGTCAGGGATGCTGGAAACCAAAGTTTGACACTTTCTTTGAATATCAGCATCATTTAGTCAGATAACAGACAGTGGTTAAATGAGTCCATGTTTTGTTGTAAGCTTCTTTTTGTTCACTTTCTTCTTCAGTATAGATCACAGATTTTCAATTTCGTTCATGTTCGATCTTCTTACAGGCCATGAGAGAACAGACTGTTCTGCAGTATATAATTAAAACACCAGTAGTGCCAATACAGCCAGACAAAATATACTTAATCACTGGAAAAATATACCAGAAGATGTAAACAATCATATTTACAATAATACAGACTGTGGATTATACCTATAGTTGATATGACGAATTATATTATTTTTCCAAGAAAAACGTTTTAGTCTATTAATTTTTCCACGTCTGTATTGTCCCAGATGGTAGATTTAAGACAGTCCAATGTCCCCCACCACCACCGGGAGCATGCCATTGGCCGGCAACTGGCGTCATGTGAAAGCGACATGGTCCGTCCCGGTAATCTGTGTAGTAACTTCGCGCATATAGGGGCGGATTATTGCGGGCAGCATCACCTTGAGTCCACTAAGGGGTAAGATGCACGTCGTAGAAGGTAGAGTAGAGTTCAAACAGAAATTATCCCCTCCTGCAAGCGATTTCCCGCTTCGTTCAAGCCAGACCTGCAAAATTTGTAGCTCCTCAGAGCGACTGCCTTACCATCCATTCTATCCCAACCACCTTTTCTACCAGTGCGGTCATAACATTATAGTTACGCTCGGCTGCATCAACATTCATTCTCGCGGCCGCAGGTATACAATACACTATCAAGAATTACAAAAACAAATAATAAAATCCTTAGGAATATACCTTTGGAAAGTAAGAGAAAAATGAATTTGGGAAATAAGTAAGTTAAAAGACATGTAAAATAAAATTTAAAATGTATGTGTGCATATAATGTAAGAAGGTTTACCTATGTATATATCGTCCTATTACTAGTAAACCAGATTAAATCCACTTTTTGTATAAAATAAGTTAAATACATTCCCCGACTTGTCTTTCCGTGCTCTCTATTCTACTAAAATGAAATAAGTCCGAAATGTTGCATGCAGGCAACAAACCAACTACTTTATTTGAAGAATTTATTATGATTTTTCGTGCATTAATAAAGTTTTAATTCCTGTTCTTACAAAACTTGTATTACTGGTCTTAACTGGTTTTACTAGTAATAGGACGATAAATAAAGTGTACGTTGCTAAGTGAGTGAAAACTATATGATCGGATGTCAATGCTGTCATTCAACATTGTAACGCACTCCAGCCAAATAAATAGATGGACGGACGGACAGACGGACGGACGGACAAACAGACGAGTAGGTGGATAGATAGGTATGTAGGTGAATAGGTAGATGGATGGATGGATGGATGGATAAATAAGCGTACTGCAGTTGAAAGAGAACTGGAACTTGGTAAAATCTAAACCCGTGAAGAAATACTACTTCCAAAGGAAATGGGAATATGATTATGTTGTTGTTGAAGACGAAAGAATTGCTTGTTTACTGTGTCCCGTCCAATTTATTTCTATACGTCATTTCAATATTAAACCACATTTCAACAAAGCCCATATTAAGAATAAAATTATGGAATGCACAATCTCTCGGGTAAATTCATTATTACGAACTGTATATTGATTATTTATTTATATACTGTTAAATTAAGGACGTCACTCGTTGTGTTTCTTCCGAATTGAATTTAATAGTGACTTTCAAGGTTCATTACTTATATGCTATAAATTTATATTTCCGTAGGTGATGATAGGAGGAAAGTTTTCGAAAATCTAAAGCTGGTTAAGTGCAAAGAAATCTCAAAATAAAAAAACTACCGACAGGAAATCTAGCATAATTGTAAATCTTGAAACGAGATAACGCATTATAAAAACATTGAATTTATTACAATACTTTTTGAAAATTACATGCCGCCACTGACGAACCTTTGACGGCGAAAGAACTCTACGCGGAAGTCGATCATCCCCAATAGAAGTGGAGTGAGGCTGACGTCATATTTCCCCTACTTGCGAGTTCTGCAGGCCTGTCCTAGAGTATTACACAATCATCGTGAAACATCCTGTATATATACATATATACTAGTGATCAAGGTTGTTACATATTATAATGACGATGAATGAGGAAACATTTGCTGTACTACATTATACATTACTGATATAAGTAGGTGAAATTAATTTCTCACTCTAGATTAAACGAAATGAAACTGATATTGTCAGTGACACAGAAAGCATAATGGAACAATGCATGTCGCAGTTAACCCCAATGCCCGAGCGGCAGTCTGCTGCAGTGTACGACCGAGATCGCTGACCTTTACGCCCACTCGTCACAGAGGTGTAATCAGACACACAAACAACTCTCCTCGACAAACAAGAATTGACTGACATTCGTTGCAGGCGGTTGAGAGCCAGGTCAGTGCGATATTCAATTTATCAGCAGAAAGTCCTGAATCAACACTGTTACAAGTGCTGAAAGAGAAAGTTGAAGAGTTTGACTACATATTCATGTTCACAACATTACAGTCACCACCTACCAGACCTTGCTGGACGAATACTAACAGCTGAACCGAAACTACCAACTAGAACTATTGCCACTAGAGATGAAGAAAACTAACTGCCGCTCTCGCTCGCTGTTTTCGTTGCATTTGTCTTTCTAGTCTCGTCTTGTAACTCTCGGACGCTTCGAGCCTTGCTCATAATTCTCGAAATATTATTTGGTCGGCGCGGAAAGATTTCATAACTTTGAATAACATACATTATTTTTATTTTCGACGTATGAACTGTAGCTACAAGACTAATACCATTTTCAGTGTGACCGACTGTACACATCCTTGTAAATTTTGAAAAATATAATAATTTAATAATTAATAATAATAATAATAATTTATTTAATCTGGCAGTGCTAAGGCCAATAGGCCTTCTCTTCCGCCCAGCTAGACTCTAATTCTAATCGAATACAATTGCTTACATTATTATTACATTAATATCTAGATCATAAGACAACATGAAAGTAAATAATGAAAGTTGGATATGTAATGTTAGTGTGACAATAATAAACATTGGTAAGAAATAGTTATAATAATAATAATAATAATAATAATAATAATAATAATAATAATAAAGGTAAAGGTATCCCGTAACATGCTATGAAGGCACTTGGGGGCATGGAGGTAGAGCCACATGCTTTCCATGACCTCGGCACTAGAATGAGGTGGTGTGGTTGGCACCACGCTCTGACCGCCTTTTACCCCGGGAAAGACCCGGTACTCAATTTTATAGGAGGCTGAGTGAACCTCGGGGCCGTTCTGAAAGTTTGGCAACGAGAAAAATCCTGTCATCACCTGGGGTCGAACCCCGGACCTTCCAGTCCGTAGCCAGCTGCTCTACCAACTGAGCTACCCGGCCGCCAATACTAATAGTAATAATAATAATAATAATAATAATAATAATAATAATAATAATAATAATTTATTTAATCTGGCAGTGCTAAGGCCAATAGGCCTTCTCTTCCACCCAGCTTGACTCTAATTCTAATCGAATACAATTGCTTACATAATTATTACATTAATATCTAGACCATAAGACAACATGAAAGTAAATAATGAAAGTTGGATATGTAATGTTAGTGTGACAATAATAAACACTGGTAAGATATAGTTATAATAATAATAATAATAATAATAATAATAATAATAATAATAATAATAATAATAATAATAATAATAAAGGTAAAGGTATCCCGTAACATGCTATGAAGGCACTTGGGGGCATGGAGGTAGAGCCCCATGCTTTCCATGACGGCACTAGAATGAGGTGGTGTGGTTGGCACCACGCTCTGACCGCCTTTTACCCCGGGAAAGACCCGGTACTCAATTTTATAGGAGGCTGAGTGAACCTCGGGGCCGTTCTGAAAGTTTGGCAACGAGAAAAAATCCTGTCATCACTTGGGGTCGAACCCCGGACCTTCCAGTCCGTAGCCAGCTGCTCTACCAACTGAGGTACCTGGCCGCCAATACTAATAGTAATAATAATAATAATAATAATAATAATAATAATAATAATAATAATAATTCAGATATTTATCTAACCATTAAACATTGAGAAACCTGAAACAGCTATTAACAGCTGTTAACAAGAATTGTTAGAAAAATATTTCGTTAGCCTATTCTTAAATTGGTTTGATGTCTGACAGTCCCTGACATTAGTCGGTAGCGAATTCCAAAGCCGAGGAACAGCCACAGTGAAAGAAGATGAATATGAGGATGTTCGGTGGGAGGGAATGGATAATATTGAGGAGTGTTGTGATCGTGTGTCTAGGTTATGTTGGGTGGATAAATTTTGAAAACGAGACGCAAGATAGACAGGAGTGGAGAAATGCAATATGTGAAACAGAAGGGAAAGACAGTGGATTTTCCTACGATCTTCTAGACGGAGCCAGGACAACATTTCGAGGGATGGTGTTACGTGATCAGCCCGGCGAATATTGCAGACGAAACGGACGCACATATTATGAACACGTTGTAGTCTCTGCGCCTAAGTAACGCTTAGGTCAGTAAGCAGAATATCATAGTAATCGAAGTGGGGCATCACGAGTGTTTGTACTAACTTTTTTTTTATGGAAAAGGGTAGAAAATTGTTCAATCGCCTAAAAGAGTGGATTAATGAAAATACTTTTTTGCATATAGGCTATCTTTTATATTCCATACGGTTTAGCCCAGACCTGCAGAACTGTAGCTCCTCAGAGCAACTGCCTTCGTATCCCTTCTACCCCACCCACCTTTCTACCAGTGTGATCATAGCGTTCTAGTTGCGCTCGACTGCATCAACATTCATTCTCGCGGCGGCAGGTATACAATACGCTATCAAGAATTACGAATGATCAGATAATAAAATACTTTGCAACATACCTTTAGAAAGTGAGAGAAAAATGAATGAGGGAAATAAATAAGTTAAAAGACTTGTAAAATAAATTTTAAAATGTATGTGTGCATATAATGTAAGAAGGTCTACCTATGTATATATAGTCCTATTACTAGTAAAGCCTATTAAGCCCATTTTTTTTTAAATAAGTTAAGTACAGTCCCCGACTTGTCTTTCCATGCTCTGTATTCTACTGAAATGAAATAAGTCCGAAATGTTGCAGGCGGGAAACAAACCAATTACTTTATTTGAAGAATTTATTATGATTTTTCATGCATTAATACAGTTTTAATTCCCGTTTTTACAAAACTTGCATTACTGGTCTTAACTGGTTTTTACTAGTAGGCCCTAATAGGACGATAAATATATTGTACGTTGATAAGTAAGTGAATGATAGCTATGACCGCATGCCAATGCTGTAATTCAACATTGTAACGCACTCCAGCCAAATATATATATATATATATATATATATATATATATATATATATATAATACGCGTACTGCAGTTTAAAGAGAACTGGAACATGGCAAAATCTAAAGAAATACTACTTCCAAATGAAATGGGAATATGATTGTTTTATTGTTGAAGACGAAAGAATTACTTGTTTACTGTGTCCCATCCAATTTATTTCTACTCGTCATTTCAATATTAAACCACATTTCAACAAAGCCATATTAAGAATTATGGAATGCACAAACTTTCGGGTAAGTTCATTATTACGAACTGTATATTGTTTATTTATTTATAACAATGTATGTTATTCTGTAATTACATATGACTCACATACTGACATCCTTAAGAAAATTTAAACATTTTTCTACAAAATCAGTAACTTTAGTTAAGTAAATTCCGCCACAATGTATGTTATTCTGCACTTACGTATGACTCATTATACTGTCTTTCTTACGAAAATTTAAATATTTTTCTACAAAAGCAGTAAAGTTAGGCAAGTAAATTCCGTCACAATGTATGTTATTAGCCTATGTATTTACATAAGACTTTGCGTCTCGTAGACCAGCGGTAGAGCGCTCGCTTAATGATTCGAAGGTTGTGAGTTCGGGCCTTGTTCAAGTTTTCATTTGGTGAGTGAGATGAGAGTACGTGAAAGACTATTGAAACTTATGTAGGACCTATACATAATTATGTAGGTTGTAATGTAAAATTAGGTATTTTATTTATGTTTTATTATTATTGCGTTAAATTATATTGTGTATTATTATTGTATTGTGTATAAAATTGTATTGTGTATTGTGTATTGTAAATTTATTGTGTATTGCTTATCATTTTATTGTGTATTGTTTATATTGTGTATACCACTGCCACCGGGTGCTTGCCCACTTGCAGTGTAAATAAATACATTATACTGTCATCCTTACGAAAATTTAGACATTTTTCTACAAAATCAGTAACTTTGGTTAAGTAAGTAAATTCCGCAACAATGTATGTTATTCTATATTTATATAATATGATTCAGATACTGTCACCCTTACGAAAATTAAACATTTTTCTACAAAATCAGTAACTTCAGTTAAGTAAGTAAATTTCGCCACAATGTATATTACTTTGTATTTACGTATGACTCAGATTCTGTCATCCTTACGAAAAGTTAAACATTTTTCTAAAAATCAGTATCTTTAGTTAAGTAAGTAAATTCCGACACAATGTATATTATTCTGTATTTACGTATGACTCAGTTGCTGTCATCCTTACGAAAAGTTAAACATTTTTCTAAAAACCAGCAACTTTATTTAAGTAAGTAAATTCAGCCACAATGTATGTTATTCTGTACTTACGTATGACTCATTATACTGTCTTCCTTACGAAAATTTAAATATTTTTCTACAAAATCAGTAACTTTAATTAAGTAAGTAAATTCCGCCGCATTGTAGGTTATTATGTATTTACGTAAGACTCATATATTGTCATCCTTACGAAAATTTAGATATTTTTCTACAATATCAGTAACTTTGGTTAAGTAAGTAAATTCCGCAACAATGTAGGGTATTCTATATTTATACAATAATATGTTTCAGATACTGTCATCCTTACGAAAATTAAACACTTTTCTACAAAATCAGTAACTTTAGTTAAGTAAGTAAATTCCGCCACAATGTATATTATTTTATATTTACGTATGACTCAGATTCTGTCATCCTTAAGAAAACTTAAACATTTCTCTACAAAATCAGTAATTTTAGTTAAGTAAACAGCAATCATTTCTTGACTTTGAACTTTATCATAACTTAGAACAATAAAAATCTGTTAATATGTATCACTGTCTCGAACTTCCCTACTCGTTTCAGGTTTGGAGTCGCGTCGTTCACCCCACCACACTTTGTTTCTTGCTACGTCCTTCGTCATGGGCCCATTGTGTCAGCCATTAATCTCCGATGATATCTCCATCTAATGGCCTATTAAACCAACGAACATCAACATCTCTTGATAAAGTCACCTAGAGGCATCAGTACTTCAGAGTTTGGCGAAATTTTTATGATTATACTAGAACCAAAAAGTGGTAGATTTAGTGGACCGCAGATCTGATGATTGATACAGAGCGCGAAAAACAAACAGGAAAATACAAATGCTCGCCATTAGAGAGGATAGCTGGCACAAGAATAATAAATCACGCTACTCATGAATCTTCAATGCTGCAGGGCTCGGTGTGACTACATGGACAGGTAAACAAATGATTACATTCTTTTTACGTTATAATATGAAATTTTTGGAGAGTTATGCATCCATCAACCGCAGGTTTTTACACTTGAATAACAAAATAGTTTACAACGTGTGTAATGTAAGTGATTTTTCATTATACTACTCTGCATTTTATTCGAGGACGAAGTAAAGTGACTTTGAATGGAAGCATTACATAAATTAAAGAGTTCGCTCATCAATTTAAACAGACACTGGTGAAGAGGATGCTGATACAGTGTTAATTTCATCACTGTAATTTACCTTGAGATTATTAATAATATCAAATTATTCCGTCATTGTCATTTTTATGTCATGAAAATAATATAAAATATTGATTTGTGGTGTACGTGATATATTTTATATATCTTATTGTTTTATTACTATACGAAATAATTAATTGTAATTTTATTGTTCATATTATAGTTGTAATCCCCTGGTAGAGGGGCAGAGAAGGCCTGACGACCTTATCTCTACCAGGTTAAATAAATAAATAAATAAATACTAAAATAACGAAAGATGTCATAGAAAATACAAATCCTAATTTAAAATTAAAGATTTAATAGCCTCAAACCAAACAAAGTTATAATAATAATAATAATAATAATAATAATAATAATAATAATAATAATGATGATGATGATGATTCAATAATAATAATAATAATAATAATAATAATAATAAATTAAAATTTATCAGAAGAAAAGAATAATTATATTGAACTGAAGTCAATTAATTCATAAATAATAATTATAATTAATAATAATAATAGTAATAATAATAATAATAATGCCATTAACAAATATAAATGTTACCCGGGAGGAAATTAAGCACAGAATAAATATGGGAAATGCCTGTTATTATTCGGTTGAGAAGCTTTTATCATCCAGTCTGCTGTCAAAAAATCTGAAAGTTAGACTTTATAAAACAGTTATATTACCGGTTGTTCTTTATGGTTGTGAAACTTGGACTCTCACTTTGAGAGAGGAAAATAGGTTAAGGGTGCTTAGGAAAATATTTGGGGCTAAGAGGGATGAAGTTACAGGAGAATGGAGAAAGTTACACAACACAGAACTGCACGCATTGTATTCTTCACGTCCCTTAATTAGGAACATTAAATCCAGACGTTTGACATGAGCAGGACATGTAGCACGTATGGGCGAATCCAGAAATGCTTATAGAGTGTTAGTTGGGAGGCCGGAGGGAAAAAGACCTTTAGGGAGGCCGAGACGTAGATGGGAATATAATATTAAAATGGATTTGAGGGAGGTGGGATATGATGATAGAGAATGGATTAATCTTGCTCAGGATAGGGACCAATGGCGGCCTTATGTGAGGGCGGCAATGAACCTCCTGGTTCCTTAAAAGCCAGTAAGTAAGTAAGTAAATAAGTAAATAAGTAAATAAGTAAGTAATTAAGTAAGTAAATAATAATTCCTATTATATAATTCTATTATCACGCAGTATATCTCACTTGACAATATGTGTGAGAGGAAAAATAATAATTGTTTGTATATATCTGAAGTCTGATTAGTGGAATATGTAGCTAATCGGCGATATATGCATAGGAGGGGGAAAAGAACTGGCTACCCTACCCCAATATTTCCTGGCCTAGTTGCCTCATGAGTGATGCCTTATTGGTGTTACTTATGAGATTCAAACCTGTCTTCGGACAGTTGACTAAACAACAATAATGTTTTATTTGGAACAGGAAAATATATTTAAAGTTTTATGGGCATTGAATCTAAATGACCCTGGCTGGATAATAGGTACTGGTTTGTTTCCCTAAGTTTGTAGCACTTACTCATAAATAGATCAGCTGTTAATGGGTGTTTTTCAAGGAGTTATTGTTGAAATCTTTTGAGAGTCTGCATTGTTAATTCCAGACGTCTTACTTACTTATTTACAAATGGCTTTTAAGGAATCCGCAGGTTCATTGAGTTCCTCACATAAGCCCGCCATTGGTCCCTATCCTGTGCAAGATTAATCCAATCTCTATCATCATATCCCGCCTCCCTCAAATCTATTTTAATATTATCATCTCATCTACGTCTCGGCCTCCCCAAAGGTCTTTTTTTCCTCCGGTCTCCCAGCCAACACTCTATATGCATTTCTGGATACCCCCATACGTGCTACATGCCCTGCCCATCTCAAACGTCTGGATTTAATGTTCCTAATTATGTCAGGTGCAGAATACAATGTGTGCAGTTCTGCGTTGTGTAACTTTCTGCATTTTCCTGTAATTTCAGACCTCTAGAATAAAGAAACATTTTATTCTTTACTGTATTCTTTCTTTAATTTATTTTCAGTAGTTTGAGTACAATTAATCTTACAGTTCAAATGAATATTTTTACTTAGAAAATAATATGACATTGTTTTGAAACTGGATAAATGAAGGATATTAACTTATCTGTAGCATCAGTGGCAAAATATGTGTAACATTCGTGATATGGAAGAAACAGCTACAAAATATTAAACGAGTATGTTTTTTTGAACTAATTGGATGCCATGAGATTTACAATACAGCATTCACATGGACACTATGAGAATGAATCTCTTTTCACTTGAGACAGAGGCCTGTATTTTACACTTTTTGTTAATATTGTGACAGCGACGTGAGATGCGAACTCACGACCAGCGTCTCGCAAGAGAGCAGGTCGCGCGTGAGTCGTCACGGGCTCCAAGGAGCACTGCGGGACAGCGCGCGGCGGGGAGAGGAGAGAGGAGGTTGCGACACGCTGTTCCGCGGAAGAGAGGGAGGGGTCCGGATTGTTCGAGTGACGCTTGGAGATATCCAGATAATTCGAAAGAGCTATCTCTGGACAACCGTAGAAATTTCTAGTAACTATGGTTTAGTTATAAAAGAAGAAACGCGAGTGAACTTGAGCAATTCATGATTAGTTCAGTCAGTAAGCCAGTGAACAGAGCAAGCCAGCCAGTCTTGTGTACCGGAGTTCGACTTGAGTGTGCGTCCGCAACTGTGTCAGCATCCGAAGGCCTGAGTTCGAGTGCAGTGGACCGCAGTTGGAGGACCTGAGTTCGAGTGCAGTGGACCGCAGTTGGAGGGACCTGAGTTCGAGATACTGTGAACTTGAATGACTGAGCTAGAAGAACTGTGAACTGAGAACTGACAGTTCTGTGTTTTAAATAGTGCTTTGTAAATATTAGTTAAGATTAACAGTTCATTGTTGTTCGTAATAGTCCAAGTAAATTGTCATTGTCGTTTGTGGAGTGCAATAATGAACGCTGTCTTACTGTGTGGAGAGCAAATCCTATTGTTGAGATAATAAAATTACATTGTTGTTTGGAATAAATTTTACAATATGGTGTGAAGTTAGTTCACAAATCTTGTAACATACGTGACGAACTTTTTCTTTATATAGAGTGATTCACGAGGATTTACCGTCCCTTACGAAGCTTATTTTCGAAGACATTCTGAGCAAAAAATGTCATATATAAACATTTGTCATAATCTCAATATTTTCAAACTTACACTAATTTGAAGTCGTTTGTAAAATACCATTATTCTTGAGTTTTAAGGGTAAAAGAATATTACAGATAAAGAATGTACTATTCAGGAGTATCATTTCTTTAATTATTTAGCATTCTGAAGCTAAAAATGTTTTGTGAATTTCATTGTTGTTTCGTACAGATTTTTTTTTTCTATTTTTAACTACAAAATTACATTTTCTTACGCATTTACCACAACAATTGTTACAAATCACGCCACTCTTGTAAATTCTTTAATACTGTATATTAGGATGCATTATTAAACCTTAATGAATCAAGTTCCTAAAGTCGTATGTTTGTAACAATTTTTGTGATAAGTACGTAAGAATGGTGTCATTTTTAGTTAAAAATTGAAAAATAAAATCTTTACTAAGCAATTAACAACACAGTTTTAAGTTTTAAATCTATAATATAACACAGTTTTAGTTTCAGAACACTAGCCAATTAAAGAAAAGATACTTTTGAATAGTTCATTTTCTATTTGTCTTCTTCTTCTTCCCTTCAAGTATTAGGCCAAATGGCCTATTACGATCTCACAGTTGAATTTTCAATCCAGCGCTTCTTTGGACGACCGAGATATCTCTTCCCGTTTGGACGATAGTGGAGCATGACTTTTGGGATTCTATCTCTACGCATGCGATGCAGATGATTCACCCAGTTGTTCTGATAATGTTTTACGGGATTAATTACAGGTTCTAGTTGTAATTCTTCCATTACATCTTCATTGCGTTTGTGATCCCATTTCGCATATCCCGCTGTATATCTCATAAATTTCATTTCATTAGCCGTTATTCTGCTTTCGTTTTGTAATATTCTTTTACTCTTGAAACTAAAGGAAAAAAAGGTATTTTACAAACAAATTCAAATTAGTGTAACTGTGAAAATATTGGGATTAGGACAAATGTTTATATGACATTTTTTTCTCAGAATGTCTTCGAAAATGAGCTGAGAATGGGACGGTAAATCCTCGTGAATCACCCTGTATTCTGGAATAAAGATAAATTTAATTCATTTTTTTTTTTTTTTTTTTTTTTTGTAAAATGGTAATGATCTTCTACACTGATTCTAATAATAAAAGTTGACAAAAACATTTCATTTTAAATATAATACAGAGTTAGGAATTAGTAAAAATGTAACATCCGTGGCAACTTGTGCCACAGTAGAGAACGGAAAATGAAATATTAGAAAAGGTAACAGTAAGCCATTTTTTCCATCAAGGACTTAACATGTCTGCCAGGACTCGAATCACAACCCTCTTCATAAGAAGATACCAGCCGACTCGCATAAAAGAAGGATTTCTTCTCCCGTTTCACTGCATAAATGCAGTATAAAGTACAGAGACTAACGTCGCCATTAGACGACAGACGTGGCTTCAAATCCTGCAAATACTCAACAACCACAACACGTGAAACTACTAGAAAAACGTTCGATTCTACGCTGCACAGGTTTTGAAGTATTATGGACCAAGAGAAACTTGGCGGTACGCCATTTCCATCGAGCCACATCAATGCACACAACACATTCGTTTTTAAAGCCATTATTATTTTCCCCATCGCGGAACGGAAGTTAGGAACATAAGTCTGTTGAAACACGAATGATGGACCCAGTACTCTAGACATAAGAAGAATGATAAACTACGATAAGGGAAGAGTGTATCTTGAAGAAGCCTCGTCAAATTTAGTGCTCCCGAACCAAATACGAAGCTTACATTATTCAATCTGACGCGTTAAACATGATGACGTTAGCTAAAGATTTAGGATATCGACGTTTAGACTCTAAATTTTACAATAAAATAATAATAATAATAATAATAATAATAATAATAATAATAATAATAATAATAATAATAACAACTAGTAAAGATGTAGGTTTGGAAGTAAATCCCGAAAAGACAAAGTATATGATTATGTCTCGTGACGAGAATATTGTACGAAATGGAAATATAAAACTTGGAAATTTATCTTTTGAAGAGCTGGAAAAATTCAAATACCTAGGAGTAACAGTAACAAATATAAATGACACTCGGGAGGAAATTAAACACAGAATAAATATGAGAAATGACTGTTATTATTCGGTTGAAAAGCTTTTATCATCCAGACTGTTGTCAAAAAATCTGAAAGTTTGAATTTATAAAACAATTATACTACCGGTTGTTATTTATGCTTGTGAAACTTGAACTCTCATTTTGAGAGAGGAACATAGGTTAAGGATGCATGAGAATAAGGTGCTTAGGAAAATATTTGGGGCTAAGAGGGATGAAGTTACAGGAGATTAGAGAAAGTTACACAACGCAGAACTTCACCTGACATAAATTGCAACATTAAATCCAGACGTTTGAGATGGGCAGGGCATGTAGCACGTATAGGAGAATCCAGAAATGCATTTAGAGTGTTAGTTAGGAGGCCGGAGGGAAAAAGACCTTTGGGGAGGTAGAGACGTAGGTGGGAAGATAATATTAAAATGGATTTGAGGGAGGTGGGATATGTTGATAGAGACTGGATTTACCTTGCTCAAGATAGGGACCAATGCCGGGCTTATGTGAGGGCGGCAATGAACCTCCGGGCTCCTTAAAAGCCAGCAATAATAATAATAATAATAATAATAATAATAATAATAATAATAATAATAATAATAATAATAGTGAGTTTATTAAACCTGCAGACTTAAAGTCATAAGCTTTCTCTTACACTCTTATTTACTTACTTACTGGCTTTTAGGGAACCCGGAGGTTCATTGCCGCCCTCACATAAGCCTGCCATTGGTCCCTATCCTGAACAAGATTAATCCATTCTCTATCATCATATCCCAGCTCCCTCAAATCCATTTTAATATTATCTTCCCACCTACGTCTCGGCCTCCCTAAAAGTCTTTTTCCCTCCGGTCTCCCAACTAACACTCTATATGCATTTCTGGATTCGCCCATACGTGCTACATGCCCTGCCCATCTCAAACGTCTGGATTTAATGTTCCTAATTATGTCAGGCGAAGAATACAATGCGTGCAGTTCTGTGTTGTGTAACTTTCTCCATTCTCCTGTAACTTCATCCCTCTTAGCCCCAAATATCTTCCAAAGCACCTTATTCTCAAACACCCTTAATCTCTGTTCCTCTCTCAAAGTGAGAGTCCAAGTTTCACAACCATACAGAACAACTGGAAAATTTGGAAATTTATCTTTTGAAGAGATGGAGAAGTTCAAATATCTGGGAGCAACAGTAACAAATATAAATGATACTCGGGAGGAAATTAAACACAGAATAAATATGGGAAATGCCTGTTATTATTCGGTTGAGAAACTTTTATCATCCAGTCTGCTGTCGAAAAATCTGAAAGTTAGAATTTATAAAACAATAATAATATAATAATAATAATAATAATAATAATAATAATAATAATAATAATAGCTAGTAAAGATGTAGGTTTGGAAGTAAATCCCGAAAAGACGAAGTATATGATTATGTCTCGTGACGAGATTATTGTACAAAATGGAAATATAAAAATTGGAAATTTGTCTTTTGAAGAGATGGAAAAATTCAAATACCTGACAGCAACAGTAACAAATATAAATGATACTCGGGTGGTATTTAAACACAGAATAAATATGAGAAATGTCTGTTATTATTCGGTTGAGAAGCTTTTATCATCCAGTCAGCTGTCAAAAAATCTGAAAATTAGAATTTATAAAACAAGTTTATTATCGGTTGTTATTTATGGTTGTGAAACTTGGACTCTCACTTTGAGAGGAGAACGTAGGTTAAGGATATTTGAGAATAAGTTCCTTAGGAAAATAATTGGGGCTAACAAGCAAACGTTCTGATGCGCGCAGATAAAAAAGTTAATTTTTTTTTTACTTACTTCCATCATGTTAATAATGTCAAAAGAAGTGCCTATACAAATTTAGGCCACTCGACCGCAATTACGAGGGAACACAATTTCATTGGACAAATTTATTGGAACGGACACAGCAATTGTTGAGCTATTTTTCAACATATTTTCCATCGGAATTCCTACATTTCTCATATCATGGGATCAGCAGAGAGAGGTGCAGACGCAGTCAAACGCTGGTTCCGATCTGAGGCTGCTGACTTCTACGACACAAAAATTGATCCCATGGTATGACAAATGTCTCAATTCCAGTGGGGGATATGTTGACAAATAGCGGGACAATTGCTGTATATGTTTCAATAAATATTTCTATACAATTGTGTTTTTTTCTATAAACGACCCCAGGGAAAATCACTTTCTGGACGATCTCGTAATTGCGGTCGAGTGGCCAAAATTTGTATAAGCACTTCTTTTGACATTATTAACATGGTGGAAGAAAAAAATTTAACTTTTTCATCTGCCCCCATCAGAACGTTTGCTTGTATGAGGGATGAAGTTACAGGAGAATGGAGAAAGTTACACATCGCAGAAATGCACGCATTGTATTCTTCACCTGACATAATTAGGAACATTAAATCCAGACGTTTGCGATGTGCAGTCCATGTAGCACGTATGGGCCAATCCAGAAATGCATATAGAGCGTTAGTTGGGAGACCGGAGGGAAAAAGACCTTTGGGGAGGCCGAGACGTAGATGGGAGGATAATATTAAAATGGATTTGAGGGAGGTGGGATATAATGAAAGAGACTGGATTTATCTTGCTCAGGATAGGGACCAATGGCGGGCTTATGTGAGGGCGGCAAAGAAAATCCGGGTTCCCTGAAACCAGTAAGTATAATAATAATAATAATAATAATAATAATAATAATAATAATAATAATAATAATAATAATACTTTATTTAACCTGGAGAGTTAAAGTCATAGAATCTCTCTTACACTCTTATTTACTTATTTACTTACAAATGGCTTTTAAGGAACCCGGAATTCATTGCCGCCCTCACATAAGCCCGCCATCGATCTCTAACCTGTGCAAGATTAATCCTGTCTCTATCATCATATCCCACCTCACTCAAATCCATTTTAATATTATCCTCCCATCTACATCTCGGCCTCCCCAAAGGTCTTTTTCCCTCCAGCCTCCCAGTTAACATGTTATATGGATTTCTAGATTCGCCCTTACGTGCTACATATTCTGCCCATCTTAAAGGTCTGGATTTAATGTTCCTAATTATGTCAGGCGAAAAATACAATACATGCAGTTCTGCTTTGTGTAACTTTCTCCATTCTCCTGTAACTTCATCTCTCTTAACCCCAGATATTTTCCTAAGAAACTTCTTCTCATACACCCTTAACTTCTGTTCCTCTCTCAAAGTGAGATTCCAAGTTTCACAACCATACAGAACAACCGGTGATATAACTGTTTTATAAATTCCAACTTTCAGATTTTTTGACAGGAGACTAGATGACGAAATATTCTCAACCGAATAATAAGAGGCATTTCCCATATTTAATAATAATAATAATAATAATAATAATAATAATAATAATAATAATAATAATGGTTTTATTTAACCTGGAGAGTTAAGGCCGTAGGGCTTTCTCTTGCACTCAACCAGAATTAAAACTTTCTTACTAATCTTAACATGTAACTGAATCGGATTTAAGTAGTTACATACAGATACGATTTATATGAGATAAAAAGGACAGTTAAATAGAAATTTACCTAATAAAATAAAAATAAATACAGTGGAATACTTATGAATGTTGTTAGAATGTCATTACCCTCACTCTTTATTTCGTTTCTTATAATGAGCAGTAAACAATATTATTTTCCATGGAATGTTAAAATTTATTACACGAATTAAAATAAAAAATCCATCAACTGAATAAGAAGAATTCTTTACTAAATGTGTGTACCCTAGTTTTAAAAGCTTTAGCCTACTATTGCAATGTTTTATAAAATTTAAGTCCAAGGTACAAGTACTATTCTGGATCTTGTTGAATAGACCAATAGGTACAGCCTGTATAATTTTACCAGTTTTTAACTTTTACACCCTGTGTATTCTTATTGGAAGAAATTGGAAAACTGCAGTGTCTCGACAAATTTTTTTCACCGCTAACTGAAATCCAGTTATCAGCTTAACAATGTAATTCTACTAGCAAGTAAAAGTTACATTATGACCTTTTGAGGGGAGAGATCACTCCCATCTAGATTAATAGCAGCTGTATCACTATCGTAATCAAAGGAAGCAATATCACTCAGTAACTCAGACAACCAGATCTCCAATATCTACAACACTATCAACAACACTGCAACCATATCAATTGGACAATCACCATCACACAACGTATAGCACAATCAATCAATAGCATCAACATGGTCTCCAACAATTCCACAATCATTTCTCGATCACTGGCAGCAACTGGAAAAACACATCCACTTACTACCCGACGAGGAAAAAATGTACAACACCGCTGCGCTGTTGCGTCATTGTATCGTAACACAAATAGTCACCTAGTCGAGAGCAGTAATATTGCCACCCTGCATAAATATCGACAATACCTCCACCATCACAATCACAATGAATAGTAGCAGAATCAACAATGTCAGAGAGCACTACCAATCAGCACCACACCACTCAAAGATTAACCCCAATCACATCCACCATTACTATAAAAATCAAATACAAGGGCGGCATTTGTTTCAGCACTACTTATCTATAGCACTATCAGGCCTTCTGAATACTATCAGCAACGTTATGAAAGTGACTATGCTATCTTTATTTATTTAACTAGCTAGCTAGCGAGTACAAATTAAAATTATAAAACAAAAATGTTTCTAGCCACTACCGTAAGAGCCAGGCTCGTGTACGGTGTGGTCTTAGTCAATAATATAACATAAAATTTACAAGGACAGTTTACTAAATACAGTAAGTAACTTAATTCAAACCAATAAATACAACACAAGAGCAAGAATAAAAAAGAGAAAAAAACACATTTAATACAAATTTACAATCAGACAGAAGTCAGTGATATTGAATAAAAACATGAATATAATCAACAGAAATAAAAGGTAAAAATACACATATTTGTTAATATTATATATCATGAATAATTTTATAAATTTCTTTTTTAAAAGCTTAAATTTTAAAATATTTCAAATTTGGAAAATGGTTTGTGATCTATACTAATAATAAATCTGTAGCCAACATTTTTCTGGTAATTTTCGATTTTCCAAAAATAATTGGTGTTAACATGTATAATTAATCATCCTGAAACCGAAAATCGCTTTTTTTTAATTTTTGTTTGTATGTCTGTCTGGATGTTTGTTACCTTTTCACGCGATAATGGCTGAACCGATTTATATGAAAATTGAAATATAAATTAAGTTCGTTATAACTTAGATTTTAGGCTATATGGCATTCAAGATACTTTATTTAAAAGGGAGATTATAAGGGGGCTTGAATTAAATAAGTCGAAATATCTCGCTTATTATTAATTTTTGTGAAAAATGTTGCATAACAAAAGTTTCTTTAAAAATTATTTTCAATACGTTTCATTCCAAGAAAAATTTTGATGGGACTAAATTGCACCAAAAACGGATGTTCTCTGAACCAAATGATCATATTTTAATTATTTGCATGTAATAACAATTAAGAAATAATATGTTAAAGGAATTATCATTGCACTAAATGAGTGGTCTCTGGACCAAAATGATCGAATTTTAATTATTTAAATACAATTTAAATTAAGTGACATATTAAACGATTTATCCTTCTATCAAACACGAATGTTTCCTGGACCAGATGTCCTATTTTAATTATGTAATTACTTTATATTTATTTCTAACAAGTGCAGTGGAGCGCACGGGTACAGCTAGTTTTATTATAAAGTCTTGGTCCGAAACTAGCGTCATGTTTAAGAGCAGCACTTGTATGACATTTAGGCTCAATTAATGGGAAAGTAGAATTTTTTGTCTTCGAGTACGATATTCATGTCGATTATATTTATGTTTTATTTGATTTCTGTGGTAGTAAATTAGTAAACTACATTCATAAATTTCTTCAATAGTTAATACTTTAAAATCTGTATCAATTAAATTTGTTGGATAATCCATAATATTGGTTAGACAAATTTTTATTAATCTTCTGTGTAATAAAATTAATGAATTAAGTACCTACAGATGATATCACTCCACTCCAATTTATTATACCGCATTGTATTAATGATTGTAGGCTACTAAAGCTAAAAATATTATTCTCAATGCCTTCTTAGTAACAAAATTTCGAAGTATTATGAATTTATAAATTGTCTTTCTAAAGGCCCATTCACAATAAAAATTAAACATAACAGTGACATAAACACAGAAGTTTGCTCCCAGGCTACCAAATGGGATCATTCACAATGATTCACATAAGCATTGACTAAGACGTTAACATGAAAGTTTGCAAACTCCATACTTTTTCATGCTTATGGTTACGTGATTTGGAAACAGAACACAATCGTGGAGCGCTGAAGTATACGACAGTATATGAGGAAATGGCGTTGTTGTTATGTTTCCATGGTTACCAAGTATGTTTGCTGTTACGTTTATGTTCCCATCGTGAATGATGATATGACTTCTTGATTTTACTGTAACGTTACGTTAACGCTTACGTTATGTTTAATTTTCATTGTGAATGAGCCTTTACACTTGTACACATAAAATAAATTTGTTTATCCTAACGTAAATGCCGATCTATAATAATTCCTAAATATTTGACTAGTGTGGATGATGTTAGATGTGGGCAATTACAATAATTATTTGTTAATTCATTACATCAAATATTATGTATTGTTATAGCTATCATAATTATTCATAAGGGAATGTAACTTTCTTCTCTCGTATAACCTGAGCAAAAATAATTTATCGAAAGAAGGCGAAATGTGATCGTAGTAGCGAACATTACAAATGAAAGGAACACGTTGCAGTTTCTGTGTATATTAAGTATGCCAATTTTTGTTTTCTTAGGTTATATTCATCCAGTCTGCTGTCAAAAAATCTGAAAGTTAGAATTTATAAAACAGTTTTATTACCGGTTGTTATTTATGGTAGTGAAACTTGGACTCTTACTTTGAGAGAGGAACATAGGTTAGGGGTGTTTGAGAATAAGGTGCTTAGGAAAATATTTGGGGCTAAGAGGGATGAAGTTACAGAAGAATGGAGAAAGTTACACAACGCACAACTGCACGCATTGTATTCTTCACCTGACATAATTAGGAACATTAAATCCAGACTTTTGAATTGGACAGGACATGTAGCACATATAGGCGAATCCAGAAATGCATATAGAGTGTTAGTAGGGAGGCCGGAGGGAAAAAGACCTTGGGGAGGCCGAAACGTAGATGGGAAATTAATATTAAAATGGATTTGAGAGAGGTGGGATATGATGGTAGAGACTGGATTTATCTTGCTCAGGATAGGGACCGATGGCGGGCTTATGTTAGGGCTGCAATGAACCTCCGGATTCCTTAAAAGCAGTAAGTAGTAAGTAAGGTTATATAGACTCTCATAAAAGAAATGTTGAAATAGAGTAAAATTATGCTGGCGAAAGATTTATCTCTCCCCATAACCAACGTTTAACCTCAGCCTTAAAAAGAACCTGGTCCAAACTTTAGTGATGCCCCACTTATATTATTGCGATTCTCTATTCACGAATCTAAATACTGATCTTGCCCATAGATTACAGCGTGTTCACAATATCTGCGTTCGTTTCGTTTGTAACAATAGAAAATTCGATCATGTAACACCGTCACTAGAATTGTTGTCTTGGAGTCCACTTAAAGAAAGAAGATTCTTCAGCTCTCTCTTATTACTATTTAAAATCATCCACACCTCCACACCCTCATACCTAGCATCTCGTTTTGTTTACCTTTCACTACCTCGAACCCGGAACATGTACCTTATCTCTATTCCTCTGCACAGAACATCCTTCTACTCATCATCTTTCAGCATATCTATTCCACGCCTCCGGAACTCTCTCCCTGACCATGTCAGAGACTGTCGGACAATATCAAAATTCAAATTTAAATTAAAAAATCACATTGTAGTTCATGGAATTGCTTGTTGAACACCTGTCAGGTAGCGTAACTTCGGCTTAACCCATGACATATAGTAAATGTTTAACTATGCCGTTGAAAAATTGACAATTAATATGTAATGTATTTATTATTATTATTATTATTATTATTATTATTATTTATTTTATTTTTTTATTGGGTTATTTTACGACGCTGTATCAACATCTAGGTTATTTAGCGTCTGAATGAAATGAAGGTGATAATGCCGGTGAAATGAGTCCGGGGTCCAGCACCGAAAGTTACCCAGCATTTGCTAGTATTGGGTTGAGGGAAAACCCCGGAAAAACCTCAACCAGGTAACTTGCCCCGACCGGGATTTGAACCCGGGCCACATGGTTTCATGGCCAGACACGCTGACCGTTACTCCACAGGTGTGGACATTACTATTATTATTATTATTATTATTATTATTATTATTATTATTATTATTATTATTATTATCAGTTATCAGTTATCACTATCATCATTGCTATCACTGTTTTCTTTCTTTTTTCTTGTATTATCTCGATGAGATCTCTATAGTGTTCTTTTGACTATGTTGACCCTCTATATGGCTTTAATTTAATATGTATTATTTTCATCTGTGTTTATACTTCTTTTTTGTATTTATATGTGCTATCTGGTAGGATGGAATAGAAGGGCTTATGGCCTTAGTCCTGTCAGATGAAATAAATAAATATTAGTACAGTTTCGATGATCAGTGTGTCCATTTTCTAAATGTGAAATATATATAACTTACATACGCATTTCTGATGAAGAAACTAACCCCATTACTGCAATTATAAATTAACACTGAGTCAGGGAATCAATAAGTAGCAGATACGTGGTTATAATGGAGTATTTGATAGTGATCTAACTTCACGAAGCCTCTCGAAGCGTCAAATTCTAAAGGAAATGGATGTTCTTGTTAGAACTGGCTTATAAGTGGAGCGGTCTGAAGTCTGTTCCACTTGACCTACATGGATCTCACGCAGTGGCTTCTGTATTACTCTTATTATTTGCACTCGCGGCCAGTACTAGCCTTCCGAAGCTCCTCTTCATTTCCTTCTGCGGTCACACTGCAGCGAATACGATACAGTCGACCACTGAATTATATACAAGCTGGTAAGTCTTCAAGCCATCAGGAGTTTCTGTGTTCTGTGCAGCGGTCAGGAAGTCGGTTTACTGTGCGGTCGGAGTCACCGTGTACTCTCTATTCACCGGAACTTCGCAATCCCTAATCCTAACCTTATATTTTGACGCAGATATTCTACAGGATGTATCAAAATATTTAACACTCCTTTGTAGTAGTAGAGCAGTGATGTCAAAGCAAGCGAATTTTTCTGACCTTGACGTCGTGCGCGGGCAGCAAGCGCTAAGTATGGAAAGAGGAAGGGTTGTGTATATGAATAAGCAACCTGTTGGATTAAGAAAACAGTGGTGCACAAACTTCAAACGGAACGTGAAATTTTATGTCCTTATTTCTTATATGGCTTCTTTCTCTTTAATATTGTCTGTAAAACTAAAGACTTACACTGATTTCTTAATATTGCACTTGTGTTTTAAATCTTAATAACATAATAGAGAGTTAAGAAGGAATATTCACTTAAATTCCATAGTAGTATAATATTATACTGTATTAAGTGGATAAAACACATCATTCATAAAGAAGTGATATTCCAAAGAAAGAGATTGAGTATGACATGATAAGTTGGAATTTATATTGATGGTATCTTTAGCCTTACAAAAGTAATCAATAAACTAATCAAAACAATATTACAGTACAAACCAAAGTTACCTAGGTACTGCATCTGTTTTAAGTGTAACTAATATTACATAACAAAACTCTTATCGCATTATGCTTTTAAGGTGTTATTTGTGAGCAACATCCTATCATCAGAATATTAAATTATTTTCTCGAAATCTGCTGAAGCTATAGAGCTGACATTTTTACAACACATGGGCACGTATCTTTTGCTTATGATGTAACAGTAGTTGCTTTGTTAATTCATTTCCTTACAAACAATTTCCATGCGAATATTTTCAAAATTTTCAATACACTATCTTCAGTAATGCGTAGGCCTATATACGGTATATTAGATTTACGAAAACATTCTGTAAGGCTACTAAGTAAACAGGCCTCTACCTGAAAATTTCACTTTTCTATACGAAAAGTTGAGAAAATATTTATTTTGAATAAAAACTCAAACTTGTGAAAATGAGCATTAAAATTAAAACATACATTCTTACAATGCACTTATACTTCTCAGGCAAATCTAGTTTTAATAAGTTCTCTTCCTTTTTATTGAATCAGTGCTGGCCATCCCTGAATATAGCTCGACCAAGCGGCATTTACCACCTCTTTAGTCTGTCTCTTTCCTTTCCGCTGTAAAGCACTCAGGCTCTCTGGGCTCTAAAGCGCGCTTGCTCCTATGGGCATCAATTGACATCCCTGTAGTAGAGTATACATCCTACATGCTGTTATTGAATAATTGAAGGACCAGATTCCAAAATCCGTCTTATTTTCTTTTGAACGAATTTGTGGTACCGGTAGCAGTAGTTTTAGAATCTATCCATGTTCTCTAGAATTCTATTGACACATGATGTTCCAAACTAGTTTTTATCCTTTTAATTTTATTTTAAATGTTAAAAATCTATGACTGTTCCAAAAGGCTTCCAGACCATTAGTGTGTCGGTTTCTAAACTCACCTTGTTCATTTTGTTTCCATTAACCGCGTCATCCTAAAGCAACCATAAACGATTTACATGATGATAGTTCCATAATGTTCTTTATGCATTCGTAAAGTAAAAAGTAAATCCATGGCGCTGCAACCCTTTGCAGGGCCAAGACCGACCAGCCATCTGCTGGTCTCACGTCCACATGCCGAAACAGAGGTGGACGATCATCCAACCAGAACAGAGGTATCGTATGGTTAGCACGATGATCCCCGAGCCATTATAGCTGGCTTGCGAAACGGATTTTCGCTACCTATCGTAGCTCCCCAAGTGCATCACGATGCTGGGTGGGCACCGGTCCCATACACTGGCCGAAATTTCATGAGAAAATTCCTTCCCCCATGAGGACTCGAACCAGCGCCCATTCTGTAACGCGAGTCCTAGGCGATATCTTTATGCATTCGTATCTTGTTTAAAAGAATTAGGTTGGTATATAAGTGCCGTATTCATAGACATTTTGAGCGCGGGCTTCCGGTGGATGATCAGCGAATTAACGTTTTTCGTATTCATAAACCAGTGTTAGCGATATGATATGATATGAATCCCGTATAAGCAATCAGTCGATAGCCGGGGCTAGTTTAGCACGCTCGTAGCGCGGGATAGCGAAATGTCTATGCATAGAACCCTGCATCTTCTCTCCTTAATCTGTAAACGTCCTAGTTAGGCCCGTAACACACTTGAAGAGTTTTCGCCAGCGAGAAATGTGTTGCGAGAAAATGAAAAAATTGATAGCATGGATTCAAATGGACGTCCACACACTGCAAGACATTCTTGCTCGGGGCAAAAACCTCGCGCGAGTTTCTTGCTGGAATCGGTAGCTCAGCGAATTTTCTAAACACATTTATCAAAGATGTTTGACATTTATACTCTTTATGAGGATTGAATGTAGAGAAAAGATATCACAGGTGGCGATGAATGTATTGTTTTTATTTGAAAATGAGGAAAGATGGCTGATAACTGCAGTCGGAAACTTATCGAACTTGTACGGTGTCACCCTAGGCCTATTTATATGATACAGGGATTAAAACTATAAAAACACGGAACTTAAAGAAGAAATCTGGAGAAAATACCTATCAAATTATCTGAAAATAAATAGGGCTATATTTTATTTTGATGATATTTAATAGTATTGATTAAATATTTGAAATAATGTATCTATATGTCTTAACAGTTTACGTAATTTTAATCAAAGTATAGCAAAGAATTCTCTATCATATCATGAATGGCAAAAAAACTATGGTCCATTGAACCTGAAATAACGCCTAAACTATCATCATTCAAATCGAAACCAGTGTCCAAAACTCGCCCTTATTTTCGTAAGATACAATGTGATTTTCAGATATTTCTGGCTTAAATTTTAGGCCTACTTTTTCTTTTCATTAACAAAATATCTTCATGTAACTCCATTTCCTCACCATCTCAATACTCAGATTCAACACAGCGTTCGTACGTAATTTGTAAAGTACGACAATACACTTACAGGTTATAATTATATTTAACCACTTCCCTGATTAACCCGAGTTAACTCGGGTTGCTAACTTGTGTCAAAATTTATTAACCCGAGTTAACTCGTTTGAGTCCCATTTTCGCTGCTAAGGATTATATCCCGAATATAAGATACATTTCCAATCTTTCATTTACCTTTTGCTCACTAGAGGCTACAGAAATGAGTGATATTGCTATATCTTGTGGTGTTTTTGTACTTTTTCCTTGCGAGTGGAATTCTATGCTCGTATAGCATTCACACACAGTATGAGTAGATGCTAGTTAGTTTTGGCGGTTTCTGTTTGTGTTTAGTGTTTTTGTGCTGTTTTGTGTAAAGATGGATCAAGTTAGTGATTCCGAAACTTTTTGATCAGAAATATATTTCTATAGAAGATTAGGAAATGAAACATCGGTATCAGAAGACGAAGTTATAGACCAACAAACAAATTCAGATCAGCTGATGTCGCGTCTTTTCGACAGTGGTTTGAATAGAAGACATCTGACACCATTTCTTCTGCACCTCCGAGGTCCCCATTCCCTGAAATTTTAACATTTTTTCTGATAACGATAATTCTCAATTTTTTAAATTATTCTTTAATAATGGCCTCATCAACATTATATTCGAAGAGACGATTCGGCATGCTAATAAGTGTTCACAGAATGCTGAAAATAATTGTGGCGGCCTACTACAGACTCCGAAATACGTGTACTTTTGGGCATAGTGGTACTGCAGAATATTATTCACAAACCTGAAGAACAGATGTACTGGTACAAATATTCAATGACTGCTACACCATTCTTCCCAAAACGCTCTCATATAGGAGAGCAGATACTACTGTTTGGAATGCAATGTGCCACTGTGCGTAATACCCTGCTTTCGAGTCTATCACACGACAAGCAACATTTAACGCCTTGATAACAGCACTGGTATTGTACCTCATAAATTAATCCATAAAGCAAGTTGGTAAATAGTTCAGGAGAAAATCAAAGTGGGACAACTACCAGAGCTGAAATCAAGGTGCACGAGATAACTCGGGATAATAATTCAGATATGAATGTATGTCTATTTCATAGTGATTTTTTAGGTATGTAAGAAAATTAGTGATGTACAGTGATTCTGCAATATTAAATGACCTCTTTACGAAAATAAAAAATATGACATTTTTTTCACAAAACTGGTAAAATATTTAGTAAAGGAAGAGGTTAAGTACGACAATATACGTAAATACATAACCTATAATATTTCCCCAACGAGTCATTACTATAATCAGAAAAATGCTTTTGCATGAAGGCAGTGCATAGATGATCATAGCGAGATGTGATCTGTGATAGCGAGAACTCGCCAAGTGTGTGGAGGAAGGCTCTTCGCCTCTTTATCTCGACACAAATTTCTCGCTAGCGAAAACTCTTCAAGTGTGTTACGGGCCTTATACTGGTCCCTTTGGGTGCTATGCATAGGCATTTGCTAGCCCGCGCTACGAGCGTGCTAAACTAGCCCCGGCTATCAAGTGATTACTTGTACAGGATTCATATCTTATCATAGCATATCGCTAACACTGGTTTATGAATACGAAAACGTTACTTGTATGTGTGTATGTATGTATGTATGTATGTATGTATTTTTATATATATATATCAGCATGCTCCATTACATTGGAGTAATACTACATGCTTTACATAAAATATTACAATAATTAGTTACATAATTTATGAGAACAAGATATTTACAATTTTGATTGCGATCTTGAAATTCTTATAGATACAAGTGTTGCCTAATTGTACTTCTTATATTTTAGGTTACCATCATTGTTAATATTACTTCTAATTTCAATTCTGTTACATTTTGCCAAATTCTATGGATTTTATAAATTTTCTGAAGCTTTTGAGGTATGCTGTTGTGAACTGATCAAAGGTGGAGGCCAGGTTTGACCTGTGTATTATACTAGCTGTATGTATGTATGTATGTATGTATGTATGTATGTATGTATGTATGTATGTATGTATGTATGTATGTATGTATGTATGTATGTATGTATATGTATGTATGTATGTATGTATGTATGTATGTATGTATGTATGTATGTATGTATGTATGTATGTATGGTATGTATGTATGTATGTATGTATGTATGTACTATGTATGTATGTATGTATGTATGTATGTATTCACACTACAATGGGTATATAACTAATTACACTCAATAATGACAATAATAAACTTATTAATTAAAAATACAACTAATAATAATAATACTAATAACAATGAAAATGTTTCTTCCTCAAAAATAGCTAATTCTGATGTATTTCCACCTGCTGAATTCAAAAATCACCATAAAAATAACAGATTAGCTCTTCCTTTGGAGATAAAGTGACATTTCATTTTTAGAGTCAACATTTTCAGTTTGGAGGAAATTTGGGGAAATTTTGTTTTGGGAGCTGGCACACCTGTCAAATAACAAAACACAAATGTTCTTCAGCTGTTTGTAAGTTACAATCATAGATATTGTTGCTGTCACTGTGAATTTCATATTGTTTCTGCTGTAATTAATGCAGAATTTCTGGTTTGGAAGTTTTTAAAGCGTAAAATTTGTAAAAATGCCACGAAAATTGTGTGTTTGAAGTAGAAAATGAAGACAGTGTGGAACAAGAAGAAGAACCCAAGAAGCCTTCCACATCCCAGGCTCTGATTTTGAGGAAAAAGATGATAAACCGCACAGACTGAGTCAAGCGGAATTGAGTGATCTCATTAGAGACCTGTCAAAGGAGAAGGCACAAATTCTAGAGTTTAGACTACAGCAATGGAATCTTCTCGAACGTGATGTCAGGATCTCACAGTACAGACAAAGTCACAGGGATCTGCTTCCCCCTTTTTTTAGAAGAAAAACAATCTTGTTTTGCGACATTTGACTTGATGAAATGTTTGAATTTGAACCATGATCCAACTGAATGGAGACTATTCATAGACTCCTCCAAGCTTAGTTTGAAAGCTGTATTACTTCACAATGGCAACCGTCTTTCTTCTATTCCTCTTGGTCATGGAGTTCACATGAAGGAGACTTATGCAAATATGAAAGCTCTCTTCGATCAATCGAATATCATGAACACAAGTGGAAAATCTGTGTGATCTAAACCTCATTGCTGTACTCTTAGGGATGCAACTGGGGTATACAAAATATTGCTGCTTTTTATGTATCTGGGACAGGAGGGATAGGAAATCACATTATATTCAAGCAGACTGGCCTGCAAGAAATCATAACCCTAGCGAGAAAAATGTTGTTGCCGAGCCTTTCGTGAACCAAAAGATGTTCTTCTTCCACCCCTGCAAATTAAGCTGGGTTTGATAAAATATTTTGTCATAGGAATGAACCAAGAAGGACAGGCCTTTAAGTACGTAAAGAGAAAAATTTCCGAAATTAAGTGATACCTAAGTCAAGGAAGGTATTTTTGTCGGGCCACAAATTCGAGAACTTGTAAAGGAGCCTGCATTTGACCAAGTTTGGGGGGAAAGGAAAGGAAGTTTGGGAAGCCTTCAAGGGAGTTATTCATGGATTTTTAGGCAACAAAGAGATGATAACTATACTCAGTTGGTGACAGTGCTCCTGCAAAAATACAATCAACTCGGATGAAAAATGTCCCTTAAAATCCATTTTCTCCACTCCCACCTAGACGTTTTCCCTCCTTTCAGTGATGAACAAGGAGGAAGGTTCCATCACGATATTTCTGTTATGGAACAAAGATATCAGGGCCGCTGGAATGAAACAATGCTTGCGGATTACTGCTGTCTTTGCGTAGGGATGCTCCGGAACTCACAAGATGCAAGCTAAAAGACGACGATCTCATGAAGCCACACATGATTCTCTTCAGACCCAACCATCTGCCAGGTGTTATTCCATAAATTTAGAACTCTTAGAATGTAACTGCCATTTAAAAAATTAAATGCACTTTCAATGTTGTTGGCATATGTAATAAAATGTATCGTTTTCTCTTAATACGTTTAAACTGAAATACTTCCACCTAATGTGTATCACAGAAACTAGAGCTAAGAAAAATGTTTCATTGTCATATTCGTTTTTCTCAACCCAAAATTAGTAGGAATTGACTCATGAATTACAAGAAACATTCAATTTTTTTTTTTAGTTGGCCAGTGTAATTAATACTAACAATAATTTATAATAGTTCGCTGACCATCCACCGGAAGCTAGGCTAAGAATGTCTATGAATATGGCCCTTAATGTTTAATAATTATATATTTTTGCTATCACTGATAACAGAGATTTCTCATATCAAAGAACACTAAAAGTCTTGCATATCCAGTAAAAATCTTCGGCAGTCAAACGGTCGAGGTTTTATGCTACGTGGCAGCAGAGGGAAAATTGAACTCATGCCAGCAATATGTAACTACTTCTCATTACAGATTACAGTAATATGCAAATTGAGGCTTGTAACTTAATACCCTGAGGACCGGAACTGCAAATTAATTTTGAGGATTCTTAATTTTGTCCTCTGTTAATTGTAATTACTCTAGATACGCTGGCGTAGAAACGCCTGCCAAATACAATAATATTTTACTTCACCGTTGCAATTTTAAAGTTCAAGGACTGAATAACTTATTGAGCTGATCAATTTATATTAGTTTACAATAGATAACTACATACCTTAGGCAGCGGTGACCAAAGCGGGTGTCGTGATTGCATCGTATAATCACAGACATTCAGACGGATACGAGGAGTTTCCTGTATATTGCTGTGTTTCATTCACGTACCGAGGCAAGCAGTGGCTATATCATGTCTCTCTACAAACTATGTTTCTACAAGCAGTAAGAGGTGGTTTCCGTAAAGAAAATGGAGAACTTTTTGTTGTTCTGTCGCACAAAGTCTAATATGTTTACTTTGCTCAACGGTTCAATTAGGAGTATATAGGAACATTAATTGCCTCGCTGAATAGTATTATTATTATTATTATTATTATTATTATTATTATTATTACTGACCACTTAGTAAGTGTTTCTGTAATTCTTCTGTACATGCATGAATATTGATATTTTTATCAAGTATAAAATTATTAGGTTTTATCTCAATTTTAATCTTGTTAATCTTTAGATGAGGGTAACTATTTATTAGTTATTCATTTAATAATAATATTGTAGAAAAACTGATTCAATATTATGTGCCAACGAACTGTTAAAGGCCAAAAATTGACGTGCTTTAAATCATAGCCAGGAAGAGAAAGATGAGATAAATAAATGTAACGAAGTCAGCTACCTAATGGGGTTTGAAATATCTCGTGCTCTAAAACCTTTTAATAGAATAGAATTTCTCAAAACAGTAATGATTAAAGTAGGTTAAATAACTTGTTCATAAGAAGTTTTAATTTTGAAAAACTACGAAATTCTCGACCAAGTATCGAGAGAAGAATTTAGAAAATTCCTGATTATATTCAAGAGGAAGGTTAAAAAAGAAGCAAGATAAATCGTATATTATTCACTGGCTCTTGATGACAGCAGTGACATTACTGATACAGCAAAGCTTGAGATTTTTATCCGCGAGATTGATCAAGATGTTAGTACAGGAACCACCACTGGTTGTAGTTTTCATGTCAAGTACCTTTTCTCCGTCTCCTTACTTCATAGGCTGTCTGTCGCATGTAATCACTGCACCTCTAGTTTTGGTCACCGATGCCTTATGTCATATTTAGACGGCACTGATGTATAGGCTTACAACGTACAAGGCATTTGCATTGAAATTGTGATCGTAGATTCGAATCAAAGTTCTAGCATGGACAATGTTGATGTAATGTCATGTGTTATTTTAGATAGAAATCGGACGTCCTGCGGACCTCAAATCATGGAAGCCCTGCTTTATGTATCAACTCAACTTAAAGTTTAAGCAGAATAAAAATTAGCAAATAAGCTGAAAGAAGAAAACACAAACTAATATGTAAATAAATGCATTCAAATAACAGTGCTCACCAGTCATTGTCTTCGCTCAGAGAAGTGCAGCGCCGCTCGATATTTGTCATTGTTTTCGTAATTTTTTACTGACGTAGTTACTATGTTGTACATATAACAAATGATGAAAAGTACTCACCATTACTTTAGATGTTCGAAGTGTTTACCCTTTGCTCCAATCCTGTTGAAAATTTGCGGAAAACTGAGTTAAATTCATTTTAGTGTACTGCAAAAATTGACCGACGAATATTGTCTTTTAATTCCACAAGATTACGTGAAATATTTGAGTACAATTTTATCTAAGTGTAGTCCAGAAATAGAACATACAGGTATACTGGATGTTCCAACATTTTTCACTAACTTAAAATTGTTATGAACTGCAGTTGATCGTGTATCCCGGGATAATCGCGACGAAATATGCTCTAGCAAGATTCGTATGAATGTTTTTCACATAAATGTAATAGATTAATATTCTTTGCTCTAAATTATATAGAATTATTAACATATTAAATGATATTATATAATGAACCACCCACAGAGCAATAAACATGTCAAACTAGAACCACGCTTACAACTGAACTGTGTAAGAAACCGGTTATAATTCAAGGCGGTCGACCTTGACTACGCTGGGAAGAGTTCGATCAGGTTCGGCTGTTTCCGATCAACCTGACAGAAGGCCGATATATTTAAGGGTCTACAGCGAATGTAAAAGGTGAACGTAAACATAGTAATTGGAAATATAATTTAATATTCTCTCTTTGTATGTAACTAGTTATTTCTTTTCAGTCATAAGGATTATACTTGTTTTCCAGTTTGTCATTATTCCTAAGAGTTCAATATTTTGTCAGATTACCCTTTGTTTCTATTATGGCCCTTAACCTTCGAGGCATGGACTTTACTAAGTTCGAAGTCACATCGTCTGTCCATTCTTCAGCGACTATAGGCCCTACAGATTCGATACCGTGTTTACGAATTTGTTTTCTCAACATAAACTCCCAGATGTTCAATTGGATTTATATCTGGGGGACTGTGGAGGCGTTATCAAATATTTTGGAGTATTGTGTAGGAACTATAACTTGTACTATAAGCTTAATGCTAGGAGGTCGTTTTTCTGCATTAAAATGTAGTCTTCATTAACACCCATTTTCTCTGCATTGGGTTTCAGATGTTTTCTTCAGAATGTTGATGTAGACTTAGGAAAATTGATTATTAATTAATTCTCTATTCTCATTAAGAATATCTTCGTTAAATCGTAGTTTATCACCTGGTACGACTTATTTTATTCATTGAACACATGAATTCATAGATGAAAATAATGATAATGGTTACATCTAATGCAGCGGTGACCAGAACTAGAGGTGCAGTGATTACATCCCTATGAAGTAAGGAGACGGAGGAAAGGTACTTGGCATGAAAACTACAACCAGTGGTGGTTCCTGTACTAACATCTTGGTCAATCCCGCGGATAAAAATCTCAAGTTTGTTGCATCAGTAATGTCACTGCTCAGTAATGTCACTGGTGTCATCAAGAGCCAGTGAATAATTACGATTTTTCTTGCTTCTTTTTAACATTCCTCCTGAATATAATCAGGAATTTTCTAAATTCTTCTCTCGATACTTGCTCAAGAAATTCGTGGTTTTTTCCAAAATTAAAAACTTCTTATGGACAAATTATTTAAGCTATTTTAATCATTACTCTTTTGAGAAATTCTGTTCTATTAAAAGGCTTTAGAGCACGAGATATTTCAAACCCCATTAGACAGTTGACTTTCTTACATTTATTTGTCTCATCTTTCTCTTCCTGGCTATGATATAAGACATGTCAATTCCAGGCGTTTAACAGTTCGTTGGCACATAATATTGAATCAGTTTTTCTAAAATATTATTATTATATGAATAACTAATAAATATATGCCCTCATCTAAAGATTAATAAGATTAAATTTGAGATAAAACCTAATAATTTTATCCTTCTAGGAGATGACCTAAAAATATCAATATTCATGCACATACAGATGAATTATAGAAACACATGCTTAGTGGTCAGTAATAATAATAATAATAATAATAATAATAATAATAATAATAATAATAATAATAATAATAATAATAATACATTATTCAGCGTGGCAATTAATGTTTCTATATACTCCTAATTGAACCAATGAGCAAAGTAAAGATAGAGACAGAGTTTGTAGAGCATACCTGCACAAATAGCGCTCAACGAGCGCGCGCGCTCTTTCGGAGCGGGAGGCTGTGTTTTCCGCTCGCCGAATCGGAGAATATCTCTCTTCAGGGAAAAGGCCAGCTCAGTGTTGATATGTTGAATAAATTACGGGATTTCAGTCGTAAACTTACACTTTTCGTAAGTCAGTTTGAGGAAGGTAATATGGCTTACTTTCGAACGATAGAAACTGCTCGTATGAAGCCATGTTAAATGATTATGTGCAAATATTAATTGAAATTCAAAATGAATTTAATTCTAGGTTCCAAGATCTTGTCTTAAGGTTTACGCCTGTCGAGTAACGGTTAGCGCGTCTAGCCGCGAAACCAGGTGGCCGGGTTCGATTCCCGATCGGGTCAAGTTACCTGGTAGAGGTTTTTTCGGAGTTTTCCCTCAACTCGGTATGAGCAAACGCTGAGTAACTTTCGGTGTTGGACCCCGGACTCATTTCACCGGCATTATCACCTTCTTCTCATTCAGACGCTAATTAACATAAGCTGTTTATAAAGCGTCGTAAAATAACATACTAAAAATCTTGTCTTAATTGGAAAGAAGTTTAATATTATCATAATAAATTCTTCAACGCCAGTTGAACCAATGTAATATAAGTTACAGGTGAGCCTGGTTGGCGCAGTTGGTATAGCGCTGGCCTTCTATGCCCTAGGTTGCGGGTTCGATTCCGGGCCAGGTCGATTGCATTTAAATGTGCTCATATAACCTCGGCAGTTGCGAGCGTCGTTAAATGAAACATAACATTTAACGATTTACATCTCGAACTTATTGATATTCAATGTGGCCTAAGGGCTAAAGATCGTTTGAATAATATTACTAGCCTGGTTGAGTTTTACAAGACTAAACATTAGCAATAATATCCACGACTACACAGGCTGGCTGTGAAAATGATTGCTATGTTTGTCTCAACATCTATATTTTTGAGCAACTGTTTTCTATAATCAACTTTTAATAAAGGCAGACATCGAACATCTGTAACTGATGTTTCATTACGATCAGTAGGCTACTCTTCCTTTCAGCTGCCAACAGCATAAAACCTCGTTTTGATGTACTGATAACTAAAAATATAACAAAATGATATTGTACATTTAAGTAGGTATAAAATTTCTATTATTTCTGTAAAATAAAAATTTCTGTATTAATTAATAATAGTCCAAGATAGTTTTGCAAACACTGAACGGGAATTCATTTCATAAACACTCATACTAGTACTTCCTTTTGTGTACATTTTGTACGAGATCACCCCTTCTTCCAGTCCACCCTATACTGAGCGCAGCTAATATCTGCATTCCGCTCATGAGCTGTGAGCAAGCTCGGAGAGCGCAATCCTTGTGCAGGCCTATTGTAGAGCTACATGATACCGCCAATGCTTGCCTTCAGTACGTAAATGAAATACACAGCAATATACAGGAAACTCCTCGTACCCGTCTGAATGTCTGTGATTACACGATGCAATCACGACACCCGCTTTAGTCACCGCTGATCTAATTCTTCTGCTCGACCATCTGTTATTGCTAGGCTAAATCAGTACGATCTAATAATTCTATAGGATTGAACACAACATCTGTATAATTCAGTTTCATCCACATATCACGGTTTAGCTGTGGTAGTTTTGGAGTATACATCTGAGATTCGAACATTCGAACAATTCAAATTATTGAAAGTTCTCCGAAGCAGGAAATCTTCGCCGGTTCCACTTTTTTTTAATGCACCTCATCTTCTCATCCAAAGTGAAGGTTTGTATTCTGAACATCTCAAATGTAGCCTATAATTTGCTTTGTTCTTTTTCTCTCATATTACAGAAATATATATGTTTACATAGCTTTATGTTAGAATTTCAATGACTTTGCTTGAGACTCTTCAAAATATAATTGGCTCATTATTTCTTCGAATGATTTCTGGATTACTTTCGTTCTTTCTACCAAAAGGACGAGAAACGTTAATTTGTGCTGCTTCAAGTAGCTATAGACATATGGACGGGTTAGTTGAAAAGGAAAACAACTGAAAATTTAAAGTTATGAAATAACTGTATTTCAAAGTTTCTTGTCGCTGTGAAAAATTCAATTAACATCACTCAAATTGAAAATCGTTGTATATACAATGTCGTTAACAGAAATTGAAATAATTAATTGATCAACTAGTGGACTTACTCGTGTTAAATATGTATTATTTGTGCGGCTTACAGCTGTTTCAGTGCTTCACGCACCATCATCAGAGCCTACTAGATCGCGGCGTCATCTCGAACTTCTCTGCCTGTTAGGAGGGTGTGTTTTATTGTTGGAAGGTGTTGAATTGTGGAGTCGAATAGTGTGTGTGTACTGAAATTGATCTATGTGTTGAGGATTTGATCGGGGTGTGTTTTAGTGTGTTTGTATATTTCATATTGTTCTAGTGTGTTGAGTTTTGGTTCTTGGTTGTGTGTGTAAGATTTCCATGTCCGTATTTATGTTATTGTATGTATGGTTAGTATTGGTTATGTGATCGGCGTATGTAGATGTATTGTGTCCTCTGGTTATAGCTTTAGTGTGTTCTTGTACGGACATGGAAATCCTGCACACAACCCAAGAACCAAAACTCAACACACTGGAACAATATGAAATATACAAACACACTAAAACACACCCGATCAAATCCTCAACACACAGATCAATTTCAGTACACACACACTATTGACTCCACAATTCAACACCTTCCAACAATAAAAACACACCCTCCTAACAGGCAGAGAAATTCGAGATGACGCCGTGATCTAGTAGGCTCTGATGATGGTGCGTGAAGCACTGAAACAGCTGTAAGCCGGACAGATATTACATATTTAACACGAGTAAGTCCACTAGTTCATCAATTAATTATATTCAAGTGTTAAAAGTGGTGTACGCAAGATTCAAAATGGAATTATAAATAATTTCAATGACCTTTGCATTTTTCACAGAAACTTGAAACTTTCAAATACAGTTATCTCAAAACTTTAAATTTTGACTTATTTCCCTTTTGAACTGTCCCGCGGATATAAAGCCCTACATAACTCTACATCAGCCGTGGCGAAAATGTAATCGTGCGCCGAGCCACTGTGTAATCTGCAACGTGCATAGCACCTACGAAGGGAGACGGACACCCGAAGGGGAAGTGAAGTAACTGTCTGACTTATTAACGGATTTTCATTTTCCTTACGTCAAGCACTTAAATATAATTTCATACAGTACAAGGTACAAACTAATGTTTAGTACGTGTAACGAAGAAACAAATGAAAAAGAAAACATAGAACACATTATCACAACCTATTAACTGTCTTTAGAATGTCTCTGCGACAGAGTTTCAAAATCAGGAATTATGTCACTTACTGCCAGTCGTAGTTGATCACGAAGGTATTTGTATGTCATTCGTGATCTAAATTTGGTTTTTACTATTTTCGTTGTTGAAAATAATTCTTCTCAAACCTAAGTTGTAGCGAATATGGCTTTTAAAGAGCAAGCGAAACAACGAAGCTTCGGATATTTTTTGGCAAAGATTCGAAAAGTTCAACATTTGTCAAATCCTTACATCTAACTTTCATTTAACATCACAATGTCAATCTGTGAGTTTAAATTGAAGACCTTACCGCATTAAGGCTGGTTCACAATAAACCGGGAACGAGAACCAGAACGAAAACGAGAAGCAGAGGACGTGAATACGAAAATTTTTGATTCACAATAAACCGAGAACGTAGACGACTATGCATATTGATATGCATGTCAATAACGATATGGAAAGTCGATATTACGCATTCTGGTGTTATTTGTGTATAATTGACGAATGCCGTTCTCTTATGAGTACAAGGCAGCCAACATAAACACAGGTTAACCAACTTTGAAATTTCAACTGCAACATTTCATTACGTACGGTACTATAAATATGCCCATGCATCTTTATTATCACAACCTATTTCAAGTCTACCATAACGTAAAATAATTAGAGAAGAAACATTTGCAATAGAACAAAAATGAACATAACAGTAGTTATTGAATTTAAGCAAGAATATGTAGTGTGTAATACAACCAATACAGTAATAAAATATGATTCACTTACGATCGGTGTTCAAAGATGCAGCTATTGAAAGCCACGTATTCTCCTTCATTTTCTCATCTTTATACGAGGCGCGCCGCTTATCGTAAACGTGAGGATTTTCCTCAACACTCAATATTAGAACCTCATCAAATGAAACTTGCTCCATGATGCACAGCACAGAACAAAATAATGCATAGGTTATGTCACAGTTTTCTTGCTAAAAAATATATTACGACAAAATAGCTTTTAGATGACAATAGAATGAATCAAGTGGGCTGTGATCGGAAACGTGAACGTCAAAGTTGAAACTTGGCCAGCTCTCCGTTCCCGATCCCGTGCTCCGGCAAGCTTTTCGTTAATTGTGAATGCTCACATTTAAATGTACACATTTTAACAATTTTACCGTTTTCGTTTTCGTTCCAATTCTCGTTCCCGGTTTATTGTGAATCAGGCTTTATTCGTACATCTGCTGAAAAAGGATCGACGTACATATATACAGTAGACACCTTACCGAGAATTCAAGCTAACTTCACTACATTATAGAGGAATATTCTGCAAAGCAAGTTTGAGCAGAGTACTACGTTACGTAATGATGCGAAGAAGAAAACCGAATAACAATATTCCTGCCGTTGTGTGTAAGCACACCAGAGTTTCGTGAGGAGGTTTAAAAGCAGTTCAGGGATGTACGTGCTGGCGGTACATCGAAGGATAGAGAATAACTTTGTAACAGTCACGTATCGACATGTGGAACATGCCAATCCAAATATATAAGGATGTTACGATCTCGAGACAATTTTATAAAGTCTGTCTTCTTTGTTACATTGGCAATGACAGATTTGTTTATAGCATTGCAGAACCAACTCATCCCAACTGACTCGCACAACTTTTCAATATCCTAAATTGCATTATTGACTTGCTTCTTGTGGAAGTTACTAATGGAACATGTAGAAGAATGCTGTCTACCCTCGAGCACTTTCCTATGATATTATCCTTTATACTGGATATAGGTATATTATAATCATCATCAGGGGCGAATGCTAGTCACGAAAGTTAGGCTTGCTCTTTATTCATAGGGGAAGATGGGAGGTTATAATAATTCATAGTTAATAAAAATAATCAGATCAACATAAATAATTTATTTTATAATTATGAAATCATTATGAGTCTTGGATCATATTCGCTTATCAGATGTACAAGTTCGATATAATATAACTAGACTTCGTGGAATTGCCACGAGAATCGCAAGGTTTACTGCGCACGCGGTATAGACTGTATGAGAATGGGGCGTGCAAAGGATGGAGTATGCCTCTAATGTAAACACTGAGCAGTATACTGCGATTACAATAAAACCTGTATCCTGCATTCAAGAAATATAATGAATGATCTTTGAAGTATGAAATGTCTAAACATGTAAATACACAATTATTTTATAGTCAGATATATTAACTCTTAAAATTTAATATAAGATACATCATCCTTGAATATGTGCATTGCAGTGAAGTGTTACGTACATTTTGAGCGACTGCAAAGTAACCACCTCCGATGGTCACTTAAACAGTTTTTATTTTGAGAAAATATACGTTCAACATCACACGATGTAATACGTACATATTTGAAGAATGGAAATCACTACTTTTTAGTACACCAACTTCAGATGTCTTGTCGTGACCTGATAGTACATCATTTATAATACGAAGTTGTGAATAGGCAGAATATTTAGCAATAATGTTTCTTACATTTCACTTTTTCTGAAATTAGTGAATTGTTATTTTGAATGACGGTTTGTGATACTTTATCCACTCTATTAAGAGATTATGAGAGTTGTAGCTTAAACGATTCTAACAAGATGATACTTTTGGACATGATTTTAAAATTAGAATCAATGAACAGAATATCTTTCAATAGCTGTTCAGAAGGCAATAGTTTTGTAGCTGCAACAGCGGAACTGTCTTTGCTATCCAATGAATCAATTACCTCCATTATTTTGCCGTAATGTTCTGCATAATAATTAACAGCATCCAACCACGTTCCCGAACGGGTCAAGACTGGCTGCGGGGGTAAGGGTATTCCAGGGGTAATTATTTGGAACAGCGACACTCTCATTGTAATATGTTTGATTGAATTCTTGTCTGCACTGAACAAATGTTAAGCTTTGACTATTCCAACCACAGTAATGCAAAAACAAGTGCTTACTAGGTATACATTAGCTGTAGCTGCTCTATCTATTTGGACTGGTCACAACTCTTAACATGAACTACTTATACTACGAGACCGGGCGGTCGCTCACCTCCTCTATACTACCGTACATCGGCAACCTGATTGCATGCTGCGTGTGGCAATTCAACGAAGTGTAAATATAACAAACATGGCCAACAAAACAGTTTATTTACTTTTTCGACCCTGCCAACCAATGCATATTGTTGTATTGAGCTGCACTGAACGAGCGTATATTCTCTATAATGTCTGTCTTCTCTTGAATAGTCCTTCGGGAAAATGGATTTAATAATAAGGTTCAATAACACACAATTCCGAACTCATTGCAATACTTAAAATTAATGTTTAAGAATTAATCATACCTGTAGAAGCTAACATGTGCATTCCGCTTATACAATTACATTGCACTCGCAAATCACAGCACATTCCCGCTGTCAATACTGCTCTGTGTAACGTTAAATAGTCGTTGGTGTAGCTCTCGGACCAGAGCTTCAAACAACACATAACAGAAGAATGTGCACCTAGGACGGACTAGGGAGGAAGGCACTTGCGCGCGCATCATATTCTCGCTATTTCTACGTCTTTCCTGTAGCTCCGAGAAACGAGCAAGCGTTGCGATATTTGCGTGTGTAGCCTGCGGATGGTATTACGCCTACACAATATTCCAAAAATCAAAATCAATTTTAATGTACGTAATCCAATTTTGAGAAATACACATTCTACGAAAATATTGGGCTTGCGCAGCAAGCATAGTATGAACTGAGAAATCGCCCCTGATCATCATCATCATCTAGATTCCTTCTTTTTAAGAGTTGTCTTGATCTCTCCATCTAGCGAGTGGTGTACCCCCTCCAAGTCTTGTTTTTTTACAGTCATGAAGAGCTTGAAGGGGTCAGGTACAGCTTACAGCAGTGAAAGTTTGGAAATATTCAACTTTTTTTCCTCCACTGCTGTATCTTGTACAATAATGAAAATTAGTATAATAGTACAATAATTAAAAAAATATATTTACATTTTTTTCTACATCTTGATTACACAACTTTTAAAACTGTAGCAATTCGGAATATGTATGATAAGTAGGCCCCGGGAGAAGTATTGCTACCAGCTTAGTATGCAACATTGCATACCTGCTTTGAGAGGGATGGGGTAAACAACGATAGACAGCGTGACGCTGGCAGTAGTACAGTTTGGTTCATGAGAAATGAAAGTCTCATTATTTGTGCGTCCTTTTGACTAGTTTCCAGTGATTAGCTATGAAGCTTACAAAGTTGCAATTCTAATTTTATTCTCATTAAGAGACCTAAATATTTTATTGCATTTGACATACTGGTAATAATATTTTTTACGTATTGATGCGTTGCAATGAACTATGATATGCATGTGCAAGACATGTAAGATGTATCATATTCGGATAACGTGTTTCAAGAAACTTAGCAGATTTCTTCATATAGCTAGCAGCATAGTAACACATTTTGAATTGCACACACGATGGCCATAGCAACTCCATAGCACTATCAAAAAGTTCACATATGGTGGAATAATTAACCCTCTCTAATACTTCACTCATTAAGAGATAAGGTCTACAGCAACATTCCGCACTAAGGGCAGCCACAACCACATTTGCAACGTGACGTCCAACGGAGTCCACGCTTTCATCTATAGAAATCCGTATCTTCTCATTTTGTAATTTACACTTCACTTCACGCAGACATTTCTCATATGCATGTTGCACATACTTCTTCCGCAGTGTTGCTTCTTTATGAATTTGTCGTCCAGTGGACTTTTCTGAAAAGCCACGGAGTTTAGCGTTTTCTAATTTGTTTAACGGAATATTTGAAGCAATAAACGCGTCATATATATCATCGTAAAATGATCGTTCAATTGTGAAGGAGATTCATGCTGCACCTTGCTTAAATTCTGTTGTCTTTTACATGCGCGTTTATGCTTATTGCTATTTATATGCTTCTTAACGTTGCATGCCTTGTCGGCTGCCAATTTCACAAAACAGTTCATTACCATGGGTGGAAAACACACTTTATTGACGAATATATTCCCTTAGTGCTTCTATCTTGCATACTTTTGGTCTCGGCATTCTGAAGACCCGTGTCGACTGCTTTTGACTGCGCTGTACTAAGCTGCGCCGGCACAGTGATGCGTGCAAGAGTCCTCGGTTCATAAACATTAGCTATACTACATCGCGCGTTTCCCTGTAAGCAATACTTTCTCCGGGGTCTGATGACAAGACTTTCTTGTGTTAAATTCTAACGTAACTTGTTTACATGTTTCTACCTATTTATGGGTCATCCTCAGAACTGGTCGTTGTTGGTCTTGGTGTCTCTTGTTTTGTTTCCTGTAAGGGTGTGTTCGTGTGGTATAATTTAGAGTCAAAGAGTGTGTGTGTTCTGAAATTGAGTTGTGTGTTGAGAATTTCGTTGAGGTGTGTTTTCGTGTGTCTGTATATTTCATATTGTTCTAGTGTGTTTAGTTTCTGCCTTTGTTGGTTGGATGTGTAGTATTTCCATGTGTGTATTGATGTCTGTGTGGGTGTGGTTAGCATTTGTGATGTGTTCTGCATATGTGGAGGTGTTTTTTTAATTAAGTTCTCTCTGTAATGGTGAAGCGTTTCCCATATAACTCAAAAACTATCCAACATTCTGTGATGAATTTTTTTGTGTGTTTTTATGCTTGTCATATCTATAATATGATGCAAGATCACTTCTCTATCTTTGACATATTGTCCGATAAAAACTAAATTCTTTTAAAAAATGGTCAAATGTCAGTATTTTCTTCTTACAAAATAAAAAAAAAATGTTATTTTTTAAGGAATATAGTTGAAAGAGTTTCAGCAATAAAATAAAAGCGAGAGAATATGAAAATGTTAACAAGTTTATGAGTTACGAGAGAAACGCTTCATCATGCACAGTAAACTGACACCATTTTGAATATTGAAAAAAAAATATATATAAATAATCTTTTTGATATCGTAAAAATATTTTTTGATATAGGAGAAGAACAGTGTTTTACACATACCAATTTTCATTATTGTACAAGATACAGAAATGGAGGAAAAAATGTTTAATATTTCCAAAATTCAAAATTCTCGACAAATTTTAATGCTTTTACTTTGTTGGGAGGCAACATTCTGTAGAAATAATACACTCACTAATCACTACAAAATCCAGATGGATTTCAATCTTAGAACAGCCTCATCTTGATTAAAGAAACCGATGCTGTTAACATTCAGAAATGAGGGGAACATTGCATATGATCAGGCTTTAGTTTACGAATTCAATTTTTGGGAATTGATCACTATACCTCCGTATCGTAAATACACTATGACTCCTCTACTTCGAACTACTTGCAGGAAATCCAGTGTGAATAATTACTGAAGTCGGAAATATAGAGAAGATACTGGAACAGGATTATTTCGATAATTGAAAAATAAAAAAATTGTATAGTTGTTTAATTACTAAGTGTTTAATCATTCTATTTTACAAACACATTGAACACAAAACATTAATTAAAAATAATGAGTTGGATTTTTTTTAGTCCATGTTAATTACTGCACAAAAATTTCATACTCTAGCTAGCTCTTACACACACAATGGTACAAAAACATTACCGGTTACTAAAGAATAATTAGTTTGGACTTTTTAGTCCAAGTTAATTACTGTAGAGGAAGTACTAGCTTTGTAATTTTCAGATTGTGATTTAAAAGAAGAGGTTACTGTTGTCTGTGTCTACATGAGCTTCTATTCCTTGCGTACATCACGACGAATTCATTTTAAGGCAAGATAATAGTACATTATAACGAGCCTATAATGATAGTAATTAAGAAAGCGAGTATGGATGTTTATGAAACGAGCGCAAGCGAGTTTCATAATTTTCATACGAGCTTCTTAATTACCATTATAGGCGAGTTTCATACGACTTTTTATGCTCGACAATATTTCTAACTTGAAATTATTCAGATATATACATTTTATTTGTATCTGACAAGATCGGAAGTGACCTTGTTCTAGATCCTGAATTGTGAGATGTGCGCAGACGCGAAAGTATTGATTTTTTCCGAGGAACAATAATGTCATTGACCTTGTGTAATCCCGTTAAACTTGGTATAACCTTGATTATTGAATTCGACATTGAAAAACGAGATGACAAATTGAATTTATTTGAATATTATTTACAATTAACGCTTATTATTATAGTACCAGAACATAACCTTCTGCGACAGTATTGGATTTCCAGCCTCCGCGACTTTTCGCTAATTCTCTTTCGATTGCAAATCCGAGAATAATGGATACTTGCGGTTTTATAACGGTACAAAGCTGACTTGTCATTGGCTGAACACCTGTAAGCTGAGTTGTCATTGGCTGAAAACACCTGTACTTTAATGAGATGGTGTACTTTACTGACATGCATTAAAGGACTGCCACAAGGTGTATAATTACTACATTTCGGCATGGTCGATCATAAAACTTATTATATTTCGGATTGTAGTTCACAGATTCAATTGGTATATGTTGTAAATGACTCTCAATTTGAATCATTTGAATTTATCATCACATTAGTCACTCCTTGCTAGCTTCAATGTATGGAATATTAGGCTAATCTCCAAGTGTCATGTGGTAAAGAAAAAGCGAATTTGGAATTAGTAAAGTGAAGAGGGGTTTCACTATACATTTGTCGTCGTTTCTACAGGGACATCATTTTATTTTTACTAACATTTTTAATATTAACCTGGCTATACCTTTAGAGAACCGGAAACACCGTTTGCGATCCCCTTCCACTACTGGAGTTCGATGATACTGGAGTAAAAACAAAAAGAAATCACTTTACTAGGTATAGGAGGGTAGAAAAGTAGTTAATCCATTTACGTAAACTAGGAAATATCGCGATTTTGAGTTCGATAATTTTCATTAGGTTTTTGTTTAATCAAAATACAGTACTGTATTAACAATAAGTGTTTTTACTCACGAACAGAGTTAACCATGCCAATGTATTCATTATGCAGTGTATATTGTACTGTCTACAACACATTAGCGTACGATATAGAGAATGAAGTTAAATTGAAAAATAATCATAATATGCATATTTAAACACATTTTTGAAAATGGTCGCCGTTCATTTCGATACAGGCTTCAGTTCTTTTGTGCATAGTATCGCACTATAGACTATTGCATCTAATTCCAATTACCAGTTTCGTCCTTCGTACTCGTAACTCATGTTGAAATAATTCTGTACCTACTCTATAAAAGAGTACCTTACGTACTGTAAATTCAGTCTTCACTTCTGCCCTACCCGCACAGATGAAATTACTCAGACATGCTATCTACTGTCCGTCCATGTGGTTATGCCGCAGGATCGTAGAAAGGGGGAAATCACGTGACAGTTAATTACTTAACAAGGCCCTTTTATTTAAGTTATTTTAAACAATTGTATAATATTACGTAAACGTCCAATTCCTAAGAGAAATTAATATTTTCAGAAAAGAGCTAAGACAGCCCAGCTCTCACAGAGGGGCGAGCAGAAGCAGGTGGGGGAAATCGGGATGCGACGTAGGCAAACAGACAGTATCTGTGCGAAAATATGATTCAATATTGAAAGGTCTATCGTCACTGGAAAACGCGAACATATTTCTGGAGCGTACTATACTCACTAACTCAGTAGTGTTTACATGAGGCCTTGGTTCTGTAGGGAGGAAATTGGAACTTCATTAGTAGAAGGGGTGGGAGTGAAGTACATTCAAAAACTCAGGTACAATAAAAATTGAAGTAAAATAAACTGATGTCCCTGTAGAAATCAAAAGATTGGCAAGGTTCTTAAACTCAGTATGCGAAGCTCGAAGTTTTGCTTACAATATAAATAGGTACAGGGACATCATTTTATTTTACTAACATTTCTAATATTAACCTGGCTATACCTTTGGATCAATTATTAAAACCGGTAACACCGTTTGCTACCCCCTGCCACGACTGGAGTTCGATGATACCGGCGTAATATACAAACAAATCACTTTACTAGGTATAGGAGGGAAGAAAAGTAGTTCATCCATTTACGTAAATTTGGAAATATCGAAATTTTGAGTTTGATAATTTTCATTAGGTTTTCGTTTAATAAAATACAGTACAGTATTAACACTGAGTGTTTTTACTCACGAACTGAGTCTTCCATGCGGACGTATTCATTACACAATGTATATTATACTGTCTACAGCACATTAGCAACAATATAGAGAATGAAGTTAAATTGAAAAATAATCATAATATGGATATTTAAACACATTTTTGAAAATGGTGGCCGTTCATTTCGATACAGGCTTCAGTTCTAATGTGCATATTATCGCACTATGCTGGGTGTTCATTTCAAAGTGCGTCATGACGTTACTGTTGTTGTGTCACCGATTTGAAGCGAGTTTCAGCTTATATGTTAGAGAAGTTGCCTATTATTTAAGGCGTTCTTCAATCTGAACTTGAGAACGTGTACGGTATAACTTGAACGTCGTAGCAACAGATGGCGGTCTGTACGGTCTGTGTGCTACCATAACCTCTTTCGAACTGTGTTTTGCGCCGGCAAGTCGTACGCAGGGTATTTGTTATCATCGGTTGCGTACGGTAACATTCCACAACACAAATCAAATGCTCCGTGTCCATGTTGACCGTCAAAGTTAATGTCAACAAAACACGTAAGTAATCGTCTTAACCCTCTCCCCATATCCCGATAGTACGTATTTCCAAACAGTTCACATTCCTGTCACTATGGCGTTACCGTACGTATCGGTACGTACTCTTCAGAATGAACGCCGTACTTGCTAGGCAACTTCTCTGCCTCACAGGTTATACACCTCTGCGGAAGTGTAGGAAGATTGAATTCTCTAGGCTCATCGGCTAGCCACATGACGGCATACATCGAGCCATGACACATTTTGAACTGAACACCCAGTAGACTATTGTACGTAATTACAAATACCAGGTTCGTACTTCGTATCAGTAACTCATGTTGAAATAATTCTGTACCTACTCTATAAATGAGACCTTACGTACTGTAAATTCAATCTTCACTTCTGCCCGATCCGAAAAGAGAAAAATTACATTACTCAGACATGCTATCTACTGTCCGTCAAGTGGTTACGTCGCAGCGTCGTAGAAAGGAGGAAATCACGTGAAAGTTTATTACTTAACGAGGTCCTTTTATTTAAGTTATTTTAAACAATTGCATGGGTATAATGTTACGTAGAACTCCAATTCCTAACAGAAGTGAATGTTCTCAGAAAAGAGCTAAGACAGCCCAGCTACTAGCATTTACAGAGAGATGAATAGAAGCAGGTGGGGGAACCGGGATGCGACGTAGGCAAATGGAAAATGATGCAATAATGAAAGCTCTTTCGTCACTGGATAACGCGAACATATTTTTGGAACTTACTGTTTACCATGACCATAAGGCTACTATGTCTGTATATGTGGTCTTGGATCTGTGTGGAGGACGGTTGAACTTCATTAGTAGAAGGAGTTGGGAGTGAAGTACATTCAAGAATTCAGGTACAATAAAAATTAAAGTAAAAGTAAAATGATGTCCCTGTATGTTATTCTGTAAAGCAACAAAAGTATTGTGGAGATCAATAAGATTTCGATGAAAGCTAGAGCTGTGTGAAATCCCCTGGAATGTAAAATGTTATAGTGCAGCTAAAATCAGCACTTCAACAGTGTATAGTACACCTTAGTAAAGAAAATGGTTATAGTCTATTGATGCTAAGTTACTTATGTGTGTGTACTTCCATTGTGCGAGTTTCCCAACGCAGCGATTTAAGCAAGTAATTAGTGTGTAATGGTTTTCAAATTATAATGTACGCAGAATGGTCATCTGTTTACTGAAGCCCCACCACCTTCTCCAGATAAAGCGTAGCTCAGATATTATGTTTTCGTGACTACGACTATATCCCTTACACCCATATTACTGATAAAATCTGGGAATAATACTGACCGTAGTTTTGGAAATGAAATTATTGGTAAGTTCTATATAATCGAGAATATTAACCCTCAAATTCTCAAAGTATCCTATAGGATACAACAGGTTAATAGGCTATCTTAATATATAAAATTGAATGTGGGTATGTATGTATGTATGTATGTATGTATGTATGTATGTATGTATGTATGTATGCATGTATGTATGTATGTATATATGTGTGTGTGTGTGTGTGTGTGTATGTTCTCTATCCAAATCTACACGCTTTGACCGATATGTGCCAAAGTTTGCACATTTAACCTTCATAACCAGGAGAAGAAAATAGGCTACATTAAAATTGTGCAAATGGAAGTTAAATTAATTAAATATATCTATACTAATAATAAATCTGTAGCCGAAATTTTTCTGGTAATTTTCGATTTTCCAAAATAATTGGTCCTAACATATATAATTAACCACCCTGAAACCGAAAATCGCTTTTTGAAATTTTTGTTTGTATGTCTGTCTGTCTGTCTGTCTGTCTGTCTGTTCTGTTTGTTTGTTACCTTTTCACGCGATAATGGCTGAACGGATTTCGATGAAAATTGGAATATAAATTAAGTTCGTCGTAACTCAGATCATAGGCTGTATGGCATTCAAAATACATTATTTAAAAGGGGGTTATAAGGGGGCCTGAATTAAATAAATCGAAATATCTCGCTTATTATTTATTTTTGTTAAAAATGTTACATAATAAAAATTGCTTTAACAATCATTTCCGATAAGTTTTATTCTTTGAAAAATTTTGATAGGACTGATATTTAATGAGATAAATGAGTTTTAAAATTAAAATAACTGCCATCTAAGGCCGTGTAATGAATTAAAAAACAAATGACTTCGTCTATAAGGGGCCTTGGACAGCAACAATCGAAAGCTATGAAAGATAGACTACAGATAATGTTTCTGCGTTTCTATGAAGTAATATCGGAAGCTAAATTAACCGATTTGTATAATTAATTATTAATTCACCATTGGAAAGTGTAGTTTCTCTAGATGGACATAATGCTATAATGTTATCACAGTAACTCCTGAGTGAATCGAGGACAGGTAAGATTAAAATAGATTCTTATGCACAGAAAACTTGATAGGCTATTCTGTATATTCGTTTCCTGTATTTCCTAAACTAATTTTTATGACCAAATGAGTGGTCTCTGGATCAAAATGATCGCATTTTAATTTTTTAATTAAATTTAAATTAAGTAACATAATAAACGATTTATCCTTCTATCAAACACGAATGTTCCTGGATCAAATGTCCTATTTTAATTATATAATTACTTTATATTTATTTCTAACGGGTGCAGCGGAGCGCACGGGTACGGCTAGTAAAAAGTAAAAATAAATATATCAAATATTCATGTATTATATTAAAATGAAAAATCTTCTACAGTCAATTGTTCTTTATTATTGCCTGTTGTATTCAACATCGACTTTCACGAGGCCTTGGAAATTTTAACACGAAATTAAATTACATTGTTGTTACACATCATGAAGGCTAAAACTAGATAATTCATGCAATAAGTATCTTTACGCAGTCCAGGACCGTATTATGAATTCCTCGATGCAGTTTTGTAGATAGTGAGCAGACTGTTTTATCCAATTGAATTCTAGAATTCTTTCAAAATACAAAGATTGCTACCACATAATTTACTTAATATTGAATAGCCATAGTAGACCTACTATTGCAAAATATTGACTCACCAAAATTATGCACTAACAAGAATTTGTGTCAAAAACTCATGCGAAACGTAATATGAGTGGCAATATTAAATGGAAAAACGAAAGAAGATGATGTTTTTATCCCACGTATTGCTATTATGGCTATTCGATTTTAAGCAATTATTATAAGTTATAGTAATATTTTGATAATATTACAATATTATAATATTGCAATAATAATATAGAGCCTGTTTTACTGTTACTGTTAACCCGTCTCTTATTAATAAGTTATGGTCACTAATGACTTGGCCGTTTATAGAAAAATATGATTTTCTGTTGTGGTAGTGTTCTACACTGATTCTCCAGGAGAGTGAATTCTGATGAGTATAGTCTCTGTCTCTGCAAAACACCCTGAAATCCATGTATTTGATAGAATCCATCCGTTACAGATTGTAGTTTGGCCTTGAAGGAAATTAAATATATTGTGGGCAGAAAGGCTTAATAATGCATTATGCCGTGGTACGATAAATATTATCATCAATCACAATGTTAAATATCTTAAATATCCCTGTAGCATAAGGTCTTAATTTTGTTAAAACTCTATTCATAGGTGAGATGGAATTATTTCGATTAGTCAGTTTCTTTGGATATTAGTGGCACTTTCTTTAATATTCGTCACTAGGGAGGAGAAAACATAAGTAAATATGGTTCGTTTTGGTTTTATATAGTTCCCTTGCCGAGGTCTCCGATAAGTCTAAACAAACAGTTTATTTAGAAATAGACCAAAATTTAAAACCCGGGCAACGCCGGGTAATTTAAGCTAATATGCTATAATTTTAATAGTAAAATAGAAAAAAAATTGGTAGGAAAATTAACATTTTACAAAACAATAATATTGTACGACATAATATAAAATATGGACATTGCGATAGTCCTAATTTTTTTTTTTTTTTTTTTTATATACTCAACCAGGAGTAAAGACTTGTTACAAAAACACTACAAATTTACAAAGTACACTGAAGTCTGCAGCCAGGTAGTTCGAAACTTCTGTCCAGCAGCCAGATCTTGGGGTCCGACACGGTTTAATAAACTAGTGTGAGAAATGAAGTTTTGCCAATTTAAGGTTAATAAAGAAATACATTATTGTCGCCTCGGCAGCCTTCACTTGGAGGAAGCTGAATAAAATTCAAAATACCAAATACCTTACTATAATAATACCGGACAGCTAGCAGTTCTGCGCGCGAACGACGCTGGTGCTGCTACCTAGGCGGCCGGTGTGGAGATACTTGCGAAACAAGCTGTAATCATCTGCAATGTATATTTTTGCTGGGCTAGTTAATAGTTTTATTAATTAGTGCTGTGTTAAAATGTCAGGGTGTATATGTGCTGTTTATAATTGTGACAATTACAGCATTACAAATTGCTCCAAATCGTACTTTCGATTTCCGAGAGTTTATAAAACGTGAGTCAACAAAATTCTTTAGTAGGCCTAATGCTTTTGTCTCTGTGTTGATTGAACAATAAAAATTAGCTTTTTATTTAGGTCTAGTAAATGAATAGACGTTAAAATATATTTGAAATTTTAAGGTTTTAGCAAATTAAGTTTATTGTTGTTTTTTTATTGGGTTATTTTACGACGCTTTATCAACATCTAGGTTATTTAGAGTCTGAATGACATGAAGGTGATAATGCCGGTGAACTGAATCCGGGATCCAGCACCGAAAGTTACCCAGCATTTGCTCATATTGGGTTGAGGGAAAACCCCGGAAAAAAACCTCAACCAGGTAACTTGTCCCGACCAGGAATCGAACCCGGGCCACCTAGTTTCGCGGCCAGACGCGCTGACCGTTACTCCACAGGTGTGGACTTTATTGTTGTCCACATGCCTTTACTAATTATTACAGCATCAGATTACTACCATTTTTATCTTTGCAGTTGTCAGCAATGGGTATATAAAGCGTTATTGTAAATTCATTCTTATTGTCAAAATAAATTTTGTCTTACTAAAGCAAAGAAAAAATACGCAACAATTAATTACGGAAAATTATGTGAAGCATGCAATATTTCTCATAATATGCAGCTTTGATAATATAAAATAATGTTACATCAAATACGGTACTATTCAACATTTCTTAAGTGTCTCGTATATTATTCTACATTAGTAGCCTACCTCACGTTTTAAAAATTAGTCCTATTTCCGCTATGTTAATATTTCTATTTGTGTACGTAATTCCACGCCGCTCCGCTAGATGTCAAGTCCGCAATAATTCGCACTCTCGTCAATGCTACTATTATACAGTTGTCCGGTATTATTATAGTAAAATATTTGGTATTATGTGAACAAGGTAATGAATTTTTATATTTTCGAGGGTAGTTCGCCTCGTCTACAGTAACGGATTATGAAGTGCTTTATTGTGCCCAACTTCGTATCTTGTACTTTGTTTATTGCTTCGTAAATCGCAGACCTTTATGTGATCTCACAAAATTCTCTTCTACATAGACAGAATGATGTTGAGCTAAGAAATAGGAAATTTGATCATGAAAGAAGCACCTGCCCGTAAATTCCCCCTCAAATCATCTCATTCACAAACCCTTATTTTCATGTCACCTAAATCCTTTACCCAATGAAATCGGCTTCACTGACTTCCTGAAGGCAGACATAAAGAGAATTATCTCTATGATAATTCATGGTTCTTCAAATGCAGACAACACAAGACGAAGAAATAGAACACAGGTTATAAAAAAAGTTGTAAAGGGATTTATGAGGCTTGAAGATGTTTGGAAAAATCTGTTCGATAAAGACTTTTTTTATTTGTTGTAGAGTAATGAAAGCTTTCGTGTGTAAGAATCAAAGAACAAATAAATACAAAGACGTGCTTGAATGTGAAGAGTTTAATTGGGGAATCAAAGAAATAAATTTCCTGAAGCTCCATAAAGACGTAACATTCCAGAGACGTGATAATATGTATGTATGTAGGTATGTATGTATGTATGTATGTATGTATGTATGTATGTATGTATGTATGTATGTATGTATGTGTGTAAGTATGTATATATATATATATGTGTGTATGTATGTATGTATGTATGTTTATGTATGTTTATGTATGTATGTGTGTATGTATGTATGTATGTATTTATTCACACTGCAAATGGGTAAATACCCGGTGGTAGTGGTAACTAATTACATTCAATATCACAATTACTAATAAATTAATAATAAAATAATAGTAGCAATATATAATAATATTAACAGGGAGCATCCTAAATTAAATGAATCACTTAATATAACATAGTTAATTAAAGTAAATTTAATTTATATCTTAACCCTAAAGTTCGAACTTAAAACCACGAGTATATATGATATATTTATACATGCAGAATTACCTTTCAGTAATACACTCATTTCACTATCAATTCACTCACTGCACTGGAACTATGAAACATTTCACTGACACTATCCTGATTTCACTAACACTTCAAAAACGTTTCTCTGTTCAAATACTCACTACCGTGTAAACTATAGAACTTCACTGACACAACACACTTCACAGACACAACACACTTCTTTACTGATAATAATAATAATAATAATAATAATAATAATAATAATAATAATAATAATAATAATAATAATGTTTTATTTTCGCTGGCAGAGTTAAGGCCATAAGGCCTTCTCTTGACAACCAGCCTTAATCAATACAATACATAAATTTAAATTACAAATATTTTCACTACACTTAAAAGGTTCTCCAGCAATAATCTTCACTACACATTTATTTAAATTTAGATAAATCTATAAGGTAAAGTAGTAACTTAATTTATGAGCTAATTTAATTCAATGAATTATAATTAATTTAATATTTGAGATAGCTAGTAAAATGATGAAAATTAATTTAATATAAGCTTACTAAATACAAACTTCAAATAACAAAACATCAATTACATCCTTATTATTCCGTAAAATTGTACTTGCTATATTAACCTCAAATCGCTAGCCTATACCCCATTACAAGCAGTTTAGAACGTTCACTATAACTCACACCCGTTCACTATAAATCTATCTCATTTCTTTGCCACTATAACTCTCAGAATTTACCTTTAAGCTCACAGCATTTTCACTACAACACACTGTACACCCAATATAAATCACTGGAGATTCACTATGTTTCTCTGCTTACTTACTATACTTGTAAAACCACAAAATAGTCTGCATAATGTATTACCGTCTAGTAGTAAAGTCCTTAAGCCTATTTTTAAATACATTTTTGGTTATTGGTAAAGCCTTTAGTAAGTCTGCAGGCAGAACTTTCTAGTCCCAGATAGTACGATTGAGACAGTACTCGTATTAATGTCTTCCTGAACACGTTACACAAAAAGCGTTTCTTTCAATAAAGCAACTTAATTTCCTACGAAAAGTGCACATAAATCCTTCTGTTGAACTTATTTATTTGAAGTGATTCCTCTCTTAAACTTTTCCACTGTAATAACTACGTAAGTTTCAAATTGTTATGTCTGAGACACACACACACTTGCGTGCGCACACACACACACACAGGGTGAGAGGTGTATCTGTGCAAATATTTTGATATTTGTTAAGAAGAATGCAAGTGAAATAACGCTCTATTTACTTTTTCCCTTACGCTTACAGTTTTCTAGTTTTCCCATAAATGTGTCACATATTTTATGGTATGATGTTTTCTGAATGGTAGTACTATGAAACGCCTGTCAATTTATACCACAGGCTATTATATACAATCATGAAGCTCAATACGTAGTAAATATGCATCCATAGATAGTCGCTAACCACTGGGATCGCTACTATCGCCTCATTATAGACAACGCGAAATAGTACCTGCACATTCTATTGTTTCTAGTACCCTCAACAACTCAAGCTTCGTGACTGTATACACTAGACTGTATTTATACTATACGCACGTCTTTCGATATTAGTATTATACTCTACCATAAACAGTGAAGGATGAAATTCGAACGTATTACAGTACGAAATAAGTCACGAATGCAATCCCATGTGCTGATGTAAAATGGTGATTGTATTTGGATATACGATACGTTATTTGATAACCGTCCACACCTGTGGAGTAACGGTCAGCGCGTCTGGCCGCGAAACTAGGTGGCCCGGGTTCGAATCCTGGTCGGGGCAAGTTACCTGGTTGAGGTTTTTTCTGGGGTTTTCCCTCAACCCAATACGAGCGAATGCTGGGTAACTTTCGGTGCTGGACCCCGGACTCATTTCACCGGCATTATCACCTTCATTTCATTCAGACGCTAAATAACCTAGATGTTGATACAGCGTCGTAAAATAACCGAATAGAATAAAATAAATTTGATAAAAACGAAGATCTTCGCCTGAACAGTAGACAAAAGTTAGACCTTAAGTATTAACTAACCTAAAAACATGAAGTTTTTCTTGTCCAAAAAATAACTTCGAAGTTTGGGAACCTTTTTACATTATGTTATTCAGTATATTATCCCCGGTTACCCCTAAAAATATTTGCACGTATACCGCTTCCATTCTGTATATACAGGGTGATTCACGAGGATTTATCTTCTCTTACAGTACATTCTGAGAAAAAAAGTCTTAATATAATATTTTCAGAATTACACTAATTTGAAGTTCTTTGTACAATACCATTATTCTTGAGTTTTAAGGGTGAAAGAATATTTCAGATAAAGAATGAACTGTTCAGGAGTATCATTTCTTTAATTATTTAGTATTCTGAAGCTGAAAACGTGTTGTGAATTCCATTGTTGTTTCGTACAGTTTTTTTTTCGATTTTTAACTACAAAATTACATTTTCTTACGCATTTATCACAACAATTGTTACAAATCACGCCACTCTTGTGAATTCTTTAAGACTGTACATTAGGATGCATTATTAAACTGTAATGAATCAAGTTCCTAAAGCCGTATGATTTGTAACAATATTTGTGATAAGTACGTAAGAATGGTGTCTTTTTAGTTAAAAATTGAAAAACAAAATCTATACAAAGCAATTAACAACACATTTTTAGCTTCAGAACACTAGCCAATTAAAGAAATGACACTTCTGAATAGTTCATTCTCTATTTGTAATATTTCTTACCCTTAAAACTAAAGAACTATACACTATCACCTTATGATGAAGTAGATATTGCTGAAAAAATATGTGAATATAATAAAACAATGGGGATCATTAATAAAATCATGAAACCTTCACTAGTACAAAAACACACAAGAATAGGCTTGTATAAAACCTTAGCACAGCCAGTATTAAGCTATGGTAGCGAAGCGTGGACTGTGAAGAATAAAGATGCCAGTAGAATAACAGCAAGTGAGATGAGTTTCATGAGAGCAACAGCTGGATATACTCGCTGGGATCATAAAAAAAATGAGGACATAATGCAAGAACTTCAAATAGAACCCATTATGCAGTTCATCAGCAAAAATTAACTTCAATAGAAGGGTCATCTCGAACGAATGGATCAATGCAGAATTCCAAAAGCACTGTTTCATTACCATCCGCATGGCAAAAAGATCTCTAGGTCGTCCGAAGAAGAGATGGACTGAAAATTCTCGTTTGAGATAGTAACAGGCCATTCGGCCTAATACTTGTACTAAAGAAAAAAAAAGTATTTTATTAACAACTTCAAATTAATGTAACTTTGAAAATATTGAGATTAGGACAAATGTTTATATGACATTTTTTGCTCACAATATCTTCGGAAATAAGCTCCGTAAGTGACGGTAAATCCTCGTGAATCACCCTGTATATGGAATAAAATGTTGTGAGAAATTTATTCTGTATAAGACGCAGTATGAAAATTGTTACATTTTTTATATCACAAAAAAGGAATACTTTACGATATCAGCAAGAAAAAAAAAATATAGCCGGATTACTATAATTTCAAACGAAACTTTTCTTAAGAATGTAAACCTTCTAGCTGATTGGCGTGTAAATTTTAATTAAAGGATGCACATACGAAATTATCAAGTTTCAATCCAGAGTCCCACTTGCACATACATTATGGAGTTTGTTAAATCTGTTATGCTCATATTATCATGAAATCCACCAGCACTTTGATTTAATTAAAGTTTTAATTGTTTCAGTGTTTAATATGGAATATTTTTCTCACAAAATTATGTGAAATTAGTAGCTTAATTATATGTTATAATTCATTTACATTTTATTCACGCCATCATTTAATTTTCAATGCGGGTGGAATTTATCGCTCTTCATTAATATTAAAATGTAACACAAATTCAAGCCAATTTCAACTGTATGCAAGCAGAGGTAATAATTTAATTGGGACTGGAAGCTTACAGGTACTTTAATGTAACACATTCATTACGTTTTTAGAGTCAGACAATACGAATATACGATTTTTTTTCCCATAAGAACCTGGAAAGCATTACTATATATCAAAAATACATTAAGAAATAGGGGCATTTTTGACAAACTAAGATTTTCGTTCTTTCCTTTCAATGTTTGTAAATATCGAATACAAAATATTTAAGAAAAAACAATTTCAACTAAGTTCCCTTTACGTATTACTGTAGGACACAGAAAGTTGGAAAGACTGTATGAGCTGTGCTGTTATATGAATATTTGCACTCAAAGCAACGAGGAAGAGATAACGATCATAGACTTTGAGCGCCACAGGGCGTTTACTCATTACGTCTCTATCTCCTCCAGTTCTGTCACAGTTATTACAGTTGCTTAATGACCATTTTGTATTTGCAATAAAGATTTTCCTCCATTACATCTGTTTGCTTTGCGTGTATGCTAGGAAGATCAGAACAGTCTATCCTTTAACAAGACTAAGAGAGCTCTGTCAACCCTTCCTTCATTTTATCTTTGATCTTCGTAAAATTAATATTCCAAGGAATTTTTAATATGCACGGTTATGCCTAAAAGTTACATATATTTCAACATTGATATCAACATTTTTCTCTAATTTCATCTCAATAATAATAATAATAATAATAATAATAATAATAATAATAATAATAATAGTATAATAATATTATTCGGTTGATAATCTTATCATCCAGTCTAAAAAATCTGAAACTTAGAATTTATAAAACAGTTATATTACCGGTTGCCTTCACATATGGTTGCTCGAAACTGGTCTCTATCACTTTGAGCAAGATTAACCAGGTTCTATCTTGAGAATAATGCTTAGGAAAATCCATTTCAATATTATCTTCCCATCTACGGGAGAATGGAGAAAGCCTTTTTCCCTCCGGCCTCCCATAACACTCTATATGCATTTTGTATTCTTCACCTGACATAATTAGGAACTTAAAATCTCAGACGTTTGAGATTTAATGTTAGCTAATTATGTCAGGAATCCAGAAATGCATATAGAGTGTTAGTTGGGAGACCGGAGGGAAAAAGACCCTTTTAGGGAGGCCAAAGATTTAGATGGGAGGATTATTTCAAAAAATGGATTTGAGGGAAGTGGGAGTCCAAGATGATAGAGACTGGATTAATCTTATAAAGGATAGGGACCGCTGGCGGGATTTTTGAGGGCGGCTAGAGGAATGAACCTTCGGGTTGAAAGCCATTTCCCATATTTATTCTGTAATTTAATAATAATAGTATAATAATAATAATTTTTTTTATTTATTTACTTATTTAATGTGCTGTACAACAATCAGGGCCAATTACAGTTCTGCACAAAGAAAATAAAAAACTTTAGCAACAATAATAATAATAATAATATTATTATTATTATTATTATTATTTATTTATTTATTGATATTTATGTCCTGGACAACAGCCATTGGCCAATAAAAGTCCAACACAGTGATACAATTAATACATTAAAATGAACAACTATGGTACAAATTAAATATTTGATTTAACAACAAAATAAAGAAAATAGATTACAATAATAATAATAATAATAATAATAATAATAATAATAATAGTAATAATAATAATATCGCCATATATCATTTCACGATTCAAAGGAAAAACACGTTTTAAGACTAATGAATACAAATATGTCAACTTCTGCGGTATCTACTTAAAATTGATTATTTCTTTTTCCATGGTCATAATTCAAATATTGTTTGTACATATATATACAGGGTGGGTGGGAAGTAACTCCTTATTGTAATGTGCTTATAACTTTTGTATATATTAATATTTTTTTATGAAACTTAATACATGCTTTCTTTACAGTGGTAGAACGTGATCTGTAATGGCTGGCCGCATCACAAAGCAGGAGAGAGCTCAGGTTGCCGCCCGCTATGAAGTCTGGCGTTCTGTTGTGCAGGTGCGGGCAGAGCATGGCCCTCGCGCTACACTGGATCCAAAGACAATCAAGAACTGTCATGCTAAACTGATGACCACAGGATCTGTGGCGGATATTCGTAGAAGTGGCCGTCCCTCAACATCCTGGTCAGACGAAAATGTGCGAAGGGCTGAGGAAATGTTCACCAGAAATCCACAAAAATCAACACGAAAAGCCAGTCGTGAAAGTGGTCTCTCCCGACACACAGTCAGAACTGTCCTGGAAAAATAATTAAATTTCCGGCCGTGGAAGGCACATTACTGTCAACAGCTATCGCCGGAAGACTGTTACCATCGAATGGAATATGGTGAGCTTATGCTAGGTTGGAATGGAGACTGGCCCCAGTTGTTCGAGAATACCATTTGGAGCGACGAAGCAATTTTTCATATTGGAGGGTTTGTGAACCGTCACAATTGTCACTACTGGACACAGCATGATCCAGGGGCAACAGTTGAAAGTCTCAAAGCCGCCCTAAGGTCACAGTTTGGTGTGGCATTACATGCAACAAACTTGTGGGTCCGTTCATTCTTCGAGACACCATGAACTCTGAACGGTATTTAGCCATGTTCAAAGATGAAGTTTGGCCAATCGTTTCCACCTGGGATAATATCAATGACGTAATTTGGATGCAAGATGGAGCCCCACCACATTTTGCACTTCACGTCCGTGACTGGTTAGACCGACATTTCCCAGGACGTTGATTGAGTTGCCGTGGTCCGCATGAGTGGTCAGCACGGAGTCCCGACCTCACCGCGTGCGACTTCTTTTTTGTGGGGTTGGGCGAAGGAAGAAGTTTATCGCACCAAACCACGAACTTTGGATGAACTGGAAGATCGTCTACGCCAAGTCCTCAATAACATACCACAGGAATTCCTGCACGAGTCAATTGAAAGTATCCCTCCCGGTTACGAACATTAGTGGAAAATGCTGGAGCATATGTGGAGTTTTAAGTTAATCCATAGACTCCTACCATGTTAAACTACAAAGCAAAATTTGTTCCAGTCAAATAGAATAAATATTAACAGATTTATAACCATATTACAATAGGGAGTTACTTCCAACCCACCCTGTATATATATACAGAGTGTTTCCGAGGTGGTGTTACAAACTTTCAGGGAGGATGGCGAAGGGCACATGTATCAATTTGAGATAAGGAACCCTGGTCCGGAAATGACCGAGTCGAAAGTTACAAGTAAAAATAGTTCTGTGGAAATGAAATAATTTTATTCCTCTGTACACCTTATTTATGTGTATTTATCTGTACATCTTACACGTACTGTATTCATCTGACGTTGTTTGCGTTGTCTACTTACAGTATTCCATTCAATGCACTGTTTGAGGGATGGGGACGGCAATGCAGATAGCGTAATGTGTAACGGACATGGTCGGTTCTGATATGCACATCTGAAGACAGCAGTGTATGTGTACAAGTTGCAGTGTCCAGTAGATCAGTCCTAGTGAAATGGAGGAGTACACGAGAGCGGAATAAGCAGACCTGATTTTCGAATACGGATGAGCCTATGGGAACAGTAGACAAGCTCACAGATTGTATCGGGACAAGGTACCCATGTAGGAGACATCCGGCCCATACCATCTTTCCACGACTGTTCCAAACGTTAAGGGAAGGAGGGCACGTGGTGCCAAATTACAATTCCATTTCCACACAACTATTTTTGCTTATAACTTTCGAACTTGACTCAGTCATTTCCGGACCATGGTTCCTTATCTCAAATTGATACATTTGCCCTTCGTCATCCCTGAAAGTTTGTAACACCACCTCGGAAACACCCTATATATATATATATATATATATATATATATATATATATATATATATAGGAGACTAATTTGATTTGTATTGGATTTGTTAATACAAAATGTATAATTTTCACTGTATTCTTTATCAATCTTGTTTTCAAAGTAGCTAGTTAAACGCAAGACTTCATTATAAAAAGAGAATGATTGTTAATCTCTCTCACGTGACAGCCATACTTTCTGTAAGGTGAACTAAAGAGGTCATGTGCTATGTGCGGGATAATTCATGCTTCTGGTGAAACAAAGCCTCGCAATTTCATAAACTCACGGTTATGGTAGCAGTTTATTACGAAATCCCCACGTTCGTATAACTTACACATTAAACCGTAACAGTAAATAATAATTAAATTATCTTGTTAATGAACGCGCTTCAGCTGATGATCTTGCAACTGAGCCAAGGCAAAAAAGGAGTAAAAGTACAGCGGTGCGCCAGGTTGTCTGTTATATGTTTCACAAAGAAAACCGTACAGACGCTCTTCTGTAACTCATTACGGAGCGTGTCGATGTATCTTGCAGTGCACTGTAAAGCAAATTATTATCAGAAAATATTAAAGGATAATACGTTATCTGCCTTTTTATTTACACCAATCCAGGGACTATTCTGATTAATAACGTCGCTCCTTACGTTCACCGTATACCGTATAGGTCAGCCGTGGCGAAAAGGCCATGGTGCGCCGAGCCACTGTGTAATCTGCAACGTGCATAGCACCTATGGAGGGAGGCGGACAACCGAAGTAGAAGTTAATGTTTAGGACGTGTAACGAAGAAAGAAATGAACAAGAAAACATAGGACATATTATCACAACCTAAAATTAACTTCCTTCAGAATGTCTCTGCAACAAAGTTTCAAAATCAGGAATTAAGTCACTTACTGCCAGTCGTAGTTGATCACGAAGGTATTTGTCTGTCAGTAGTGATCTAAATTTGATTTTTACTATTTTCATTGTTGAAAATAATTTTTCACAAACGTAAGTTGCAGCGAACATGGCTTCAACAGAGCAAGCGAAAGAACGAAGCTTCAAATATTTATTTTTTTCCAAAGATTTGAAAAGTTCAATACCTGTCAAGTCCTTACATCTAGCTTTCATTTAACGTCACATTGTAAATCTGTGAGTTTAAATTGAAAATCTAACTGCATTATTCGTACATCTGCTGTAAAATAATCGACGTACAGAGATGATAATGATGATGATAATAATAATAATAATAATAATAATAATAATAATAATAATAATAATAATAACACTTAACCTTTTAATGTTTCATCAGTAACATGTAGTAACTTATAATGCCGTTTTATGTTATACAACCGTTTTCCTAGTAATATTTGTGAACAAATCATACATTTAATATTTTCATCATATTGTAAGCAAAAGAATGCATCCTCCCATCCTACTTGAAACTTTCGTTTTTTATAGAGGTACATGGTTTCGAGAGAGATATTGCGACGATACGCCACTCGCAGGTCCGAGACAAATACAAACAGAACGGAGTTTGACTCCAGTGAGTAAGAGGGTGGGGGTTGGGGGAGTTAGGACGCGAGAGAAAAGCACTGCGAGCCACAATATGCTCGTGAGTCGCATTTTCGCCGCGGCTGGTATAGGTAGAGATCCCTTGTGGTATATCGCCTGCAGAAGATAGCAGTTTTTTTTATCAATAATAATCTCACTAGAGATTTTGATTTATCTAGAGAAAATCAAAACTCGAGTGGGATTTAATTGAATATTACACGATTAGAAGAAAGTATATAAAGATTAGAAGTAACAAAGTACTCCAATACAATAAAATATTAATTGGCTTACGAAAATACAACTGTCTTCAAATGTATTATTTTACCATCTCAACATTAAGCTAGATGGCAGTAGTGTTTTGTGATGTTTTCTTGTTATCAGTTGTGCGAACTATGGAATCTTCATTGAACTCTGTGGATGGTTACTAACAACGAGTTAAATACTAGTCTCTAACTCGTTGGTTACTAGTCAAGAAGGCTTTGTTGATTCAATTTCATAAAAACAGTTGCATTCCACTTCAATTATCCGGATCCCAGTAATCAACGTCACTTGACAGATGATTTTCAATAAATCTTAGTATTAAACAATCTCTGATACGTGACTATCCATAATATCATATAGCAGAAGTTATAACATAACCTAAATAATATAAACAAGTGTTAGAAAAGTTTTAATTAGGATGATGAAATAAAGAAGAAAAGTTTTAATTAACGATGATGACATAAAAATGAACATGAATAATTTTAAAAGAAACAATTATTGAAAGTGCAATTTTCAAATTTGACTGTTTTAGTGGTTGGTGGTTCAGTTGATGTTATATTGACGTGTGCGTAAAAGAAGTGAACTCGTTGATGTACATGGTGTATCCTCAACTTATTCAGGATTTCCGAATGGTGCTCTTAATATGTGACCAGTGATCTTTATTAATTCTTGTTCTTGAATGCCAATACAAGTCATATTTGAAAGTGCTGTGCATCGACTGGTGTGGTTTGTAATTTTTGTTTTTTGATGTCCAGACCAGTGCAGTTTGAAATGTTGGCAAACAAAGAAACAAATGCTAGGACGAGATAAAATTAAATACATTCTAGGTACGCGATAAAATTGTGCGATAAGCAGCCATGATTGGTTGAAAGACGTCCTTTCGTACCGTTTTATTGGTCAAAAGTATTGTGACGTAGTAAAAGTGTAATAGTCGCCACAACAATGGTGATGAATAGAGCCCGGATGTTTTGGCATTTATTTTAGTTAAAATAGGCAGGCATATAGGTACTAAAATAGTAAAAATAGGCAGTGAAGAAGGCATTTATTCATATTTAATGATAAAACACACATGTTAGGTCAATAATACAGTGTTCATTGGTTTTATGAAATACATTAAAGGTGATATGTTACAGTTGTATGAACACTAATAAGTAGAATAAGTTTATTGAAGATGTTAGTCAGACATAAAATACATTAAAGGTGATACAGTGAACCTCCACAAATAGACACAGCAATGGTCCGTGTGCGAGACGAGGTACGAACTCTGTCTTTCTACGGAGTACTGCGGACATTGGTAAACATAAGGGCTGTACAATGTTTTTTATGGCGTGCACACCGAAACATAAATAATTATCGTACATAATTTTAAATAATATATTGTATTATATGCAAAATATATAACAAAACAAATCCGTGATTAAGTATAATATATACGTGATACATCTGAAATATAAAACAAACTTCTGGAGGAAAAACTCTCAAAATGTACCTACATACAGGGCTTTCATTTCAAAACATCCCATTCTAAATAACTAGTTAATTAAATTGAATTAAATTTAAATAAAAATACATAAATTTAGATATTGAGCGGGAAGTCTTAAACAAGGTTTAATTGCATTTTAGATTTCACCTTCCACCTCCAGCCACTCCCACTATTAAATTTCAAATGGCACCCCTGTGAAAGAGCATTCAATTGTTTATACACCTCATTCATTTGTTTACGCATCTTTTCTTTTCTATCGTCGCCTGGCAACCTAGATTATTGTTACTGTTGATTAGAACTGAAGAGAATAAAGCTACAAAATTTTATTGAACATTTCTTGTAATAGTTGTGTTTGTGTATTAAATTATTTTAAAATAGCCGTACCCGTGCGCTCCGCTGCACCTGTTAGAAATAAATATAAAGTAATTACGTAATTAAAATAAGACGTTTGATCCAGGGAACATTTGTGTTTGTTAGAAGGATAAATCGTTTAATATGTTACTTAATTGAAATTGTGTTTAAATAATTAAATTGCGATCATTTTGGTCCAGAGACCACTCATTTGGTGCAATGACAATTCCTTTAACATGTTTCTTATTTGTTATTACACGCAACTATGGTTTAATGAAGATTGACATATCATTTAGTTTTATTGTGTATACTTTATATTACTTGCTATATGGTTCCATTGAATTATGATAATAACTTAATTTTTACCCTTGTTTTCTACGTCTTCAGTAAATGGCGCTTGGCCCACTATGGTTCTGAAACCTTCAAATAACTTAAATAGTGATACAGCATAAGCAGTGATATGTAATTATATTTCTTTCTTTCGAAAATGTAAGAATTCACGATCTCCTATGTACCATTGCCATGGAATGAATAAATGTGTTTTTTCTTCGTACTCAAAAATTTTATATTTTGCACATGGGAATTACTGCAGGAACAACAACGATACAATCTGAGGCGGCGGTGAAAACGTATTGTATTATTATTTTAAAAGTCTATCAGACCTACCAAATTTTGCATAGAATAAAACTTATCGGAAATCATTTTTAAAGAAACTTTTGTTATGTAACATTTTTCACAAAAAAAACAATAATAAGCGAGATATTTCGATTTAATTCAGGCCCCGTTAAATGAAGTATTTTGAATGCCATATAGCCTAAAATCTAAGTTACAACGAACTTAATTTATATTCCAATTTTCATATAAATCGGTTCAGCCATTATCGCGTGAAAAGGTAACAAACATACAGACAGACATACAAACAAAAATTTCAAAAATGCGATTTTCGGTTTTAGGGTGGTTAATTATATATGTTTGGACCAATTATTTTTGGAAACTCGAAAATTACCAGAAAAATTTCGGCTACAGATTTATTATTAGTATAGATAGATGGTGTATACCCTTCAAGAGAGAACATAAATCATCCCTATTGATTAAATTTAGGAAATACACAAAATAAGCTATGTTTTGATCCTACAATTAACTGACAATAACAAAGCTTCTTATAATCACTACAGAATTCCTCGTAATTAGATGAATTTTGTTTTATCTTATGCACTGTTCTGATCGAAGTGTCAAATTCTTGAGGGATGGCTCTGATTGATTCACCTTTTTTAAAACTATTCCAATATTTGTAACTTGTGCTTCAACATAGGTACACATTTTTGTTCCCTGCCTTGCTGCCAACGTGTACGAGTATCTGCACACTACTGGACTGGTTTAACCGGTTAGCCCTGTGCAGCACGGGACAGGATGCGTTGACTTACCTTGTATCGTGAAGTATACGACAGTGAGTGTCTATTTGTGGAGTTCCACTGTACCTTTTTTGATAAAAAAAAATTAACACAGACCATATTTAAAAATAAAGATAAAAGAAGATTGGACAAAATTGCAACTTGGAAGAATGACTCACCGATGTGGTTCAGTTGTTCGAACCGTGTTGTTGCTTGGCTTAAAGGAGACTGACTGAGATGAAGGAAAGGACAGAAATTAGGTTGACTAATACTGCATTAGTCTTTTACTATTCAAATCGGAAGTAATATAAAGGTCAAAGAGAATGTTTTTTCGTAAATTGCTTTTTCATTCAAATTGTGAGAATTTATGAATTTGTCTTTGTATATTTCGATAGACTCCAGAATATTTAATACTTTATCTTTCCTATAGAATATCATCGAAATGATAGCCGTCCAAATCTTGGATTTAAAATATCGGCATCCTAATCAATTCAAATGAACAAAAAAGAAAATGTAAATTAATGTTTAAAAAATACATAATGAAATTTTAAAATAGAAAATTTTGCGACAAGATGTGGTAGCTATCAAAACGATAAAAAATTTATTGAAAATAAATAATATACATTGAATATTATAAAGATGAATAGAGATGTGATTGATGATGTTGAATGAAGATTTTAAAATAGTTGATGCAATTGGCTGAAGAGTCTTACCAGTAACCTTTAATTTTATGAGGGTCTCCAATGTAAATTTGGGAATTGTAAAATTTCCATATCTGACTTAATGTCTGTAAAACAATGTTGATTATTGTTTATGTGTTTGCTGAAAGCAGAATGAGAAATTTCATGGGAGATATTTCTATGTTCTTTATATCTGATATTAAAATTTCTATCTCTTTGACCTACATATGTAGCGTTACATTCTGGGAATTGACAATTTATACACCTGATGAATTGAATTTATCAAAATTATTATTATGAAATTTATTAAACAGAATTTTACCGTTATTAGTCTTGTAAGCAATATTGAAGTTGATTTTTTTAAAGAGAGTGGTAATATTGTAGACTTATTGATTAGAATAAACAAAGGTGACATAATCTCTTGGTTCTTTATTGTTGGACAAATGTGTGAACGTTCTCTATTGTTTTTTTTTTTCGATTTAAATGTGAAATGATCTTGTCTACCATCGTCGTGTTGTAACCATTATCTATCCCCCCCCCTCCCTGTTATTTATACTCGCTTTAACATCTTTGGTCATATCGCGAATTAATCTTTGATTGAAATCCGAAGGCCTGTGTACTATTGTTGAGACTGGTTATATTGTTGTGAACTAGATGGCGACTGTATATATATTACTGATTTGTAATGCATATGATTTCGGTGATGAATGAGGCCGGTGATATTCAGGGATGTTGTAGCCCGAATTTTCTGGCATTTGCCTTACGGTTGAGGAAAAACCCTGAAAAACCTCAACCAGGAAATTCGAATCCAAACGGGAATCGAACCCGGGCCCTCTGCGTAAGAGACCAGAATGCTGACCCCTACACCACAGAGGTTGTCCATTATCTATTGCTATTGTATATATATAGTGTCTAATTCTTTATTATAATCAGACTTAGATAACGGAATACTAAGTAATCTATTAATTAATCTATAGCAATCCTTCTCTTTTATGCTGTTCAGGATGATTCGAGTGAATGGGAATTAAATGTGTAGTCTGAGTGGGTTTTCTATATATTTTGTAAAGAAATTTATTAACTTTCTTTCTATAGTTATATCCAAACAATGTAAAGTATTGTCAATTTCATCTACTTTAGTAAACTGAATCCTAGGATGCATAGAATTTACGTTATCTAACAAATTTTGAGAATCAATGTTTTGGTAAATTAATAACACTTTGAAGCCATTGAACCTTTCAGCAGTTTTGTTCCTATTTCGCTGCAGCGTGACGTCATTGATGTCCAACGGTCCAATGAGAATCGGAATACACTGATTGCTTCTTCTACCACTCGAAGCTTATCGTCGCTAACCTCCCTCCCCCCAATATAATAGTTGGCGCGTTATTTAAAGAACAAAAACGCATTCCATCCTGAGTCACCCTGTATTCGCTATTAGTTTTAACAAGGCCGTCACAATGGGTGCTGAAATCTTGCTACTCTCACGTTAGTCAGATTGTGATAGGTAAATGTCGTTTAAGAAAAATATCAGAGAAATATGGGCATATAGGCCTTTTTTGTGCCTACTTAGACATTCCTTATGATGGTCCACAATGTTGATAATAATGATGATAATCATTGATGAAGATGGTTATTATTATTATTATTATTATTATTATTATTATTATTATTATTATTATTATTTTCCAATTCACTGTGGCCTAAAGCAAGGAGATGCACTATCACCTTTACTTTTTAACTTTGTTCTAGAGCATGCCATTAGGAAAGTCCAGGATAACGGAGAGGGTTTGGAATTGAATGGGTTACATCAGCTGTTTGTCTATGCGGATGACGTGAACATGTTAGGAGAAAATCCACAAACGATTAGGGAAAACACGGGAATTTTACTGGAAGCAAGTAAAGAGATAGGTTTGGAAGTAAATCCCGAAAAGACAAAGTATATGATTATGTCTTGTGACGAGAATATTGTATGAAAAGGAAATATAAAAATTGGAAATTTATCCTTTGAAGAGGTTGAGAAGTTCAAATATCTGGGAGCAACAGTAACAAATATAAATGATACTCGGGAGGAAATTAAACACAGAATAAATATGGAAATACCTGTTATTATTCGGTTGAGAAACTTTTATCATTCAGTCTGCTGTCGAAAATCTGAAAGTTAGAATTTATAAAACAGTTATATTACCGGTTGTTCTGTATAGTTGTGAAACTTGGACTCTCACTTTGAGAGAGGAACATAGGTTAAGGATGTTTGAGAATAAGGTTCTTAGGAAAATATTTGGGGCTAAGAGGGATGAAGTTACAGAAGAATGGAGAAAGTTACACAACACAGAACTGCACGCATTGTATTCTTTACCTGACATAATTAGGAACATTAAATCCAGACGTTTGAGATGGGCAAGACATGTAGCACGTTTGGGCGAATCCAGAAATACATATAGAGTCTTAGTTGGGAGGCCGGAGGGAAAAAGACCTTTAGGGAGGCCGAGACGTAGATGGGAAGATAATATTAAAATGGATTTGAGGCAGGTGGGATATGATGGTAGAGAATGGATTAATCTTGCTCAGGATATTGGCCAATGGCGAGCTTATGTGATGGCGGCAATGAACCTCCGGGTTCCTTGAAAGCCAGTGAGGAAGTAAGTAACTAAGTAAGTTATTATTATTATTATTATTATTATTATTATTATTATTATTATTTTTATTGTAGCACCAATAATGATGTGATAATGAAATCTGCTGGTCTTACGAAAGAGAGAACACAAAATAATATCCCGAAGGAACATTTTACAGTACAATGCTTGTTCATTAAAACTTGTACTTACTTGTACTCTCCAATATTTCAACCCGTGCCTAGTAAGAGAATAATCCGTTAGTGCAGCCCTTCGTCTAACAGAGCAGTAGTCAAAATATGTAACTACTGTACATTATGTTACAAAATTCATGATTCAGGAATAGTGGCAGATTCAGGATTGCTGTTAATGTATAAAACGTCATGATTAATTCATCTAATTAATGCTAGAGGTTAAATCTCCGAGTGTGAATTCAGTGGAGCATAACTTTTGTTTAAATTGTTGCAGGAGCGCTTGACCACCCGTTGTACAAGCAGATTATGAACGTGTATAAACTGAATATTTCGCACTCAACTCTACTGTAAACCTGCTATTCACCTACCCATTTACTGTATCTGAGTTGGGGCTGCTGCATAATTTACAGTGAGATGAATAATTTCAACAACGTGAACCAAGCCTATTTAACATCGCAAAGCAGACAAACGTTGTGTCCATGTACGTACAAACGTAAGATATGGGCATGTATTACTGAATTACTGGGTTTGGGATTTGCAGTTATTTTTTTTCAAATTACAATTATTTTTGCATTATTTTTCCTTAGCGCTTTAAGGATTAATACAAAATATTGTTAAAAAGTCATGATAGTATTTTTAAAAGCTTAGTATGACACGAATAAAATTCAGTAACTTGATAATTTCCGAACAAACGCCTCGGATATGCATATCGTAGCAAGTGAGTAAAATTTGTATTGGAAATAAATTATTTTATGCTCGACCATGCCGAAATGTAGTAATTAGACACCTGGTAGCAGTCCTTTAATGCATGTCATTAAAGTACACCTATTCATTAAAGTTCAGGTTTTCGATTATTCTCGGTTATGCAATCGAAAGACGAGGGAAACGTCACGGAGGCTGGAAATCCAATACTGTCGCAGAAGGTTATGTTCTGTTGCTATAATAATTAGCGTTAATTGTAAATAATATTCAAATAAATTCAATTTGTCATCTCGTTTTTCTGGTAGATTCCCGGGTAGCAGTTGGTAGATTCTAAATCAATTTCCAGGTTATACATTCTCTGCATTAAATCAAAGTCAATGACATTATTGTTACTAGGAAAAAACAATACTTTCGCGTCTGCGCACATCTCACAATTCAAGAGCTATGAACAAGGTCACTTCCGATCTTCTGTCAGATACAAATAAAATGTATACTTCTGAATAATTTAAAGTTAGAAATATGGTCGAGCATAAAAGTCGTATGAAACTTGCCTATAATGGTAATTGAGACGCTCGTATGAAAATTATGAAACTCGCTTGCGCTCGTTTCATAAACAAACATACTGCGTCTTAATTACTATCATTATAGGCTCGTTGCTTATAATGTACTATTATAAAAGATGAACTATACCTATAGCTATTTAAGTATATATTATTAATGGAAGAGAGTTTCTTGTATACAGGGTGATTCACAACGAGTTACCAGCATTTACGAAGCTTATTTCTCTAGATACTTTGAGTAAAAATGTTATATACACAAGGATCCTATTCTCAATATTTTCACAGTTATAATAATGTCAAATTGTTTGTAAAATGCCATTTTTCTTTAGTTTTAAGGGTAAAAGAATATTACAAATAGAGAATGAAGTATTCAGAAGTATCATATTTATATAATTGGCTAGTATTCTAAATATTATTATTACAGTTTATTACGATGCACCGAAGCACATATGATATTTCCGAACAGAAATTCTGCGTCATCATATGATGAAAGTTGAGGGGAACAGAGAAAAATTCTCTCCGTCACCGGGATTTGAACCCGGGTTTCAGTTCTACGTGCTGACGCTCTATCCACTAAGTCACACCGGATTCCCATCCCGATGTCGGATTGAATCCTCTCAGTTTAAGTTCCACCTCATGCACTGCGTCATAGATGTATGACAGTGGCACAGAAATAATGTATATACTCCGGTGCATCGTAATAAGTTAATATATGATATCCGAAAAATAATCACATAGTGATTTAAGACGGCGCTTACTCCGTCGGATCCCGGCCACATACAGTAGTCACTCATAACGAGTGCACCTCTGCACATGTATGGACATTGTGCCACTGTCATGCATCTATGACGCAGTGCATGAGGGGAGGCCACTAGAGGGAACCTAAGAGGTGGAACTTAAACTGAGAGGATTCAATCTGACATCGGAATGGGAATCCAGTTTGGCTTAGTGGATAGAGAGTCAGCACGTAGAGCTGAAAACCCGGGTTCAAATCCCGGTGCCGGAGAGAATTACTCTCTGTTCCACTCATCCTTCATCGTAGTATTCTGAAGCTAAATATTTGTTGTGGATTCCTGACTTACTTCGTACAAGCCTTTTTCTTTAACAACAAATTATATTATTCTTATATACTTATCACAACAGTTGCTATAAATGACGTCACTCTTGTAAACTCTTTAAGACTGTCCATTAGAATGCAAAATTGAACTGTTCAAGTAGCTAGAAGAAGTGCGATTTGTCACAATTGTTGTGATAAGTGCGTAACAGTAATATAATTTTATAGTTAAACACGGGGGGGGGGGGAAATGTGTACGAAGCAACTAAGGAATTCAAAACACATTTTTAGCATTAGAATACTTGTTAGTTAAAGGAATGATATTTCTGAATAGTTCATTCTCTATTTGTGATATTTTTTATTCTTCAGACTATACAGGGTGATTCACAAGGATTTACCGACCTTTACGGAGCTTATTTCTGAAGACATTTTAACAAAAAAAAGTCATATGAACATAGTTCCTAATCTCAATATTTTCAGAGTTACACTAATTTAAAGTTGTTTGTAAAATACGTTTTTTCTTTAGTTTGAAGGTTAAAGAACAATACAAATAGGGAATGAACCATTCAGAAGTCTCATTTCTTTAATTGGCAAGTATTATGAAAGAGTAATGGAACGGAGAAAAATTCCCTCCGGCGCCGGGATTTGAACCCGGGTTTTCAGCTCTACGTGCTGATGGAACTTAAACTGATTCTGTCCGACGCCGGGGTGGGTATCCGGTGTGGCTTAGTGGATAAAGCATCAGCACGTAGAGCTGAAAACCCGGGTTCAATTCCCGGCGCCGGAGGGAATTTTCCTCCTTTCCATTACTCTTTCATCGTATGATGACGCAGAATATCTGCATGGAAATATCATACGTACTTCGGTACATTAAAATAATATATAAGCATTATGAAGCTAAATATGTGCTGTGAACTCCTTAGTTGCATCGTATGGACATCTTTTTTATTTTTGACTAGAAAATTACATTATTTCTACGCACTTGTCATAACAATTTTATTACAAATCATACCACTTCCACCGACTTAATTATTTGCAGTTCAATTTTGCATCCTAATTTACAGTCTTGGAGAGTTTACAACACATTTTTAAATATGTCGCCGTCCGCTTGAGTACACCTGGCCGCACGCTTGTGAACGGCAATCGTCGCTCTACGTAACTGCATACGGCTGTCTTTGATTTCCGTAGCTCTCGCGCTGGCTGCTGACTGACCACGCTGACCAAGATCACGCGTTTACAGCAATGCGTCCGTAAAGGACGGTAAAAACGAAAACGTAACTTTGTAAATATTGAGAATAGGACCCATGTTTATATGATATTTTTTTGCTCACAATGTCTTTGAAAATAATCTATGTAAGTGGCGGTAACTCCTCAATCACCCTGTATAATTTAATATATAATTTTCAGCGCTTAAACAACAAATTTTGTGTTATTTACTGTAGTGAAATTTTTTAAATATATTATTATTATTATTATTAAATTGAGCACTTTCAATTACTCTGTTATTTGAATATAATTTAATATTCTTTGAAATGGTTTAACATAGAATTCATTGTATTTAATATAATTATAAAGAAGTTCTGTAGTGTTTGTGGTTTACAAATATGTCTTAAGATTTTTTCTACAAGTAGTTGCGTTTAATTATTATAATTTACGTGCATAATTTCCGATGCGTTGAATCGCATTATACCACAAGAATCTACTTGTATGTATACAGTATAATATTTTATGCTCGACCATGCCGAAATGTACTAATTATACACCTGGTAGCTGTCCTTTAATGCATGTCATTAAAGTACACCTACTCATTAAAGTACAGGTCTTCAGCCAATGATAACTCAGCTTACATGTGTTCAGTCAATGACAAGTCAGCTTTGTACCGTTATAAAACCGCAAGTATCGATTATTTTCGGATATGCAATCGAAAGAGAATTAGGAAAAGTCACGGAGGCTGGAAATCCAATACTGTCGCAGAAGGTTATGTTCTGTTACTATAATAATTAGCGTTAATTGTAAATAATCTATACTAATAATAAATCTGTATCCGAAATTTTTCTGGTAATTTTCGATTTTCCAAAAATAATTGGTCCTAACATATATAATTAACCACCCTGAAACCGAAAATTGCATTTTTAATTTTTGTTTGTATGTCTGTCTGTATGTTTGTTACCTTTTCACGCGATAATGGCTGAACCGATTTTATGAAAATTGGAATATAAATTAAATTCGTTGTAATTTAGATTTTAGGCTATATGGCATTCAAGATACTTTATTTAAAAGGGAGGTTATAAGGGGGCTTGAATTAAATAAATCGAAATATATCGCTTATTATTGATTTTTTGTGAAAAATGTTACATAACAAAAGTTTCTTTACAAATGATTTCCGATACGTTTTATCCTTTACAAAATTTTGATAGGACTGATATTTAATGAGATGTTGAGTTTTAAAATTAAAATAACGCCAAGACGGTGCAATGAATTAAGAACAAATGATTTCGTCTATAGAAGGGGCCTTGGACAACAATAATCGAAAAGGGACCTTGGACATATTCAAACGAAAGCTATTAAACATAGCCTAAAGAGAATGATTCTGTGTTTGTATGAAGTAATATCAGAAGCTAAATTAACCGATTTATATAATTAATTATTATTTCACCATTGGAAAGTGTAGCTTCTCTAGATGGACATAATGATATAATGTTATTACAGTAACGTCTGAGTAAATCGAGGACAGGTAAGATTAAAATAGCTTCTTATGCAGACAAAATTTGATAGGCTATTTTGTACATTCGTTTTCTGTATTTCTTAAAATAATATTTATGTACACTCATTTTAATCTCAGAGAATTACCGAACAACGAGAGTGTATTGATTTAGTATGCAATAATAGTACGTTATATTAGCAATCCATTATTTTATAATTCAAATTTTAACTATGCTCAATTGAATCGTGTTAAAATACATAAAATATATATGCAATAAATGCAATGCAAAAAAATTGGGTAATGAGCGATTTAGATTATCTTGCTCTGTTGTAAAAGTTATTCCCTGGACCAAATGTCCTATTTTTAGTCATGTAATTACTTTATATTTATTTCTAACAGGTGCAGCTGGAGCGGCACGGGTACGTCTAGTATTCAAATAAATTCAATTTGTCATCTCGTTTTTCAACGTCAATTCAATAATAGGTTATAATATTATAATATTATCAGGGACTACGTCAAGGTCAATGACAATATTGTTCCTCGGAAAAAATCAATACTTTCGCGTCTGCGTACATCTCAAAATTCACGACCTAGAACAAGGTCTTCCGATCTTGTCATTTACAAATAAAATGTATACATCTGAATACCGGTAATTTCAGTTAGAAATGATTGGTTTAGCATAAATTGTAGTAACATCAAACTCGCCTGTAATGGAAGGGGGCAAAGCTGTATGAAAATTATGAAACTCGGTTGCGCTCGTTTATAAAATCCATACTCGATTCTTAATTACTAATAAAGCTCGTTGTAATGTACTATTAGGAGATATAGCTGTACACATCTAGGCAGACAATACAACAAATACATAAGCATTATTAGCGGTTGCTAGGAAACTCAGTTTCTTTAGTAATGCTTCACTCGCATGCCAGAATTGACGAATGTGAAATGAGCGGATTCACAACTCGTTTGAATCGCAGATTCATACCGCCATCCCTGTCCGCAGCTTAAGTCAACTTTTCAAGATCTTTGTTGGTAAGTGATATTAAAATAATTCTGAGTTCATTCGGGATTCAAATAGGGTCAACTGCTATTATCAGTAGAAAGCCAACCATGGCGGAATAAGCTGTATTATAAAATATTAGTACAAAATTAGTAATCTTTACTTTCTGGAATATAATTATGTAGACATAGGCTTAATATTTTCTCAAGTATGTTGTCCCCATTATCGAAATTGAAAATACAGTATTATGTTTTGAAAACTCGAAATTTACAATTTATAAATTCGTTAATCTTCGATGCTACTTACCTATTAGAGTTCTACGAAATGTTTATTTGGCCATTATTCAGTCTATCATTCAATATGGTATAATTGTTTGGGGTGGAAGTACAAAAATTAATCTTAGTCCGTTAAATTTACTACAAAAACGAATAATTAAAATTTCTTTGAAGAAACGTTTCGATTATCCAACTAAATTAATTTATTCTGAATTTAATGTATTTAATATTGAACAAATTTATAAGTATACGCTGTTAAAATTTTATCATAAAAATCGTAATAAGTTTGTATTACAGACACACAATTATGACACTGGCGGTACACACAAGACGAAATATTAATTCAACATTATTAGAACCTAAATGTCTCACATCTGCTGGTCTAAAGCATAGCATAAATTTTAGCCCTCAGTTGTACAATGCTTTAACTAAATTACACCCAGAACTTCTAACATGTAACCCACTAACATATAACAAGAAAATTTGAAACGTGTTAATATCTTCAAATTTGATTAAATAAATTTATAGCATATGTGTATGAATTAATCAACCTATATTATATTTGTATTCTATAATTTTGAAATATATATTAGTCCTACTTTTCACGTGCGATATTATTCTCCTCTAGTGTTAATATTATATTATATAATTCCATTGCCGCTGTAATTATATTTTAGTTCCTATTTTATTTTACTTATTTATTTTTTTATTATTATTATTATTTTTTATTTTAATATTATATCTGAACTGCGACGGAGCACAAGCGCTGCTCATTCGGTCTCAAATTTTGTTAATACTACTGTATCTTCTTTTTATATTGCTTGTATTATTTTATTTCTATTTCTCTTGTTTGTTTTGTAATTATATTCTTTATTCTGTATATTTAAATTTAAATAAATAATAAAATAAAATAATAAATAATAATAAATAAATAAATAATTATTACTGTTCATCTTGGCCTACAACTGATCGACAGCTCGATTGCTTTGAGAAGGACCTTGACTTGTGTGAGAGGAGAGTGTAGGGGAATTTGGTGGATATTCATATTCGGAGAGCAGAACGACAAGGAGGTGAGTCTATGAGACTGTAACCATACCCTGAAGAACTAGTAAGAACATACTGCCTATAGCGCCAGGCGTTCTTTAGCAATATAATCATTTCTATTTTTCTTAAGGGGTTAGGTATAGCTTACAGCAGTAAAGTTTTGGAAACATTCAACATTTTTTTCCTCCATTGCTGAATCTTGTACAATAATGAAAATTGGTATGTGTAAAACACTGTCCTTTTGCTATATGAAAAAATTATTTGTACGGTAAAAAAAAATTATATTTTCTTTTTTCAAAATTCAAAATGATGTCAGTTTACTATGCAGTGATGAAGCGTTTCCCTCATAAGTCACAAACTTGTTAACTTTGTCATGTTCTCTCTCTTTTATTTTATTTCTGAAACTCGTGTGTTACAATATGATGCTCTTTCAACTACATTCCTTAATAAATAATATTTATTTTTATTTTGTGTAATGGAAAATACTGGTATTTGACCGTTTTTTTTTAATGAATTTATTTTTCATCAAACAATCTATCAAAGGTAGAGAAGTGATATTGCATCATATTGTAGATATGACATGCATAAATACACACAAAAAATTTTATCACAGAATGTTGTATAGTTTTTTAGTTATGTGGGAAATGCGTCATCACTGCACAGTGAACTAAATTTTGGAAGAAAAAAAATGTCAATAATTTTTTTTAATCGTAAAAATATTTTTTCCATATAACAGAAGAACAGTGTTTTACACATACTAATTTTCATTATTGTACAATATACAGTAATGGAGGAAAAAATGCTGAATATTTCCAAAATTTTATTGTTGTAAGGTGTAGGGGTACAGTAAGACAGGGAGAACAGTGAGACATATGTTATTAGATGGTAAATTTTGATGTTGAGATATTGGTAACAGTGGAGTCCTATGTTGCATGAGTAAAGTAACAGTATTTTCATACTCGATTTGATTCAAGTTATAAAGGTGAGTGATGAAAAAATAATTCGTAATTTTTCACTCTAGAAGTGAAATTTTGGCTTGTGTTTAATGAAGGTTTTATTGGATATACAAATGAGATATAAGAATGAATGTTTTGTTACCTAATATTATGGTATTTGAGATTATGTTTGGCAAAGTTTCGTGTTTCTTGTTTTAATTTTGAAATGATGGCGTCATTTTTAAATGAACTATGCGTAAAGGGAACAGTGAGACATGCCATTGAAGGGTACACTGAGACGTCTCACTGTTCCCATGTACCAATGATTTGCAAAAACAAACTGTAATTATATTACATTTACCAGTAACTAACATTAAAAATGAACATATTAGTAACCAATTTAGGAACTATAGCTTAAAATAATGGATACATTACTTTTTAATGGTTTCATAAATATAAAATTATTCACAAAATTTAAGAAAATGTTAAAAAATAATAAAGAATTACATTAAATTCTTATAATTAATAAGATTTGATGTGACCAAAAATTCATTTCATTTTTTCGCAGAAGTTTGAAATGTCATGAAAAATTCACTTTTCCAAATGTTCTAGATGTTTCAATGGTTTCAAAGTCAGACATCAAAATGATTCTAAATTAGCCTACAGAACATGTCAAGATAAAGAGACAGCAAGTTTTTGTTTTCTTTTGAAATAAATGTAAATCATTTCAATGTCCGTTAATAGACACTGTGATGTCTCACTGTACCCACCTGAATGGGAACAGTGAGACATTTGCATTTTTTTGACAAACACGTATTGTGCAGGTACATCACTTTATTTTTACTTGCATTTTCATTGTATCTTCCTTTCTGAATGTACTTGACTCCCACCCCTTTCACTAATGTCCCTGCTCCCGTCAGCCACACAAACTTACGGCCACCATTATATTCGATGTCTGCTAGCAGTGAAGTAAACAGTCCAGAGTATAGTGTGTTTCAGAAATATGGTTGCGTTTTCTATAGAAGAAAGAGCCTGTATTATTGAAGCTTATTTCCAGGAGATTAACTTTATCATTTGTGTTTTTTAATACTGGTGTCGGCGGAGATTGATTTATACTTTTTGTTGGATATTAATGGAAATTTTGAAAAATACTATTATTTTGAAATTGGAGTATTAACTCAGTATGAATATTACTTTCCAAATAATTAATATTAAAGGTTCGTTGGATTCTGGTAAAGATGCGGTATGGCCAATAGACAATATTTGTTGGATTGAGACTGTATTTAACACACATGCATTAAGCACGAAAAAGAAACTTACAGCCCTCAAATTAACATTTTCAAATTATTAGTGAAATGTTGAATTCTCCGTCTTTTTTGTTCACTAATGTAATCAGAACACCTGAAATACCATGTAATGTAGCCTACTTCGATATTATAACAAATTAAAAAGAAAAAATGTCCGAACAAAGAACTCAGAACATGAAATTCGCTATAAAAAGACACAATAATAATAATTCGCGAATGTGTTCATATTTCGCTATTAGAACTCTATTTCGCGATTTCTCGTGATTATTTATCCGCATATTATTAATCAGAATCACTTAATTCGTAAAGATTAGTAAAACTCTATTGTATATCTATTATGTAGTGATTTTCGCGATCTCCGTAAATACCCGCCCTGCTTATTTCGCACAGGTACGGTGTGTAGCATGACTGAATAACTTTATCTGTGTGGACTGAGCAGAAGAGAAATTAGAGTTATCGAAAGTATGGTAATATGCTGAATAAAGTAGGCATTATATAATGAATACAACCGCCTGAAGAATTGAGTTTGTGAAAAAAAAAACTGTTACTACTCTACTGTATTTTGATAAAATACCGTAAAAGTAATAAACTGAAAATTGTAATATCGCATTTCCCTGTAACATAAATGGATACACTACTTTTCTCTCCTCCTATATCTAGTAAAATGATTTGTTTACATATTGCACTAGTAACACCAAACTCCTGTAATGGAAGAGGGTAATAGTCTTTCCGAGTATAGCCAGCTTAATGTTAAAAATGTTGGTAAAAATAAAGTGATGTCCCTGTATATTATGTCCTTTATCTATTAACATTTTTGTTTATGTATTATTATACTCCATATTTTAATGTCTATTTCTATTGCACTTGATTTTAAAAATACTTGAATTATCACTTGCATACATACTATATGTCTTAGGCCCAATTGTATAAAACTCCTTGACTAAAGATCAACTTTGATCGAAGATCGAAAAGTGAACCGAGTTCAGACACTTCTTCTATTGTATAAAACTTTTCTGCGATCAAATTACCTAGGTTCAAATGCAATCTAAGTTCACGTGAAAAGGATTTGGCAACATCGCATAAACAGGTGAAATACGTGATGCGCGGACAGGTGTGTTCAGTGTTGCCAATCTAGCGACTTTAACTCTTTTTCAACAACAATTTCTTTTAACTTTTATATTGCTTAAATAGGGATTTAGTGACCTTTTTAGCACCCCATAGTGACAAAATTTAATCTTTCTTTGTTGATAATGAGAAATCTAGAGACTTTACAATACTTTTTGGCGACTTTCCGTACACTCTGTTGGGGACACTGGTTTTTTGTGCAATGTAAATAATGGCGGACAATAAGAAGAAGGTTGACTGTTCTCCGAGTTGTTATCATGTTATGGTGTTTGACACTGCTAAACATAATAAAGCTTTATAAAACGACAATTTTCGTTTAGTAATACAGTTAATTGAAAATTTATGAATGTACCTATCATATCCATTAATAATTAATGGTTGTTATAAACATAATATAATTATAGGTTATGTTATTTGATACGGCTGAACACGATAGAGCCTTATAAAATATAAGATTGTTTGTGTATTAAGGCACGAAATTGAAAGAAATATATATATATATATAAATGTACCTATCATATCTATTAATATTAATAATAATGGATATTTTATTTGCACAATCTGTCACACGTATATTTCAAACAGAAAATAAATAACTGAACTTGGATCATTTAACTTAATCGGAGAAATTTCTTCAGTCAAAGTTGACTTTAGTTTGAGACAAATTAATCTCAGATTAGACTTTATACAACACAAAATTCCAAGTTCAGCTGAAACAAGGATCAATTTAACTTCTGATCTAAGATTAAATGGTTTATACAATCGGGCCTTAATATTTTGTGTCTCACTGTACCCACTACTACCCTACCTAACTCCTTAATCCTGGTTGAGTGGAAGAGAAGGCCAGATGGCCTTAACTCTGCCAGGAAAAATAAAACTATTATTATTATTATTATTATTATTATTATTATTATTATTATTATTTCATAAAATATAAATATTTCATAGAAGCGTAGGATCATATCTCATAAAATTGTTTTATTGCATACATATTTAAAACTATGTTTTATGACAAGGAAAGAATCAAAGTATTAGGTATAATCCACGCTTGAACAAGCTCTACAGTTCTCGTTGTAACTGGCAAAATCCTCTGCACATAATAAAAGCATAGTACGGTACGTGTTGTTAGACCTGACCTGAAACAATGAATAATACATTACGAACTACGAGTGTCTGCCTCATTTTCTCCTGACATATCATACTGTATACGCACGGTATTAAAATATAAAAAACAAATTAACATTAATATGAAAAAATTCTTTCGGGACTTTTTTTAAAACAAGCGAACCCCACGTGCGTTAATTCTAATAAATCAACATGCCAAATTAACATTCATTCCCTTTATTCTCTGCTATTCAATTTTATAAGGGAGCCTACATATTCATGGCGCGCACTGTCAACCATATCAGACATTTTCTGTCTAAAGCACACAATTCTAATTAAAATGGATGCATTGTTCTGGCATAATGTGGAATTATTCAGGAATTTACGTCATGCGTTCGGATTACATATCTTTCTTTGGTGTCCCCTAAAGCCATATGGCTGTGAAAGCAGATTAAGGAAAAGATATTATACTCGTAAAATGAGATGAAGACTAAAACACAAAGAATGTAATGAGATTTACTCCATAGTAACTAAAGACCTTTCACTGTTTACGAGTGACGACCATGTTTCTTGAAAAATATAACTATGATATGCTAATATGGTTATACTGTATAATATGACCTTTCCCCATTGCTTTTTATAATATACATGGATAAAATTAACCAAGAGTGGCGCAAGATGCGACATGGCTATTTTCAATTAAGTAAAACATTACAATAGACTCCCTGATTTTTGCAGGTTTGGTTTTAATAGCACCCACAGAAAAAATGATCTGCAGTAGTGTGTACATAATGTGAATATAATCGGAAAGCAATATAATATGGAAATCAATACAAACAAGACAAAAGTGATGGCCTTTTGTGGAAAATACTCTGTACCGAGCAAAATAGTTTTGGATAATGAAATTTTGAAAACAGTTCGAGCACTTGTTTTTCTAATAATGCAATGTTTAATAATTTTAGTTTAGGATTTGTCTTTATAAAATCATTACACAATCTTGATTGTACTTGTCAGTATATCTTGTCACTAGAAAGTTTTTGAAATTTATATTTCCCCAGCCATTCATAAAATATTATGATATGATACCTCTTGCACAAAAGGAGAGATCTATAACTGAAACTCGATTAATATATTTCAGTATTATTTGTATTTATCCTGGTAATAATGAACAGTTTGACTCGTAGACATTTTGTTTTTCAGCATTAACTTCCCATGATTTTACGAGAAGATTAGAAGAGAAGGCAGTTACGTAGACTTTCAGCTCCCCACTACTGCCATTAATGCACAACACAATGTTAATACGGCGGTTGCTGTCGTCTGCGATACAACGAACTTTACTGTTGATTTTCGAGTTTGGCATTTTTTCCGGTTATTATATGTTTATTTAAGTTGTGTTAACTCTCGCTAGTGGTTTTATATTTTATTTTATCCGTCTTAGTATTTATTTTATTATTGTAAATATTTTTGTTTTATCACTATTATTATTATTATTATTATTATTATTATTATTACTATTACTATTATTTTATATCATCAGCATTATTATTTGAACCCTGTAAAATTTATGTAGACTACTGGACTGTACCCGAGCACGAGCATTATGCTCATTTCGGGTATCTATTCATATGTATTCAATTCAAATGTAAATTGTAAATAAATCTGAAATTTGAAATTTTATTTGAAATTTGTACCGTAATTAGAACTGTGGCTTAGGCCTGCTTCAGTGTTACATTTTTGTTCGATGACGGGGAGCGAAATATTGTATCTTCTTGTGTTGTGGCCATGATCGGATGATATAAATTTAGTTAGATATTTATGACAATAATACAAAATAGTATACACATTAATTTGCTTGATATTCGAAACATTAAATTGTTTATATATGAGATGAGTTGAATGATCAAGGTTTCTTCTTAAACATATTTTAATAATTCTTTTATGTAGTAATATTAAAGGACGAATGATACTCTGTGATAATCCAGCCTATCCTATAATTCCGTACGGTATTACAGACTGGACTAGGGCTAACAATATTATTCTCAATAGTTTTACTAGCATAAAACGACGCAGTTGAACAAATTTATAGGTAGAGTTTTACGTAATTTGAAACATAAGTAGTTAATATAAAAATTCCATTTTAAGTTTTGATCGATGAAGATATCTAAATATTTCTCGCGGGTTAATGGGCGTAGTTTAGAACAATTGCAATTATTATAGATATTTGTACAATTATTGCCATGAATTTTTAAATTATAGTTGTTTTCCACTGTAGGAAGGCCTGTGAAATAAGATTTCATATTTATGATAGTGGTTCTTGGATCGGAGTTTTAAATTTGGTTCCGTTCCTTTATCTACATGGAGAAAAACATTTATATACCTAAAACTCCCCTCCGTAATCATGACTAAGGCCAGGTTTTATGAATACGGTTAATCTAAAGACTATGTTAAACCTAAGTTAAACCTAACCATGAGTTTAACTCAACGTGCCGTGTTGTAGAGTCTCGGTTAAGTTAAACCGTAGTGAAATACGAATGGTATTACTGCTAGGAAAGAAAATAACATCGCAACTGTTTAATTATATTATCGATTTTAAATAACCAACGCTCGTGGAGAATATTCATTAAGAAACATCTCTGTTCTTCGATATCAAAGAGAGTATCATAAAAACTTAAAGAGGACCAATATCGCGTACTTCAGTGCAGATATGGCTGCCCGGAGACTGAAACCCTTGCCCACGTCCAAGGTCAGTGTAACAGAGATTTACTCCTCCGAAATGCCAGACACCATCATGTTCGATCCTTAATTGCAACTGCTTTAAGAAAAAAGTCTTGGACAGTTGAAGAGGAAGTTTTTGCTTGATACTAATGGCTCCTCTAGACGTATTGACATCATAGCGTATTCCCAGGCTACCAGAAAGGATACATAATTGATCCTACCATAAGGATTGAAAAGGGAAGTAGCCAGCCGGAGGATGTCAATCAAGAAAAGATCAACATTTATCTGCCAACAGTTGATTACTTGAAAGCAAAATACCAGCTTGAAGACATTGAGGTGATTGGTCTTCTTATTGGAGCTCGTGGTGTGATTCCCAAGTTCTTTGAACGCTTCAGGAAGACTTTTGAACTACCACAGACACTTACTGCTGACATCATAACTTCAGTTTTGAGTCATCATATTCACTCTGTTTAATTTTTTTTTATTTATTCACTTTCTATTCATATATGTTTATTTTAATTTTCTTTCTACAAAATTTATGTAAACATTTAATATTGCAAAATTCATGTAGGAGAGTATACTGAGTCCTTCAGGGCTACCTCCAATGAGAGGCAGTAATTATTACTTATTTATTTATTGTCAGACTTAACTTCAAGTAGTTTCTTAACGCTGGCTACCAACGTTATACTCCCAAACACAATGCAACCAAACTAAACCTTGCATGATCATCCGCGACTTAATTCCATACAGAATCAACTGAATAATGAAGTAATAATATTAGTGTGCGTATTTTATGTGTTGTCTAGAATATTTACAAAACATAATTCAGTGAAACAAAATTATTTTTACGAGTCTAGTAAAATTAGGTAATATTATTAGTGTGTTTATAAATCAGGCCCCATAGTAAATCTTACCAGGAGACTGTCTGCCACACACAGTACAATGCGCAATAGGTTTATAGTAAATTTACAGACACCTCCGAAATCTTCCATCGTTTTCAGTATGTCTACTACCAGAGGAAAAATAGCGCCTCGCAACTAGTAACTGATGAGAGATTCAATAGAATGTTTTCAAAAATAAAAAAGAAATCATTTATCCTTTCAAATAATCTTTAAATTCAAACACTAAAACACATATTTTTGCACTTTCTCATTTTTCTGTTGCATGTTGTATCCGAGTTTCAATTTTTCGAAACTAGGTTAGGACTATAAGCCTAATTCTGAAGGTTAGGACTGTCTGCTTCGAAAGCCTCAATCTGTTTTAAAACTTATGTTCATTTATGTACATTTCAAAGTGGTGAATTCTATTTCGAAAAATTCTTGCCCGCCGTGGTCGTTCAGTAATATTGATCACTCACATATCGTTACTCATAGGTTCTTGGAAAACATCTGCAATATTCATGTCTATTGCGGGAACCGCCATCTTGCACTGTTGAGCCTTGAATTGCAGTTTAAACGGCAGAGAATTGCCGATCAAGTTAAACTCAAGTTAACTCAAGATTAAGGTTTATAATAAGAAGCAGAACGAAAAACTTCAGTTTAAACTGAACGTAAGGTTTAAACGACGTTTATAATACCGGCCCTAAATGAGAAAATTATTTTCCCTTTGAAGACACGAACGAGCGCTCATTTATAACATTATAACGCTATTTCTAGACATGATGCCTTAAACGACGCAGCTACAGTGCGAAATTATTATAATTAACCTATAGCATATTATCATTATAATCATTTCTACTATTATTATTACTGCTATTAATTTAGGCCTATAATTACAATACGGATAAAGTTTTGAATTAATATAACGGCTCATAAATTTCATGTAGGCCTATAACTGGTTTTGACACATTTAATGGAGGTAAGTATATCGTTGGAAATATGTTCGAAACAAACACTTGTGTGGTGCTGGTTGCCGCTCAACGATTACACTGCACGTCACGTCGGGAGCAACCTCACATTGTAAACCGCTCATCCTTCCGATATCGCTCGCGTGGAAGTAAGGTTATATTGTTCCCACTCTTGCTGTGCTATGTGGGTGGCCTACACAAAACGTAACCTTGCTCTTTTATAGACACTGGGTGAACGTTTCATGGTTTGTGTTTGTTCTGTGTCGGCTTTTAAGTGGCAATTCTTGCACTTTGCTGATCAGATACAAAAGAATACTGCAATTTCATTGTATCGGAACAAAAGCTGCATACAAGTAAAGACGGTACGTATATGAAGAAGTTATATTACCGGTTGTTCTATATGGTTGAGAAACATGCTCTATTACTTTGAAAGAGAAAGAGAGATTAAAAGTTTTCGACATTAAGGTCCTTAGGAACATATTTGGGACTAAGAGGGATGAAGTTACAGAAGAATGGAGAAAGTTACACAACGCAGAACTGCACGCATTGTATTCTTAATCGAACCTGCATAACTATAGCTCCTCAGAGCGACTGCCTTACTACCCCTTCTACTCCACCCACCTTTTCTACCAGTGCGGTCATAGCATTCTAGTTACGCTCGGCTGCATCATCAACATTCATTCTCGCGGCGGAAGGTATGCAATACGCTACCAAGTATTACAAATGAACAGATAGTAAAATCCTTGGGAACATACCTTTAGAAAGTCAGAGAAAACTGAATGAGGGTAATAAATAAGTTAAAAACATATAACATATGTATATATCGTTCTATTACTAGTAAAGCCAATTAAGTCCACTTTTATGTAAAAAAAAAAGTTAAGCACAGTTTCCGACTTGTCTTTCCGTGCTCTGTATTCTACTAAATGAAATAAGTCCGAAATGTTGCATGCAGGCAACAATCCAATTACTCTATTTGAAAAGTTTATTATGATTTTTCGTGCATTAATGAAGTTTTAATTCCTGTTTTTACAAAACTTGCATTACTGGTCTTAACTGGTTTTACCAGTAATAGGACGATATATAAATTCGTATGTTGATAAGTAAGTGATAGCTATATGAGCGGATGTCAATGCTGTAATTCAACATTGTAACGCACTCGAGCCAAATAAATAAATATATAAATAAATAAGAAATGAATGAATGAATGAATGAATGAATTAATTAATTAATTAATGAGTGAATGAACGTACAGCAGTTTAAAGTGAACTGGAACATCGCAAAATCTAACCCGTGAAGAAATACTACTTCCAAAGGAAATGGGAATATGATTATTTTGTTGTTGAAGACGAAAGAATTGCTTGTTTACTGTGTCCCATCCAATTTATTTCCACTCGTCATTTCAATATTGAACCACATTTCAACAAAGGCCTTATTAAGAAATATGGAATGTACAAACTTTCGGGTAAGTTCATTATTACGACCTGTATATTGATTATTTATTTATATACAGTTAAATTAAGGACGTCACTCGTTGTGTTCATTTTGAATTGAAATTAATACTGACTTTCAAGGTTCATTACTTAAATGCTATAAATTTATGTTTCCGTAGGTGATGGTAGGAGGAAAGTTTTCGAAAAACTGAAGCTGGCTGGTGCAAAGAAATCTCAAAGAAACTACCGACAGGAAATCTAGCATAATTGTAAACCTTGAAACGAGATAACGCATTATAAATACAACGAATTTATTACAATCCTTTTTGAAAATTACATGCCACCACTGATGGACCTTGTCCGGGCAAAAAAATTTAAACAACTTTACGCAGAAGTCGATCATCCCCAATAGACGTGGAGTGAGACTGACATCATATTTCCCCTACTTACGGGTTCTGCAGGCCTGCCTTAATTTAACATCATTAGGAACATTAAATTCAGACTTTTGACTTTGCACATAGTTTTTTTTTCAGTGTCCAGATAGCAGAGAACATCCTAAGCTTGGTCAGTTCAAGATGCCTAACGCAGAGCATACCTTCCCACTACACTGACTCTTATAATACTCATTCATTTAGCCACTGCTTCATTTTCGTCATAGATTGTTCTCACCTTTTCTCAATAGCTCTTTTTTAAGTACAAAGGAATTTCTAACTCACGTATTAGTCTGCCTTGCTTTACCTAAATGTAACCTTCTTCATAAACTTACTTACAAATGACTTCAAAAGAACCCGGACGTTCATTGCTGCACTCACATATATCTGTCATCAGTCCCTATCCCGAGCAATATTAATACAATCTATACCATCATACGTCCCATTTATGTCTCGGCTTCCCCAAAGGTCTTTTTCCTCTGGTCTTCCAATTAAGACTCTATGAGTGCTATTCATAGACATTTTGCTAGCCCGCGCTACGAGCGTGCTAAACTAGTCCCGGCTATACACTGATTACTTCTACAGGCTTCATATCATATCATATCGCTAACACTGGTTTATGAATACGAAAAACGTTAGTTCACTGATTATCCACCGGAAGCCCGCGCTAATAATGTCTATGAATATGGCCCTATAGAGTGAATCAGGGGAGAAGACTATCGGGTGAAGAAGCTTAATTCTTTGTAGTTTCACATTTTCCCAGAGAGAGCGCCACGCGAATGTCTTCATGATCACTGAGACAGTTGAATGTCTGTAGAGTGGAAGTTAACTCATTTTGTCACGTGTTCTTGCTGTGAAAAGAAGAAAAGCAAGAAAACAGCTCATTTTTCTGACATAAAATTATTGCAAAGGTATGTTAAAATTTTAATACAACCTTGAATTCGTAATAACTGTCAAACCTTTGTAATGGATATTGTAGTAAAGGTTCTAAAGTTTGTACTGTTACTGTATTGAACTGTTTTAGAGTATATTAAGCATACGGGATTCTTTACCGTAATCTTTAACGCCGCCTAAAAAGAATGATGACAAAAATGTACTGGATTGAATTCATTGTGTGCAAGAAGTGATTTCACGAGTCTTACGCACTGCAATAAAATCTGTGCAATGACTGTGTTGCTAAGTAGTGATAAACGAGTGAGAAAGTGTCCATGAGCTTTATATTAACCATTCTCCGGGCAACCAGGGTCCGTCGGGCCCTGGCACTACTATTTTTGTGAATAAAATTAAAACTATAATTTCTACCTACTTGAAATTTCATGACTTTGTTAATTTCTGTGTTTTTTATATTTAGGAGGAGGAAAATATTGTAGTATTTTGCACAAATGTTCTAGAACACTTTTACTTCTTTAAAGCCTTAACCGGGCATACAGGGTCTATTGGACCATAGTATATTTTATTGGTTTTTCTCACTTCGTAACGAGGTTTCACCCTTTCAAACCATTCAGTGATAATGTGACGGAAATGGAATGTTGGCAAAATTATTTCCGAAGCTCAACAACAATGACATTTTAAAAAATTATGCATTATAATAAATATAAATAAGTCAGTGTGAAGTTATGCTAGCCATAATACGGTGTAGTTTATAATAGAATGGGTGACTGAATCTCTCACCTTTACTTTATTTTTATATGGGAGTAATTATTATGGAAAAGCCGAAGAAAGTCAAAGAAACAAAGGTACGGTCTTTAGATGTTACAATATATTTGAATGCATCTTAGTTATGCTGTTATACTGAAGAGTTGTGATTAGGTCAAATATTCTGACAGACTCAGCGTAAGTACTTGTGTGAAGAATCCATTTAGGATTTGCTTAGAGAACCTGACCTAACAAAAGACGATTCTAGCTACGGGCCAGACGATAACGCCGATAATAGCAAATCTGATCATCAGAGTGAAGCATCAGAAGTTAGTAATCATCATTTAGAGCCACAATATGACCCTGAAACTCCTGATGATGAGGATCTATATATCAATGAGAAAAGCACTTATCATCAATGTGATCCATAAGAGGTTAGTGTCGACAGTCTAGAACTAGGATATGGGGAAAACATTCGTTCAAACTGCTAATTTCTTTGGTGAAGATGGCACCACGTGGAACTCTCAGCCTTTTCCGATAGGCTGACCTAGGGCTCACAATATTATCAAAGGGTCAATAAATAAAGTCACTCTTTCACCTAGGAAAGCTATTGATGCCTTCAATCTTTATACCGATTCAGTTATAAGTGACATAGATAAATAATCAAGAGGCTGAGCGGCTGTATTTAGAAAGAAATGTTGCACACCCATGGAAGTGTTGTAACGACACTGAATTGCGGCCATTTTTCGGTCTACTAGTAACTGCAGGACACTTCAAAGCAAATTACACTAATTATGACATTCCGCGGAGCAGCTTGTATGGTGTTCCAGTATTTAGAGTGACCATGGGTCTCAAGAGTTTCAATCTTTGCTAGCGTTTACTAGCTTTGATGACAAAACAAGAAGATCCATTTGCCGTGAGAAGGATAAGTTTTCTCTGGTTATAGATGTCTGGGAAAATGTGAATTGAATTTAAAAAAAAAATATTAGGCCTATATTCCTTGTACTGATATAATGGTTGATGAGCAACTTATTCCATTCCGTGGTAGATGTCCTTTCTGTGTGTAATAAGCACAGTGAAGTGACCCGTGTGTGTAATAACTGTAAGAATGATGATGAGTGATGACGTGTGAGTGTGAGAGTGATGACTTGTAGTGTGTGAGAGGGAAGTCGTGTGAGTTCGAGAGTGATGATTTGTGAATGTGTGAGAGTAATAACGTGTGAGAGTGATGACGTGTGAGTGTGTTGATGTGAAAGCATGGGTGATAACGTGTGAGCGTGATGACGTGTGTGTGTGAGAGTAATTACGTGTGGGAGTGTGTGTGTGTGTGCTAGAAATGAGAAAATCTAAAATTTGTGTAAATGTGTGTGAGTTTTACAACGAAAGTAAAAAAAAAATTGTAGATCATACAAAAAACATGTTTCTTTTATTGCATGAAAAAACTATTAAAATTATATCATTTATATATATTATCATGGATACTTTGGTCACTCTAATAATATCATTATGAAAGAAGATTAATATTGTATACAATAAAGTGATTTTCTTCTGTCAATGTATTAAAATGGCATGTGGGTCCGACGGACCCTCCTTGCCCATCTACGTTACAAAAGTAGGTTGCCCGGAGAAGGGTTAAAACAATTTTGTTATATACATGTATCAAACCAAGTTCAAGTAAAATACATATATCAGTAAATGTGTTAATTGCACCTGCCATCTTACCCGACTGTTGGGGAAAGATGCCTACAGTGCAGGTAAGAAGAAAACCTGTATCTACAAACAAGGTAATTAATATTTCCGTTTCGTACCAAAAATATATTTTCAAAATACTTTCCAGACTTTGATATTTCAATATGAAATTCAAAACTAAATAAACAGTATCTTAAATTTTCAATCAAAGAAAAAGTTAGGCAACTTCCCCCGATGCACTCTAAGCATTTCTGAATTCACCCATACGTGCTACATTCCCTGTCCATCTCAAATGGAATTAATAACCAGTTCATTGCAAATGCTCTCTCATTTTTCGTCAATTCCTATTGATAAAAGATAAAACTGGTACAATGCGCTTGATATATGAAGAAAAACGTTTCGGTGAAAATCACTGTTTTGAAAGGCATAACTCGGAAACCGAGCATTTCCGGACACATGTTGTAATGAACTTTTTTGTATTTTCTATATATGGGGAATACATATCTGAAATTATGCCTTCTATTTTTGGAACACTCTGTGTAGTACAGACGTGGACAAATTATTAGACTAAATTAATTATATGTGTAACAAACGTGTATTTTTCGGCAGAAATAATGAACAGAAATGTATTTTGCACAGAAATAATGAACAGAAAATTGAGGCTGCAAGTTACTAATATTTTGTGATCATTCCCTTATTCCTTATTACACGTTGATTTTGTCAGGGATACTGGAAACCAAAGTTTGACACTTTCTTTGAATAACAGCATCATTTAGCCAGATATCAGACAGTGCTTAAATGAGTCCATTTTTTGTTGTAAGCCTCTTTTTGTTCACTTTCTTTTTCAGTAACTTATAGATCACAGATTTTCAATTTCTTTGATGTCCGGTCTCCTTGCAGACCATGGGAGAACAGACTGTTGAATATCTTCTGAAGTATATAATTAAAACACCAGTAGTACCAACACAGCCAGACAAAATATACTTAACCATTGGAAAAATATACCAGAAGATATAAATATTCATATTTACAACAATATGAGATTCTGTGAATTATACTGATAGTTGGTATGACGAATTATATCATGTTTCCAACAAAAACATCTTAGTCCAATAATTTTTCCACGTCTGTAGGTCTAGTTATAACGTCATGATTGTTGTGTAGCTATAGTGAGGGCTTGTATATTCTAAACCATGCAAAAAGGAGGAAGGAGGAAGCACTTTTTAAAGCACACCTATAACAAAGATTGATTTACGGCAAAAAAAGAAGGAAAATCTGTAAGAAAGTGAAAGGGACTTCGCGTATTACGATTCGACAATTCTCATTTAAACTTCAGTCATAACTAAATTCGTGGCTTTGTAATCACATTAAACATAAATTGGTATCAATATAATTCACAATTACAAAGCCTGCTTATTTGCTAGAGGTGAAAGTTGCGGGCACCGCATCAGTCGCATGTTTTCACCGTTAAAAGCCTGTTTTACTTTGAATGGTTGTTGAATTAAATGGAGATAGCGTATGTGCTGTTTGAATGGCCAGGGTAATCTACTCTATTATCTCACTGGTTCCTCTATTGTCCGCCAGACGGCGCCTCGTCACCCCGTGTAGCCAAACTTTTGTGTTGCCATTACAACTCATTTAAATAGGAGAAATTTGAATGTTTTCATTAGGCCTTGCGGTGTTATTTACATGGATGGATATGTTTGAATCATATGAAATAAAATTATCTAACTCGGAAATTTGGATTGAAATGTCATTATTAAAATCTTCTCTTATCGCAATTATATTCGAGTCATGTAGACGTTGTGACTTGAATTTCAATTGAAGATATTTAAATCAGCTTTGAAAATTGGTTTTATTAAAATCCACCACCATCGCCGTAATTATAACTCACTCTTTTGGTATACCTATATGGAAACTGGTGTTTTTCATAACACATTATTGGTTAAAAAGTTCTTCTTTGCTGTACGCGTACGGCAAAAATATTGTTATGATTCACTTTTCCGTAGAAAGACCGAAAAGTTGCCATAGTAACATAAACAGCTTTGATGAAATATTATGAAAACTATGACGTCTCAATATCAACACATCGCCAACTTTGTATGTGTGTGTGTGTGTGTGTGTGTGTGTATGTATGTATTTTTAGTTGGTTATTTAACGACGCTGTATCAACTACTAGGTTATTTAGCGTCGATGAGATTGGTGATCGCGAGATGATATTTGGCGAGATGAGGCCGAGGATTCGCCATAGATTACCTTGCATTCACATTACGGTTGGGGAAAACCTCGGAAAAAACCCAACCAGGTAATCAGCCCAAGCGGGGATCGAACCCGCGCCCGAACGCAACTACAGACCGGCAGGCAAGCGCCTTAACCGACTGAGCCACGCCGGTGGCTGTGTGTGTGTGTGTGTATGTATGTATGTATGTATGTATGTATGTATGTATGTATGTATGTATGTATGTATTTTTTTATAACATCAACTGCATGCCCTATTACATAGTGATATTACATGCATTATACTGAACAATTTACACGTGGTATTACAATAATATGCTACAATTTCCTTTTTTCATAATAAGAGAGTTGAATTTACGCATCACCTTAACTAATTGTAATCCTTTACTTATAAGCTTGAAATTTCTATATAGCCTACTGTATATGCCTTGGGCATTTTACATTTAAAATTACAATATTGTGTCATACTTTGCTTATAATAACTATTCCTGATAATTATCTTACATGTTTCCATAATATGAAAATGAGTACATATTATCTTCGCCAAGTTTCATCATATAGCCTACCTAAAAAAAAAAAAACTCGAAATATCTACATTATACCTAAAGTGAGCCATATGTACAATTTTATTATTCTTTTACCCTTAGATTATATTTGTTTGTAAGACCGACTACCTGAATTTTATATCTGCTTAACCATCTGTTTTCTTATATTCGATATTTACAGTTTGCTTACCTTATTTTATAATTTATTCCATTATTGTGCATCTACAAGTTAATTGAGTATATATATTTACAAAATGATCTCAAGTGAAATGTTATGTGAGCTGTCGGTTGGTAACTGGCCAAGTTCCTCCATGTATGTATGTATGTATGTATGTATGTATGTATGTATGTATGTATGTATGTATGTATGTATTTTTACTGGGTTATTTTACGACGCTGTATCAACATCTCAGGTTATTTAGCGTCTGAATGAGATGAACGTCATAATGCCGATGATATGAGTCCGGGGTCCAGCTCCGAAAGTTACCCAGCATTTGCTCATATTGGATTGAGGGAAAACCCCGGAAAAAACCTTGTATGTATGTATGTATGTATGTATGTATGTATGTATGAGCCACCGGCATGGCTCATTGGGTTAAGGCGCTTGGCTGCCGGTCTGAAGTTGCGTTCGGGCGCGGGTTCGATCCCCGCTTGGGCTGATTACCTGGTTGGGTTTTTCCGAGGTTTTCCCCAACCATAATGTGAATGCAAGGTAATCTATGGCGAATCCTCGGTCTCATCTCGCCAAATATCATCTCGCTATCACCAATCTCATCGACGCTAAATAACCTAGTAGTTGATACAGCGTCGTTAAATAACCAACTAAAATAAAAAAATGTATGTATGTATATATTTATGTATTTCTTCACACTGCAAATGGGTATATATCCGGTGGCAGTGGTAACTAATTACACTCAATAATGACAATAATAAACACAATTAATAAAAAATACAATATTAATAATTACACTAATAATAATAATAATAATAATAATAATAATAATAATAATAATAATAATAATAACAGGGAGCATCCTAAATTAAATGAAGCACGATCACTTAAAATAACATTTAAAGTAAATTTAATTTGTATCTTAACACTAAGTTCGAATTAAAACCCACGAGTATGATATGTTCGTACCTGCACAAGTACCTTTCGGCACTACACTCATTTCGCTGATAACTCACTGCACTGGAACTACAACACATTTCACTGATTCTATCCTGATTTCACTAACAGTTCAAAAACATTTCACTGTTCAAATACTTTGTACTGCCACTATAAACCATAAAACTTCACTGACAGAAACACACTTCACTTACACAACACACTTCACTGACACAACACACTTCTTCACTGATGCACTTCAAATAACAAAATATCAATTACAACCTTTAAGTAGTGAGTATAATATACTACCGTCTATTAGTAAAGTCCTTAAGCCTATTTTTAAATACATTTTTGGTTATGAAAGCCTTTAGTAAGTCTGCAGGTAAAGCATTCCAGTCCCTGATAGTTCGATTGAGAAAAGAAAACTTTCCAGTGACCGTCCTCTGTCTCTTTTCCCTCAATTTGCGAGATTTCAAAATCGTATGAAAAATCAGTATTACCAAGTTGGCTATCAATATCACTCCTGCTGACTTTACACTTGAACTTGGAGATACGACAGTTCTACTAAATAAAAATTACAAAACTGCGTGTAACTCAAAATTAAATTATTGAAAGTTACTACAGTATTATTGAAGGAGTGCGATATGGAATGGAAAATTTCATAGGGATGGTAAACCTGTAGATTTATATATGAAACTGAATAACTTTCAAAATGCTTGTGAAATAATTTTATTGATACATATTTCAAGATCAAAACATGAAAATAAAAATTTAATATGTCTTTGCTGAACTTTCTAAAAAATTTCAACTTGTACATAATGTCTGCGTCCGATTTATTTTCAATATATCCGCCGACATGATCATATATCGGAATATTTTCTGCGACTCTCCTGGCTCCGCTTGCAAGATCGACGTTTAGTACATTCTATATGCCTGCTATATCGAATTATACATGATTCCACACCCAACTACCTTGCCTCTCGGTTTACTCTCCTAGCTTCACATCATAATCGTAATACAAGTTCACAGCACAATCTATTGCTATCAATACCACGTCATCAGACATCTCTGTACTCAAGTTCTTTCTCAATAGCCATGGCCCGCTCATGGAATTCGCTGCCGCTGGAAATCAGGGGTAGTCTTAGTCCTCAGTTGTTTAAAATTAGGTTGTTTAGAAATATTTTAAATGCACAGAATTAGTTTTTTAGGTATAATTTTTATTTATTATTATTATTATTATTATTATTATTATTATTATTATTATTTTACGCAGTCATTACTTTATTTTTTCAATTAACACTTATATCTAGGTAATTGTCATTGTCTCAATGTAACACGTGCTGTGCTGATCATACTAATTCTACTATTCCTTTAGTTGTGAGATTATATTCATATGTATTAATTCTTTTGTGCGAGATCGTGCGTATATGCTTGGTTTCCGCACAAAACCAATCTGCGGAAAGTTTAAAATTCCACATTCAGAATTCCCAACCTAACACACATAACAATTTCCCTCTTCTTACCGCTCAAGTGACATATTGATTTTACTGCTTTAGGCTTTTAACATATTATTTTTAGAGACATTTAATATAGTAATGATTATAAATTGAAACTTATCACTGCAATTTCACCTAAATTGCACTATTAATTATTGTTTTTAAATATTTGCAAAAATTCAGTAAACTCTAAATCATTACATAACATTACCGTTTGTTTTAAGTTCGCATTTATAGACTGGGGAAAAAAAGACAGACGGTTATCACGGCCTGCTGGAGTATAGTAAACACAGAAAACATTTTAAAGCAACAATGTTGAAGATAGATATTTAAATTTGCCGTCACTGAACAGAAACCAAGATGGAGATTTCATTGCAACTAATTAGAAATTCCTCTTTCAGGCATGTAATAAACGATCTTCGCACAAAATAATGTTCGATACACGAGCGGTATGTTTTCTTTCAATTCTCGGAAATTAAAAAAACTCAACTGCGTTACCGCTCTTGTAACGCATATTACTATTTTTAAGTTAATACTTGTATACTAGAAAGTATTTTCCAGTTTGTGACTATGTATTCAGTCTCTTTTTTATTATATATTTTTTTATTATCGTTATTTTAAAGTTAATACTGATTGTGTATATGTATTAAATCTCTCTTTTTACTTAATTATGTTTATTATTATTTTTAAGTTAATATTTGTATACCGGTATGTGTTTTTCTGTATGTGATTTGATCCTGCTTGTGTGGAAGAGAAGGCCTGATGGTCTTAACTCTGCCAAGGAAAATAAAATTATTATTATTATTATTATTATTATTATTATTATTAATTATTATTATCATTATTATTTATTATTATTATTATTATTATTCTCATTATTATTTATTATTATTATCATTATCATTATTTATTATCATTATTTATTATTATTATTTATTATTATTATCATTATTATTTATTATTATTATTATCATTATTGGCCTTGTTATTTTTTTATTATCATTAAATAAATAAATAAAATAAATAAATTATTATTATTATTATTATTATTATTATTTTTATTATTATTAGTGCTATTGCTATTATTATCATTATTATTTATTAGTATTATTATCATTATTATTGGCGACGAAAAACAAAGCAAATATCAGGCAGAAGATTATAATTAAGTTTATTATTATTACATTATTGTAAAATGCTAGACAATAAAGAATGTAGATGAAAGGAAGAAGCTGGAGGTGGAAATATTACTGGACAAGCTGAGAAGAAATAATAGGAGACGACGCGAACATCTAGGAAGAATGCCGGACAGTGGGTCGCCAGCTTTAGCAATGAAATATAGACAAAAAGAAAGCCGAGACGTAAGAAGAAAAGCGAAATGAACCCCGGAACAGGCTCAGGAAGATCCTAATCCTTGATACGAAGAAGAGAAAATTCTACGAAGATTCAGACTCCTTACAGTAAAGGCAGTGCAATGAACACCTATTATAGATAAAACCCCTGTACAGGAACCCGTGAAGCTGTTGTGCGCAGAGCTGTTAGACGCAGATGTGGAACGTGTGAGACGTTAAACGTTCAAAATGAAAGTTTATATAGAATTTAACAACAATGAATAGCACATACAGAGCTTTTATTTCAAAACTTTCCAATCTGAATAACTAATTTTTAAAATTATTATTAAATTTACATAGACTTTAACAACAATGAATAACACATAGAGGGCTTTTATTTCAAAAGTTCCCAATCTGAATAACTAATTATTTAAATTATTATTAAGTTTACATAGACTTTACCAACAATGAATAACACATACAGGGCTTTTATTTCAAAACTTTTCCAGTCTAAATAACTAATTATTATTATTATTATTATTATTATTATTATTATTATTATTATTATTATTATTATTATTATTATTATTATTATTATTAAGTATACATAGACTTTACCAACAATGAATAACACGTACAGGGCTTTTATTTCAAAAGTTCCCAGTCTAAATAACTAATTATTTAAATTATTATTAAGTTTACATAGACTTTACCAACAATGAATAACACATACAGGGCTTTTATTTCAAAACTTTCCAGTCTAAATTAATAATTATTATTATTATTATTATTATTATTATTATTATTATTATTATTATTATTATTAAGTATACATAGACTTTACCAACAATGAATAACACGTACAGGGCTTTATTTCAAAGTTCCCAGTCTAAATAACTAATTATTTAAATTATTATTAAGTTTACATAGACTTTACCAACAATGAATAACACATACAGGGCTTTTATTTCAAAACTTTCCAGTCTAAATAACTAATTATTATTATTATTATTATTATTATTATTATTATTATTATTATTATTATTATTATTAAGTATACATAGACTTTACCAACAATGAATAACACGCACAGGGCTTTTATTTCAAAAGTTCCCAGTCTAAATGACTAATTATTTAAATTATTATTAAGTTTACATAGACTTTAACAACAATGAATAACACATACAGGGCTTTTATTTCAAAACTTTCCAGTCTGAATAACTAATTATTTAAATTGTTATTAAGTTTACATAGACTTTAACAACAATGAATAACACATACAGAGCTTTTATTCCAAAACTTTCCAATCTGAATAACTACTTATTAAAATTATTATTAAGTTTACATAGACTTTACCAACAATGAATAACACATAGAGGGCTTTTATTTCAAAACTTTACAATGTGAATAACTAATTATTTAAATAATTATTAAGTTTACATAGATTTTAACAACAATGAATAACACATACAGGGCTTTTATTTCAAAACTTTCCAGTCTGAGTAACTAATTATTTAAATTATTATTAAGTTTACATAGACTTTAACAACAAGACTTTCAAAACTTTCCAGTCTGAATAACAATGAATAACTTTAACAACATACAGGGCTTTTATTTCAAAACTTTCCAGTCTGAATAACTAATTATTTAAATTATTATTAAGTTTACATAGACTTTAACAACAATGAATAACACATACAGGGCTTTTATTTCAAAACTTTCCAGTCTGAATAACTAATTATTAAAATTATTATTAAGTTTACATAAACTTTAACAACATTGATTAACACATACAGGGCTTTTATTTCAAAACTTTCCAGTGTGAATAACTAATTATTTAAATTATTATTAAGTTTACATAGACTTTACCAACAATGAATAACACATACAAGGCTTTTATTTAAAAAAATCCTAGTCTAATTAACTAATTATTTAAATTATTATTAAGTTTACATAGACTTTAACAACAATGAATAACACATACAGGGCTTTTATTTCAAAACTTTCCAGTCTGAATAACTAATTATTTAAATTATTATTAAGTTTACATAGACTTTACCAACAATGAATAACACATACAGCGCTTTTATTTCAAAACATCCCAGTATAAAAATACTAATTATTTTAATTGAATTCAATTTAAACAAAAAAAAAAACACGTCAATTTAGATATTGAGGGAGAAGTCTGAAATCAGACTTCATTGCATTATAGATTTCACCCCACAGCCCCAGCCTCCATCACTTTGAAATTTCAATTGGCATTCAATTGTTTACACCTCATTCATTTGTTTTCGATATTTTGTTTTCTATCGTCGCCTTGCAACCTGTATTTTTATTATCAGTTGACTGTAGAATAAAAATACAGCTTATTTTGTGTAATTTCCTAAATTTAACCAATAAGGGTGATTTATGTTCCCTCTTTAAGGGTATACACCATTTTAAAATAATTTAATACACAACCGCAACTATTAATACAAAAATTGGAAATTTATCTTTTGAAGAGGTGGGGAAGTTCAAATATCTTGGAGCAAAGGTAACATATATAAATGATACTCGGGAGGAAATTAAACACAGAATAAATATCGGAAATGCCTGTTATTATTCGGTTGAGAAGCTTTTATCATCCAGTCTGCTGTAAAGAAATCTAAAAGTTAGAATTTATAAAACAGTTATATTACCGGTTGTTCTGTATGGTTATGAAACTTGGACTCTCACTTTGTGAGAGGAACATAGGTTAAGGGTGTTTGAGAATAAGGTGCTTAGGAAAATATTTGGGGCTAAGAAGGATGAAGTTACAGGAGAATGGAGAAAGTTACACAACACAGAACTGCACGCATTGTATTCTTCACCTGACATAATTAGGAACATTAAATCCAGACATTTGAGATGGGCAGGGCATGTAGCATGTATGGGCGAATCCAGAAATGCATATAGAGTGTTAGTTGGGAGGCTGGAGGGAGAAAGACCTTTAGGGAGGCCGAGACGAAGATGGGAAGAAAATAGGCCTATTAACATGGATTTGAGAGAGGTGGGATATGATGATAGGGAATGGATTAATCTTGCTCAGGACCAATGGCGGGCTTATGTGAGGGCGGCAATGAACCTCCGGGTTCCTTAAAAGCCAGTAAGTAAGAAACACAACTATTACCTGAAATGTTCAATAAGTTTTTGTAGCTTTATTCTCTTCAGCCCTAATCTACAATAACAACAATCCAGGTTGCCAGGCGACGATAGAAAACAAAAGGTGCCAAAATAAATGAATGAGATGTATAAGCAATTGAATGCTCTTTCATATTTAAGTATACAAATATAGTGGTTCCATTTGAAATTTCTGGTGGTGGGCGCCTGGGGGTGGGGAGTGAAATATGGAATACAATTAAGCCTGGTTTCAGACTTCCCCCTGAATATCTAATTTGACGTGTTTTTTGTTTCAATTGAATTCAGTTTAAATAATTAGCTATTTAAACTGGGAAGCTTTGAAATGAACGCCCTGTATAATTGTCATTTAAAGAAAACCTATAGTCACCTTGCAAAAGATAAACGTGACGACGACGACGATGATGATGATGATGATGATGATGATGATTAGGGGCCGCATCTTGTCCCAGGAGGCTACAGAAATATTATTGGAATTTTTAAGTGGACGCCACGTGTGTATCTAGCAAACGAAATATTTGACTGACTGCTCACGCGAATCTTATTCGGTCAAGTTGGGCAGAACAATGCATGTACCACTTTAACAATTACACTAATATTTACAATATAAATTATTTATTTTATTTGCAATTAAATAAACTATTTTTACTATTTACACTACAACAAAGATTGTAGGCCTACAATTATCACACATTACTTAATCCCTTGTGTACAACACTGTGTATTGTAATGCAAGCCATTTTACTTAAATCAGCCATAGAGATGCTGAGAACATTCGCAAAAAGTTTCGAAATTTATATTTTTCTTAATTGTAATATTTGCATAGTGGTGAAGAAGGAAATGCATTTTCAAAGCATTTATAAATCGATATTAAGTAACTCCTAAATGTATTAATTATTATTTATGCAATCCTATCATTATAAACAGGTTGTTACTACATCTAATATCATGCGTAATCGGCTTATTGTGGCACGCGTGCCAATAATAGCAATGACGTATTCGCTATGACGTAATACCGGAACGCTTGAGTGGGGATGCATGAAACTCATCTGGGTATCTTGCTTACCGCTTCTATGCGTCACGTAACAAGAAATAAAATGCAGGACAGAAGGTAACGTATCATTTATTTCCAATCTTTAACAATTTTGTATCACTTTTGTATTATCACATAAAACAGTTCTGTTATTCAGAGAAACTATATTAACAAAATAAAGAAACATTTGTAACATAAAATTTGATACCTAAGGTATAACTAGAGTTTTTAATACCTACAACATATAAAGACTCTGTTATCTATGGTTGCCGAATTATTTAATAATTGAAGCAGTGAAATCAATAACTATTCAAGTCCACTTCTGGTCATTCATGTTTTGCAAATTGAAATTAAATTTTGGATATTTCCACAAGTCTTACGTCTTCAAAAGTTGGTTTACTACTTTGTCTTCATCTCTAAAAAATAATAATAATTAGGTAAAAAAAATATAATTAATATAAAAAAGATATTTTTTGCATTTTTCTCGAAACTTGTGTAAATGAACTTAAATGGTTATCGATCTCACCGCTTCAATTTATGTCCTACAATTTATAATGCTAATATACCATAAAGGTGTTGTATCCAACTCGTGGATAATCTTATTATGACGCTGGTGAAAATTGTCACTATCGTTCGTGTGACATTCACTAATAATCATCAAGATTATTCACTTGTTGCATACATAACTATTATATGAAATTAATAATACCCAATTTTTGTTAATCACATGTGAAAAATCGCTTTATCTTAATGTCAACCTTCGTATGACTTACTTGATTTATTTTCTGTTAGCCTTCTCCTATTTTAACGCTGGGAACCTATGAAAAATCTCCATCTGCTTTTACTGTCAGTCAGTCTCAGCATCTCACTCAAAATTCTTTACCACTCTCTTACATTTCTCCTCAGCCGTTCTTTTTTCAAGTTCTCTTCGCATACCCTGTCTTTCAAGAATCTTGAGAGTTCCACCCCTCCAGTGGGTTTTCATCATGTATGTCCCATCCAAAGCCATTTCCTCTCCTTTTAAATTTCAATTTGCTATTGAATTATTTTTTCAGTAGCCGTACCCGTGCGCTCCGCTGCACCCGTTAGAAATAAATATAAAGTAACTACATAATTAAAATAGGACATTTGATCCAGGGAAAATTCGTGTTTGATAGAAGGATAAATAGTTTATTATGTTACTTAATTAAAAAATTGAATTAAAAAATTAAAATGCGATCATTTTGATCCAGAGACCACTCATTTGGTCATACAAATTATTTTAGGAAATACAGGAAGCGAATGTACAGAATAGCCTATCAAGTTTTCTGTGCATAAGAAGCTATTTTAATCTTACCTGTCCTCGGTTCACTCAGAAGTTACTGTAATAACATTATAGCATTATGTCCGTCTAGAGAAACTACACTTTCCAATGGTGAAATAATAATTAATTATACAAATCGGTTAATTTAGCTTCCGATATTACTTCATACAAACACAGAAACATTCTCTGTAGGCTATCTTTCATAGCTTTCGATTGTTGCTCTCCAACGCCCCTTATAGACGAAGTCATTTGTTTTTTAATTCATTACACGGCCTTAGATGGCAGTTATTTTAATTTTAAAACTCATTTATCTCATTAAATACCAGTCCTATTAAACTTTTTCAAAGAATAAAACTTATCGGAAATTATTTTTAAAGAAACTTTTGTTATGTAACATTTTTCACAAAAATCAATAATAAGCGAGATATTTCGATTTATTTAATTCAGACCCACTTATAACCTCTTTTTTAAATAATGTATTTTGAATGCCATATAGCCTAAAATCTAAGTTACAACGAACTTAATTTATATTCCAATTTTCATCGAAATCCGTTCAGCCATTATCGCGTGAAAAGGTAACAAAAATACAGACAGACAGAGACATACAAACAAAAATTTCAAAGAAGCGATTTTCGGTTTCAGGGTGGTTAATTATATATGTTAGGACCAATTATTTTTGGAAAATCGAAAATTACCAGAAAAATTTCGGCTACAGATTTATTATTAGTATAGATATGTTGTGACATCTGCCATCTTCTGTTTATAATTCGACATAGGCATTTTCTGGGTAGCTCAGTGGGTAGAGCGTTGGTAGGCTCAGCCATAGGTCCCGGGGTCGATACCCGGCCCCGGAACAATTTTTCCCTTGAAATTATTCAATTGTTGTGGAGTGCAGATGCGATATTCTGGTGTGATTTTGAGTGTGTCTACCTACATACATGGAACAGAAATGTAATTACTGTTGTTAAATCTTACTTCATTATTTCAAAGCTCACTAAAATACAATTTTGAATGTTTACTTAATATTTTAAAGCTAGTTTATGACAATGGTTTCATTGTGGGTATATCCAACAGTGTTGTGAAATAATGTGGTAACTTTAGTTGCCAATGGGCACTACAGTATGCAAAAGTGTGGCCATTTTATTCCATATGTCAGATGACTATTTCGTTTATATGACGTCATTCCATTTTCAACCAATGACGTGTAATGAAATTTTGAATTCCAACAAATCACAGTCAAACTTTGCGATAATTTTTGCAGCTACATTTATCGCTATCAATTTATCGCATGTTCGTTCTTTTGTTTAGTCGCTGTCGCCAACTGTTTCCCCGTAAATTCATGATCATGAATACATTAAGATGCAACTACACGGTTAAACTTTTCTTTCAACTTTAAAGCAATGAATGCAAGATTGATATTTAATAATAATTAATAAATTTACGCAGTGAAGACGACTTTCAAAACGGCGCACCATGTAGACACAAAATCTTCATGCATCTTAATTGAACGTACTTTTTAAACTTGATTCTTTCAACTACTCTTCCCAGATTGCACGCATACGCGATTGGAATATTGAACTGTGTAGATGCAGCTTTAATTCCGTTACACACTACAGTGAGAATGCGTTTGTCGAGCTATAAAAAATGCTTTCGTGTAACGGTCGAAATAAGACACAGCTGACATTGGTCCTGCTCCCACAGGTAACATAACCTATAATTCTAGCCTATAAAATTTGTGTTTTGTGAATGAAATTAAACAATTAATAGAAAGTAAGATGTTCAAATTTATGTAACATCAATGCATATCAAACCCAAAGACCTTACATAGTAATAATAAGGTCTTTTCATCAAACTGCCTTCCGTATGGCGTAATAAAATTCGTGTTTTAATTAGGCCTATCTATACAGAGATGGCTTCACTGTGTAGCAACATGTCTCGCTGTGAATATGTAAGCATTGGTATATAGCTGTCCTCACTGTTACTGTTAAATTAAATAATGATTTCAGCAGAAAATGAAAATGTATTTATGTTGTAATAATAAGACAAAAGTGCAGTACATGTAATTAACATTGTTAAACCTGTATTTCGCAATTGGCATTACTGAATAATAACATCTAATTTTTTATTGCAGTAATCGATATTCATCTACGAGTATTTCAACTTCACAATGTCTGAATAGGTTAAGTATTCGTTAATATACAATTGAAGACATTATTACAAAAATAGCCCTAGTCATTTTTAAGGAAATTGAGTTAAGGACACATTTGATACTATTTGAAATGTTTATAGACTCCAAAAATGCCCCATGTCAATTGCAATAGACACAAGGATTAAACACCAATTGAACGAAAATAGCTGACGTGTTATTCTTTTATTCTTTATTGTTCTTCTGAAAAATAGCAATTTTGACAAGGGTTGTTTTTGTAATAATGTCTTCAATTATTAACATTTTGTGATCGAATTTTAGGGATATATTATTTACATTTTTTTTTATTCACGAAATAGTCCTAATAAACGCCACTCGAGGCCTGAGATTTCCCAGATAAATCTCAGACCTCTCGTGACATTACTACAGATAATTTATTCACTGTGAGCCAGATTTTAAGTCATAAAAATGATCTTTCTAGTGCTCAGTAGCAACTAAGTTGCCATGAAATTTTAGAATATTTTAATGCCTATAGAATTTTTTTAGTAGTTTCTTATTACATGAGCAATGCATAGATCAGGTATATATGAAGAAATAGTTGGGAGGCCGGAGGGAAAAAGACCTTTGGGGAGGCCGATACGTAGATGGGAAGATAATATTAAAATGGATTTGAGGGAGGTAGGATATGATGGTAGAGACTGGATTAATCTTGCTGAGGATAGGGACCAATGGCTGGCTTATGTGAGGGCGGCAATGAACCTACGGGTTCCTTAAAAGCCAGTAAGTAAGTAAGTAAGTAAGTAAGTAAGTAAGTAAGGGTTTTCATATTTAAAATGCACACCAGATTAAATTTGAGTTACGGAACACTACTTTTTAACAAAATAGGCCTACTAGTTGAAAAAACGATTCAACGTAGAAAAAGAGCATTGTTCGAGTCGTTTGAATAAGGGTAAAAGAGACGTTTATAATATGGAAGGAAAGCGTATGTGTTGTTCAGATTCAATTATTCTAACTCTGCGTTCATATTTCGATTAAAAATACATTACGTTGAATCGTTTTAGTGCAGGGGTCAATTGAAGTTTATGGAATTCATTAAAATTCTGATCCAAATCCGATTATTGTTGAAATTTGACAAAACGTGACCCGCTTTGTGTCGTTTTATCCTCAGGAATTAATTGACGCTGAATGGGGGGCAGACAAAGACTTCGGCGTTTCATAACGAATATATCTAAATACAGGTTTCTGCTATGCAGAAAATTTCAATAATGAGCTCTGGTCGATCTTACCGTGTTGAACACACGAAAAACCTGATGGAAAAGACGAGCATCTAATTTTAATGAGTGATATATAAATCTTCATATCGAACATAAGTCGGAATAATTTGTAGCAAAGAATAAAAAAAGGAAAAATGGAAGATGGTGTTTTTTGTTTTTATCATAGCTCTTAAATCTCCGGCTGCAAATTAGCCTACGCAGTTGTCAAAGGGCAGTATCGACGCAGAGTTGAAACAACGGCAGTGGAATTAAATCCGGCTTAGGACTCTGGTGTTTTTATGATACCCTGTGTTATCCTAGATCCCGATCGGCGCACGGTAAACCCATGTCAGAGGATTTCCGATTGTCCGTCTCTTGTACAATTGCAAATATCCGAAAATGGGTTTTGGGTACACACAGACAGATATACATTTAGGAGATAAATATACAGGGACATCATTTTATTTTTACTAACATTTTTAATATTAACCTGGCTATACCTTTGGATTAATGATCGAGACCCGGAAACACCATTTGCTACCTTCTTCCACGACTGGAGTTCGATGATACTGGCGTCAAATACAAACAAATCACTTTACTAGGTACAGGAGGGAAGAAAAGTAGTTCATCCATTTACGTAAAGTAGGAAATATCGCGATTTTGAGTGTGATAATTTTCATTAGGTATTGTTTAATCAAGATACAGTACAGTATTAACAATAAGTGTTTTTACTCACGAACTGAGTTATCCATGCGAACGTATTCATTATGCAGTGTAGCCCTATATTATACTGTCTACAGCACATTAGCGTACGATATAGAGAATGAAGTTAAAATGAAAAATAATCATAATATGGATATTTAAACTCATTTTGACCGTTCATTTCGATACAGGCTTCAGTTCTTTTGTGCCTATTATCGCACTATAGTCTATTGCATCTAATTCCAATTACCAGTTTTGTCCTTCATACTTAGTAACTCATATTGAAATAATTCTGTACCTACTCTATAAAAGAGTACCTTACGTACTGTAAATTCAGTCTTCACTTCTGCCCGACCCGCACAGATAACATTACTCAGACATGCTATCTGCTGTCCGTCCAAGTGATTATGTCGCAGGATCGTAGAAGGGGGGGAATCACGTGATAGTTAATTACTTAACGAGGCCCTTTTATTTAAGTTATTTTAAACAGTTGCATAATATTAAGTAGACGTCCAATTAATTCCTAACAGAAATTAATGTTTTCAGAAAAGAGTTAAGAAAGCCGAGCCACTAGTCTTTACAGGCATCTAATTCCAATTACCAGTTTTGTCCTTCATACTTAGTAACTCATATTGAAATAATTCTGTACCTACTCTATAAAGAGTACCTTACGTGCTGTAAATTCAGTCTTCACTTCTGCCCGACCCGCACAGATAACATTACTCAGAAATCTGCTGTCCGTCCAAGTGATTATGTCGCAGGATCGTAGAAAGGGGGAATCACGTGTTAGTTAATTACTTAACGAGGCCCTTTTATTTAAGTTATTTTAAACAGTTGCATAATATTAAGTAGACGTCCAATTAATTCCTAACAGAAATTAATGTTTTCAGAAAAGAGTTAAGAAAGCCGAGCCACTAGTCTTTACAGTGGAGCGAGCAGAAGCAGGTGAGGGAAATCGGGATGCGACATAGGCAAACGGACGACAGTACCTGTGCGAAAATATGATTCAATATTGGAAATTTTCGTCACTGGAAAACGCGGACATATTTCTGAAACATACTATAATCACTAACTCAGTACTGCGGTCTTGGTTTTGTGTGGAGGACAGTTGGAACTTCATTAGTAGAAGGGGTGGGAGTGAAGTACATTCAAAAACTCAGGTACCATAAAAGTTGAAGTAAAAATAAAATGATGACCCTGTATTATTCATTCCTGAATACTGAATTAATGAAGTGGAGAGTTACAGACTAACGACCACAGAAAGATGAGCACTCGATAGCATCATCTTACAATTTTACGGACATTGTTGTTTTTCTGATAATTTAGCAATGAATTAATTATGAATATTGGCTTATTGTTCAGTCCAAACATATCACTTTTACACAATGAATTATATAATTGAATGTAAATATATTTTATTTTATTATGTGACGAGCACTTTCGCCTTACAGCAGGGTTGGGCAGAATTATGCACTCTGTGCTTGCACGGAGTACTACGAGAGAAGTGTGCTTATAGAGTGCACGAAAACCGGTTTATTCAAGTTGCGGTATGTACTGTATGTTTCAAAAGAAAATGTGATTCTACCAAATTAAATAAGAACACAAAGTAATGAAACACTTCCTTAAACATAAAACAAAACATGTCTGTTGCTCATTAATCCATATTACTCAATTTCTCAAGATTTAGAGAAACTGTATTAGTACAAACTATGCGAAGGACTGCCGTTAAAAGCCCATCATTTCTTGTTTGAGATTTATTTATTTTCGTAATTGAAAATAACTGTTTACATCTATAAGTGGAACCAAAACTTTCTCACACAGCTTATGCAGATTGGGAAAGCGTTCTCTTGGGAATCCGTCATAGAACTGCGTAAGACTCGACCTTGAATCATATTTCGCTCGCATCTCTCGATCACATCGCAGGTCAATCAATTCACACTATAATGAAGGGGGGACGTTATCAATAATCTGTTGGAATCGGAACATGTAGCAAAAATACGCAAATCCATTTCCAGGCAATATAAATTGTGGAACCTTGATGTAAATTCCTCTAATAGACCGGATAGAATACATTCGTACATTTCGAAAATTTTCATTGTTCAAAATTCTGTTTGCTTACATAAGGATGGGAAATGATATATTTCGCCCTTTTGTATTTGACGTATCCATAACAGCCATTTCTCCTTAAAAGCTGCAATTCTATCTGCAAATTGTGTATTAAGAATTTCTTTTTCCTGAAGTCCTAAATTTAGCTCATTTAAAGCTGTAAGATCTGTCATAGCTGCTGGCACACTACAGCGCGCACTTGGGATTCCCCGTGCGCACGGAGGGCAAATGCACTCAAACGCCCATCGCTGCCTTACGGCATCATCAGGTCTCATGAACTGAACAGTATCACATTTTAAAGCATCTGGTTAACAACATAATTATAATATGCAGGAATTATAACATTGTGATGAAGACTAGAAACTGGTGAATTTTTTAGTAGCATGTCAAAATGCATATATGATTTATGTCCAAACCTCACTACTGTTTAAAAGGGAGGGTAATGCTAGAGTATCATATATTTTTATTCTTGCGGATTTTTGTATTAATTTAGCTTTTAAGAGAACGCACAGGTGAAATTACTAAATCTTACAGTTTTCATTTTTTTTCTCAAAGACCAAGGACACCAGAATAAAATTATGTGACACGTTTCCTTATTAAGATGCAATAAAGGGCAGGAACTTTTTTCAACGTGATTTTCTTTAATTTTCGACGTGTGGAAGCATTTATATATAAATTAATTAAATTAATATATAAATGGTTCCACACATCGAAAATTAAAGACAATCACGTTGAAAAAAATTCCTGTCATTTATTTCATCTTAATAAGGAAACGTGTCACATAATTTTATTCTCGTGTCCTTGGTCTTTGAGAAAAAAAATGAAAACTGTAAGATTTAGTAATTTCACCTGTGCGTTCCCTTAATGTATTATTTATTATTCTTAAAATTTTTGTAAATTTGGTGATTTTCTTGTTCACATCTTTTTCATTTTGATAAGATATTTCACAACCCAGGTAATTGAAATTTTGTACTTGTTCTAGGCTTTGGTTACTGTTTATTATCTTACTTCTGATTGGATCTTGTCCCAAAAATGCCATTACTTTTGATTTTTGTGCTGAAATCTCCATCCCAAAATCTGATAATATTTAATTTAATGTAAGTTATCCTCTGAATTGGAAATTATAGGTAACTTGATCGTCTGCAAAGAGCGGGGTATTTAATGTTAAGGTACTGGTTATTATAATTCCTGATGTACAGATTTCGTTCCATTTAGAAATGATTTCATTCATGTAAATATTAAATAGTGTTGGAGATGATGGGCAACCTTGTCTAACTCTATTATTAACATATTTTCTTTCGGATATATGCGATTATTTATTTTGACACTTATTCTATTATCAGTGTAGATTTCTATTATGTTTTGTAATAGCAGATTTGGTATATTTTTTTCTTGTAAAATGTCAGATAAAAGGTCTCTTCGAATCTTGTCAAAAGCTTTCACAAAATCGATAAATGCCATGTGGGTTTCTATCAATGATATAATTCATTGTGTAAAAGTGATAAGTTTAGACTGAACAATAACCGAATATAATTAAATCATCTTATAAGTAAACATTCTCTTGGGAGCAGATAAAAAAACTAATAATTTTTTTCTTCCACCATGTTCATGAGTAGATTGTTTAATGATCAAGTGGAGAAGTGAAAGATCAAATAGAAGGATGATTAAGTTGATGAAATATCAACTGGATTGATTGATGGTTAATTGGTTGAATGAAAGATCAAATAGATAGGTAGATAATTAAATGGGTGAGTGAAGACGCAAGTGGATTGGTTGGTTGTTAATTGGGTGATTGAAGCATATATTGAAAGGGAGAATTATTGAATAGCGATTTGTGAAGTAGGAGATAAAATAATACTAGTGGCTTGTGCAGCAAATGCTGCTGCAAACTAAGTTCGTTAGACGTTCATATAAAAATTTTTCAGATTTATTTTCAATGAAGAATACTTGTCTTTTTGATAGTTATTTGCTTCCATAATAATGAAACATACTCCCTCTGAATGGATTTTTTTAGACCAAATACTTTTTCTTGGACCAATCCAACTTCAGTTTTTGAGTTTCAACGCGAAAACGCAAGTATCAATGTCAGGACGATAGCAGTAGCTATTTCAGGTCATTGTGGATTGTAGGCAAAAGTTAAAAAAAATGTCAGGTTTGCTAAGCTTTCGAACAATAGCATTTTCGTATAGCTGCTGCATGTAGAACTTGAAATGTAGAGCGTAAAATCATTTTATCCTACTAAGAGATCTTGCTGAAATGATCTGGAGACTACAAAATTTTCTAGGCCTCTTATTTTATCAGTAAGTAATACCTTTTGATCTTTCCTTAGGAACTGTAATTTTTGCGTTCTCTCGAGCCAATACTGAAGACAATGACACATATCAATATCTACTACACCGCCATTAAGTATATGAAAAGATCCAACCCCACTGGTTTAATAAGTATAAAAATATTTGATTTTTAATAACAATATTATTATCTTACTTAAGTTTTGTAGTTATATATAGCAGCCACTCAGTAAATTATAGAAATGAAGATCTAAATTAAGATATTCTCTACATTTACTTACATAACCTCAAAACGTTTCACTTTCATGTCATCAATATAGCATCAATATTATGTACAATTAATAAAGATGCATCATGATATTAACTATAATAATATTTAATTTCTAATGGTAATAATCTCATCAAACCACCTCAAGTCTCGTAGATTTGAATATCCAATACACAGCTGTACTCAGAAAATTATTATACACTGCAGAATCAGTTTTTAATAACAAATTGAATTGAGCTCTAAATATGTCGGCAATCCTGCAGGTCATGGCCTTCGTGTAATAGCCTATTGTTTATTCTAGTGTGTGTATTGTTCTGAAATACAATCAAGTCGGCCGTGATTCGATAAAATTAGTTCTCAAAACTGACAACAGATGGATTTTGGAAAATAGAAAAATTATGTAGGAAAATTGACATTTCAGTGAAAACTACTACTTTTCCGAAAAATTTTGGATGCCAGGCATGAAAATGAGGGGCCACTCATTAAAATCCGTTCAGCCGTTTTCCCGTAATTTCCATTACCAGTTCAAATTATATATATATATATATATATATATAGATTTTGGTTGATAAGAGAGTAGATGTGTGAGTGATAGAGAGGATGAGGTATTGCATGAGTAGACAGATGAGAGTTGATGAACATGACTGAATATGAATGAGTCAGTGGTTGCTTACTAAATGTAGGTAAACGCATGATAGAGTGCATGAGGGATTAAACGAGTGGGTGGTTCAGGATGGGTTAATTTCATAATTAATCAAATGGATGAGTATTACGAAATCATGTGATTTAACAGAACTTGAATTCTACGTTTTACATTGCTTAACAGTAAACATTTTTAAAAAGCAAGATTTTTTTCCTCCTTCAAATGGAAATTGTGTTGCACCATTTAATACGCTATAATACAGATATATATCGTTCAGTTGACGACCTCGAAAACGATCAGATAGTTTATATGTTGCAACAAATTCTTTATAATGGCGCAATTCATTCGGGCTCCAGAGATAAATCACCTCAACAATCGTTGATATCCAAACCGACGACCTCGTGCCCCATATTTGAATAGACTCATAAATTCGTATTAAGCTATCTATCATATTACAGCATTGCACAAAAGCTCGTACGGATGTGCGTCAGTCAAATTTTCAATAATTCATGTAATCTAGCTCCATAGATTGTGATAAATATTAATTCAATTCTGTCATTTCCATCGTCGACTGAAAACTGAGGGACAGAAAAATTGCATTAGGGTGACATTGTGCTTGTATTGACGAGTAAAATTTTGTCCACTTGCAGCTTCTTGTATGCCTCAAATATAGCAGCCAGATTGGAAATGGGGATGGAGGGCAGTAGGGGAACAATATTGGTTAGGAAAATTAAATTTGTGCGAGATCGTGCGTATTTGCTTGTTTTCCGCACAGAACCAATATGCGCGGTAAGTGTGAAATACCACATTCAGTATTCCCAACGTAACACACATAACAATTTCCCTCTTCTTACCGCTTAAGCGCCACATTCATTTTACTGCTTTAGGCTTTTAACATATTATTTTTAGAGACGTTTAACATAGTAAGAATTATAAATTGAAACTTACCACTGCAATTTCACCTAAATTGCAATGTTAATTATTGTTTTTAAATATTTGCAAGAATTAAGTAAAGTCTACTACTCCACGAAACTTATTGCATTCCTGATACAAGTAACATTAAGGAAGCCGTGAACAAATCAACAAGATTCCAGATGCCGATGTTATTACTGCAATATGTTATATAAATAATATTGTTAAAACATTAAAATGAAATATAAATCATTACATAACCTTACCGTTTGTTTTAAGTTCGCATTTATAGACTGGGGGAAGACAGACGTATATCACGGCCTGCTGGTAGGCTATAATAAACACAGAAAACATTTTATAGCAACAATAAACAAGAAAGATATTTGGTTTTCCGAAGTTGCCGTCATTAAACAGAAACCAACATGGAGATTTCATTGCAACTAATTAGAAATTCGTCTTTCAGGTATGTAATAAACGACCTTCGCACAAAATAATGTACGATACACGAGCGGTATGTTTGTTTTCATGTTCTCGGAAATTAAAAAACTCAACTACGTTTCGCTTTTTCAATCTTTTCCTCGAACATGAAAACGTCAACATACCACTCTTGTAACGTATATTACTATTTTGGGTTATATCGTAGAGAAAGAAGAAAATGATATCTTGAAAAGAAGTTTAAGATACCTACAAACGATGAAAACTAAGTCAAATTGGATAAAGAATTAGAAAATAATGTAAGCAGTTTAGGACTAAGTAGGTTATGACAAGAAATTGGGAAAAATTAATATAAATTTAATAGTTAAAATTATAATGAGGAGGAGTAACGAGATAGTGAGACAGGAAATGTTTCCATTTTGAATCTTGCGTACACTATGTTTAACCCTTGAATATAAGTAATTGATTAACTAGCGGACTTACTCGTGTTAATTATGTAAGTCTGTGCGCCTTACAGCTGTTTCGGTGCTTCATCACACCATCCTCAGAGCCTACTAGATTTCGTCGTCATCTCGCATTTCTCTGCTTGTTGTGTGGGTGCGTTTGATTGTTGAAAAGTGGAGTCAAATAGTGTGTATACTGAAATTGATCTGTGTGTTGAGAATTTGATCGGGGTGTGTTTTAGTGTGTTTGTATATTTCGTATTGTGCTGTAAGCCGCACAGACTTACATAATTAACACGAGTAAGTCCGTTAGTTAATCAATTACTTAAAATGTTGGGTTATATTGTAGAGAAAGAAGAAAATGATATATTGAAAAGTTGTTTAAGATACCTGCAAACGATGAAAACTATGTCAAATTGGATAAAGAATTAGAAAATAATGTAAGCATTTTAGGAATAAATTGGTTATGGCAAGAAATTGGGGAAATTAATATAAATTTGATAGGTAAAATTATAATGAAGAGGAGTAACGACATACTCAGAGAGAAAATGTTTACCAATTTAAATAGTTTAAAATTGTTACCGGTAATAAATTACTAAGGGATGAAAATCATATGCGGACAGGGAGAAAATACAAAAATTGACAACAAGGAAGAAAGGATGGGACCAACGTGGTGGAGATTGGGAATTTGGAGGTTAAAAAGTAGAAAAGGAGACGTAGGAAAAGAATATGTCCTTATGTAATAGAAAAGAAGACGCTTTACACATTCTGGTATCTTGTCCAGAAAATGAAAGAACAAGAAAAATTTCTATTCAGGAAGCATTACTAAAACTAAATGTAAAAATAATATATATATGAAATTGTATAGAATAGTAAACGGAACAAAATTGAGGGAACTCGAAAAATGTTTGTATGTGGTAAAGAAAAAATGGGAAGAGAAAATTAAAATATAAACATATGTATACAAGAAATATTAACCAAATGGAAAGAGTTTTTCTTAACGTATTATAGAATATATAGCAATAGTTATGAATAGTAAAATATAGTCAAGGGTGGTTTCCTGTAAAACAGAAATGTAACAGGCTCACCATTAACACATGATACACAAATTGTACAGGATTTTGATGACAATATACATACATACATACATACATACATACATACATACATACATACATACATACATACATACATACATACATACATACATGCATATACAATCCACACATGTAGAGTAACAGCTAGCGCGTCTGGCCTCGACACTAGGTGGCCCGGGTTCGATTCCCGGTCGGGGTGTTACATGGTTGAGATTTTCCCGGGGTTTTCCCTCAACCCAATATGAGCAAATGCTGGGTAACTTTCGGTGCTGGACCCCGTACTCATTTCACCGGCATAATCACCTTAATCTCATTCAGATGCTAAATAACATAAGATGTTGATTAAGCGTCGTAAAATAACCTACTATATACATACATACATACATACATACATACATACATACATACATACATACATACATACATACATACACGCATCTTCTTGTATTTGTACTTCTCTTTATACAACTTTCTTCTCCTTATTCTACAATCCCTTCCCCAGTTCTTCTCTTCTTCCACTTTCTTGTTTCTTATACGGCAGGGCAATCTAATTCCAGTCTAGTCTTCACTCAATATCTGAGCATTTTGTAGAGACACGTCATTTGTTCGTTATACGTCAGATACGGCAATAAAAAAGGCAACGAACGTATGTCTAGGCTCGAAGAAATGTCGGAGAACACAAAAGTATAGCTTTAAACTGTATCTTGACTGTTCTTTGCTCCAAGGAAGTATTTATTATGCTCTGGTAAACTCCAAAATCTGTTTTGGTTCAAAGTTCTTCATAGCAATATTCCAATCTAATAGAACTATCCATTACCCAATATGCATTACGATGTAATACGGAAAACATTGTTTTATATTGTAAACTGTTAATGCCGGCTTTCCACACTGGAGACCCGAGTTGAAACTGCGTCATGTCGAAATATGGACGAGTATAGTGTGGTGGCCGATTGTTTCAGGACAATCTGCTTTCCTTGTTATCGTTTAATAATTTTTCCTTTCGCTGTCATACATGCAATGAAGATAATGAGCAATGCCGTACTGGGATTGTACAGTGACTCCAGGAATCAATACATACATAGCAGTAATTCTCAGAAAAACATGACAATTTCAGTTCCTCTCTTAGCATATTATGAGGAAATTATTTTATTTTTTCTTAAATTTTTATATTGAAGGTAACTTATGGACACTTCATCACAGGGTGCCAACACATTTGAAATATTTACACAAATTATTTTAAAGTCTTTGAATATCATTATCCTGGCATGTTCCAAACCATGTTCTCTAAACCTATACCTTGCCCTAAAGTTTTTTTTTTTTTAATTTATTTGTTGTGAATAACTCAATCTGATTATTTCAAACTTCATTTGAGGGATAATTTATGCTTGCAATATAGATAGTACATCATTTTCTTGGAAAAATGATATGGAACCATTTTCCTTCAAAGAAACGACTTATATTTTTCAATCTCTCACAATAGTGACAAAATCCACATTTACATCCGTTTCATCACGTTAATTTTTTTTAGAAAATGTAAAGTCTTGAAATGTCTGAGAGTATCTATTTATTTAAATCAGTATATATAATTACTAGGGCTGAAAAAAGTTTTATTCATTTATTTATTTATTTATTTATTTATTTACTTATTTATTTATATAACAGGGAAAAGCCCCAATTACAATAGACAGTACAGATATTTGTTTAAAACATAGAATTGCAGATAACATGCTTTCGTTTTGTATCGTTTTCATGTATCATAACTTTTCATTAAAAAAAATTGTGCTAGATCTTTAGTTTATAACTTACATTTTCGTGACAAAATGAAACTGAGTTTTGTCTCATAAAATGGACACACAATCATAATTTATTTAGACCGGTGAAAGTAATATTTCTCATGGTCAGGAGAAATCTCGTTCTGGCAACACAATATACTTCCACAAATTGTGGTCATATTCTCGGAGCATCAGACCTCTTTGAAACATAACAAAGGAAGGGAGAGGAGGTGGTAATATGAGAAAATTTCTTCAAAGAAGAGAAGAAAAGACTAGTTAAGAAAATTAAACCTCACACTTCACGAACACACATGAAGAGTCTGGGTAAGCAGCAGTGCTTCTTCATAGCTTCAAGCGGACGTAATCTCAGAGGACTGACTTACAAGGCTTTGTTTCCGAAGTAGCAGGGGTTCGACTACTAACATTCGGATATATATATATATATATATATATATATATATATATATATATATATATATATCGTTTTTCTTGCTTTTACAGTCGTAATTATATAATATCAAAATTTCTTACGAAACCTTTCGCTATCTGTAACGCTAATATGACTATTTCAAAATAATAATAATAATAATAATAATAATAATAATAATAATAATAAGAAACTAAGGACAACTGAAATGGATTTTTAAAGATCTTTCAGAAAATTAAGGTAGAAAGAATACGAAATACAGAGAATCGACGAATAAAGGAGGTGGAAGGAGATATATCTACAATAGTGGAAAAAAGAAAATTACGATGGTACGAACATGTACAAGGAATGTGAATGGAGAGGATTCCTAAATTAATAAACGACTGGGAAGCAGAAGAAAGAAGACGACGTGAAAGACCAAGACTACTTGGAGAGACAACGTTAAATATATTCTACAAAATTTAATACATCAGAAGAAGATTCACAAGATAGGGATGTTTGGAGAAACAATTTAAGATAGAAAATTTGTTTGGTTGAAGAGAAACCTTGGTAATAAGAAAAATCTCTATTAAATAATAATAATAATAATAATAATAATAATAATAATAATAATAATAATAATATAGCACAATATAGCACAATAATTCCATATAACGTAACCATCATATTCAACATTACCTCTACCAAAATAATATATTTCACATTATAGTTTATCATTATTATTATTATTATTATTATTATTATTATTATTATTATTATTAACAAATGAATGTTACAGGCATGAAGGTTGACTGTAAAATTGCTGTTAAGGGTCAGATAATGATATAATTCAGTAAATTACTACAAAATTTATTGCAGTTCCTGTTAAAAATTAATGTAAGAATATCATATATCCGTGGTTTGTTAAGAACAACACTAAAGTTTGTAGTCATCTATTGAGTTAGATACTGACTTCACCCTTAAGAGCTTTGTGACATTAATATTTTTTCCTGTGTACTATTACAATACTGGTATCTTATCACTCGGAACGTCGTGGTGGCAATTATACGTATTTACCAAAATCATTTTTCTTTTCATACTTCTTTTTTCTCGTCATTTCATTCGGTATCAACACCAAGACCGCAATCTTCATCATCGTCGTCCTGAAAAAATTCGGTTTACAATATTAACGATACTTTCTTTTTTATATTTGATCTTAATATTCACACTTTCTTCATATTCTTCTGCATATTTTGATGGAGGCGCACAATTCGTTCCTCCTCCTATATGAGATATAGACAAAATTTTGTAGTGCTCCTTGCGATCAATTTCTTTCCTGTCTGTCTCAGATTCTGAATGGCTTTTGTTCGTATTCAATATTGACAATTTAATTTCCGCACAGCTCTGTCTGGTGCCAAGATTAAGAAGGCAGGGAAGCCCACCCTTAGGGTCTTTCGAGTCTGTACAAAGACACCTTTAAACTTCTCCTTTTTAATTTCCGGAAAGTTTTCAGATAAAGTCGTATAATTCTCGTTTGGGTGATGATAATTTCACAGAACAAAATACTTAATGCTTTGAAATTACAAATAGAACTGTCTTCTCGTTTCGAATTACATAACGATATATTTAGAATAGACTTATAAATTAATATTATCAATAATTGTTAGATTAGAATATTAATTATAAATATACTGTAATGCTAAAATAAATTGATATCATAAATAATTGTTAGATTAGATAATAATAATAAATTTAGCTTCCCTTATAAAAAGGTTGCCAGATTTGACAAAGCGTATTACATATAATTTGGGAACACACCTAAAAGGTAAAATGATATACATTTGAAACGGTTAGGGAAACGAATATGCAAAATGTAAGAAAAATTTACACCTAAGTAGCGTTTGTGCTCATTTACAGTTAAGAAGGGGGATATATCATCAGATATGTTAGAATGATTTGAATGCCATATACCGCGAGAAAAATAATAGTACGGATTGATTGGCATTGATATCTAAAACAATTAACAGCCATCGGTTAAGATAACTTCAAATTTCCATTATCACTCCCATACAAATGATTTCTCAATATCTGAACCGATCCTTTGAGGGTACTAATGGCTATTTCTTTCACATTGTTGCGTGTTAGGCCCAGGTTTTTACATTTTTTGGCAAAGAAGGGGGGTATGGTACCTCGTGCTCCCACCATCAGACCTATCACATCAATGTGGGACAGGCTATATTTATCTTTATAGAACGGGATTGTTGGTTCATAGATCCGTTTCTTTTCACTGTCCACCTCATGCGGTTGATCTCAAATCTGATGGTGGAATCGAGAATGTATGCCGAGTTGTTCTTAATGGCAATGATATCAATTCGCCGAACACTTCCTTGCGTGGCTAGTCCCTGCACCTCTTGATGGACCGTAAACCTTACTTCCTTCAGCGCCTCGGCCAGCATAGAACGGACAGCATGGTGACGGATGTTGCGAAGGGCCTCACTATAGGGGCAGAAGCCAAGGATATAGGGAAGAGTTTCAATCTCGCTGAGACAGCGCCTACAGCGGGTACCATCCCGACTTCTACCCGGTACACATAGTTATACACATGATGCTAAAATAAATTCACATTATCAATAATTGTTAGATTAGAATATTAATTATAACATAATGCTTAAATAAATTGGTATCATCAATAATTGTTAGATTAGAATATTAATTATACATATAATGCTAAAAATAATTGTTACATTAGAATATTAATCATACACATAATGCTGAAATAAATTGAAACTTAATTACTTACCTACTGGCTTTTAAGGAACCCGGAGGTTCATTGCCGCCCTCACATAATCCCGCCATTGGTCCCTATCCTGAGCAAGATTAATCCAGTCTCTATCATCATATCCCACCTCCCTCAAATTCATTTTAACATTATCCTCCCATCTACGTCTCGGCCATCCTAAAGGTCTTTTCCCCTCCGGCCTCGCAACTAACACTCTATATGCATTTCTGGATTCGCCTATACGTGCTACATGCCCTGCTCATCTCAAACGTCTGGATTTAATGTTCCTAATTATGTCAGGTGAAGAATACAATGCGTGCAGTTCTGCGTTGTGTAACTTTCTCCACTCTCCTGTAACTTCATCCCGATTAGCCCCAAATATTTTCCTAAGCACCTTATTCTCAAACACTCTTAATCTATGTTCCTCTCTCAGAGTGAGAGTCTAAGTTTCACAAGCATACAGAACAACCGGTAATATAACTGTTTTATAAATTCTAACTTTAAGATTTTTTGACAGCAGACTAGATGATAAATGCTTCTCAACCGAATAATAACACGCATTTCCCATATTTATTCTGCCTTTAATTTCCTCCCGAATGTCATTTATATTTGTTACTGTTGCTCCAAGATATTTGAATTTTTCCACCTCTTCGAAGGATAAATCTCCAATTTTTATATTTCCATTTCGTACAATATTCTGGTCACGAGACATAATCATATACTTTGTCTTTTCGGGATTTACTTCCAAACCGATCGCTTTACTTGCTTCCAGTAAAATTCCCGTGTTTTCTCTAATCGTTTGTGTATTTTCTCCTAACATATTCACGTCATCCGGATAGATAAGAAGCTGATGTAACCCGTTCAGTCTGTTATCCTGAACTTTTCTAATGGCATATTCTAAACATCAAAATAAATTCCCTTGTATTTAATATGACGGAAAAATGAAAAGCAATTAAAATGAAAAGAAAACAATGTCTGTTTGACTACTATTCAAAAGTAATATTATGAAGATTGTGAATTTACCTATGCTGAAATTTTACTACCGAATCCATGAGATATAAGCTAATTATCGGTTTCGATTCTCTGTCGTTTCATTAATTTTAAATTTAAATGTTGGTAGTATGTTGCTTTTCTACTTCACAGCAATATCCATTCGTAACACAGTAAATAAATTTTAATACCAATATTACCTTTCCCTGTAAATAATTCAAGCATAGAAGCGTCCTCAAATGAATGTTACATTGTGTTTTCCGGCAAATAAATGCGGTATCATTACAAAGGTTTACATTTATAGGGTGATGTACAGAATTCTAAATTTAACATCTAGACTGTTCGACTTTATGGACAGGGTTATGACCAATACAAATGCAACGCCATTTAATGTGACGACCAAACTGTGAAATACGACTGTTGTTAGTGTACATGAACGATCTCTTAATGTAACAGTCTGTTACATAATACTTCCTTCCTATCTAATTTATTTGATTGTAATGGGTATACGTACGCGTGAAATTGTTTAATTTAATATAGCTGCGTTGGAAAAGTAAAATGGCCAAGTAAAAGCTCGTTTAACAGTGATCAGTGCGGGGCACAATGGAGACGGAATTGAAATGAAGACAGAGAAGTGTTAACTAGAAAGAAGAGGAGAATACAAAATAAAACGAGAAATATCAGGATGGAAAACTGAAAAACGCTGGGTAAAAAAAGAACGATATTGTTCAGTAGTTGCAAAAAAAACCGGACCGACCCTTGTAGCTGATTTCAGAGCCTTTTTCATTCCAGAGCACAAGGACTGGTAACTAAGACTGTCGTGGTTCGAATCCTGCCTGGGAAGGAAACTTTTTTTTTTGTTCCTTATTCAAATTTATTCCCAATACTTTTTGATTGCAGCGATATTTTACTACTTACTTAACTTATTATTCCCAGAACATGAATTTTGCCAGCAATCGAAAAGTATTGGGAATAAATTTGAATAATGAACAAAAAAAAAAAGTTTCCTTCCCAGGCAGGATTCGAACCACGACTCTGGAGTGAACAAGGTAGGCCTACTGAAATCAGCTATAAGAGTCGGTCCGGGTTTTGCCACTACTCTCCATAAAAGATGATAGCAAGTAGTAGTAGTAATAATAATAATAATAATAACAACAACAATAATAATAAATTGAGGCGCTCAGAAAGCAAAGCGAAAGAGAAGAATAAAGATGGAGAATAAGAAGAACTGGATGAAGAAAATAAGGCAAGAGTGTAGTGGAAGAAATAACAGTTTAAGAAAAAGAGATGCAGTTTAGAAAATAATTTTCTTCCTGATATGTATATATATATTTTTTTTAATTTTAAGTTCAATTATAGAATGAAGGAACACTGTTCTATAATATAATATCACTGTTTTCTTCTGTTATTTGCAAACACCAGTATTTCCTTTTCCTATCTGTCTTGAATGTATTAATATATTAGAAGCAGAATTCATTTCAAACTGGATAACATTCCTCCTAAACTAAAATATTAGCGATATATGTCGAATCCCCGTGCTTTGTAATAGCCAGTCGTTTGGTTTTATTATAGCTTTTCATCCATAACAGAGAAGTATGCTAAAGTAATTTCCGATTGATTAATTTTCCAATATTCCCTATGCTCTCTATTTGTAATTAAATATCCCTGCCCACCATTTACTTTAGCTTGACCCTACAACGGACGAGGAAAAGCAATTAATAGAATAATAGAAAACCAATTAAAATCTAACTTGTTCTGGAATTAATAACAGTTGGATCAAATCGTTTTGAAATTATGTACCGTATATGATTCATAAACAATTACGACTACATGAATTTGCACGTATTGCTTTAAATCTACCCAATTTTACGTTTTATAGAGTTTTTATTATCGTAGTTTCTAAACATATGTCACTATTTTTAACTAAGAAGCTTTGTTTTCCTTACACACTTTACAACTCGTAACCACAGATTTCATAGCTTTCACAACAATGAAATAAGCCTTCCTTTGTTAATTCATTACGAATTTATACAGAAACGCCACCAACGTGTATGGTTATTACAGGAGAAAAATTCGTTCCGGAGGCGGGGATCGAACCCGGGTCCTTGGTTCTACGTACCAAGTGCTCTAACCACTGAGCTACGCCGAAGTTCAATCCACAGAACCGGATCGATCCCCCTCCTCTAGTGCTTTCCCTTTGTGGCCTGACTTCAAGTTCGAAATATATGTTGTCATATATTAAGTCAACTGCCATTATACAAGGAGCGCACTCAATTGAGCGACTTAGTGGCCGGGATTCCACAATATTGTAGTCAGGCCACAAAGAGAAAACACTAGAGGAGGGGGATTCGATCACATGCTGTGGATCGAACTTCGGCGTAGTTCAGTGGTTAGAGCACTTGGTACGTAGAACCAAGGACCCGGTTTCGATCCCCGGCGCCGGAAGGAATTTTTCTCTTCTAATAACCATTGTTACCAAAACAGATATAGGCCTATTCTGTAGGACCAAAAATTAATCTTTACGTAGATTCTTCGCCCAACAGTGCATAATATGAGAGGAGTCTGATTCATAAAACACAGCACGAGTCATTCAGGGAAGAACACCGCTCTACACCCGGGAGCCTGACTCAAAAGAAAGTTTCCTTCCCATGCAGGATTCGAACCACGAAAGTCTTAGTTAGCAGTCTACAGTGTTCTGGAGTGAACAAGGCTATGAAATCAGCTACAAAGGTCGGTCCGGTTTTTTTTTTTGCCACTACTGTACTCTATGATGTCGTATTTCAATGAAAAATATTGAAACATATAGTGAATTCACAATAATAAAAGGTATTCCTGATTAGATAACGCATCCAAATTAAAAATTATTTCCTTTCTATGCAATTATACAGGGCGATTCACGAAGTTCTCCCCCGGTTCATGGAGGCGATTTCTGAGGTTATTTGTAATAAACAAGTGCAAATAAATTAATTGGAACACTTTCAAAATTACGGAGTTACGATAATTTGAAAACGGCAGAAAAAAATTTATTTCAGGATTTCACTAACAAAAATGCAAAAAAAAATATAATAATAATAATAATAATAATAATAATAATAATAATAATAAAAATACAAGCATTTGATTGTTTATGTATCACAATCTTTCTTTTAGAGTGGATTTAAATCACATTATCGAAAATTCCTCCCTCAATCTGAAGGCAACGGTTCGCACGGGTGTGAACCGCACGTGTAGCATTTCGCAGGTTCACACGTTTGTTCCTTATTGTCGCCGCGGCATCCAGAATGCGTTGAAGCAACTCTTCGCGTGTTTGTACCTTAACCAGATACACGATGTCTTTCATCCACCCCCAGATGCAGTACTCTAAGAGTGCACGTAGTTCTGGCGACAAACATACCCAGCGCTCCATTCACCATGACGCGTTCCGAAAATGACGTTGTAACACCGTAATTATGAATGTGATTCCATTAATTTATTTACATTTTTTGTTCGAAATAACCCCAGGAATCGCCTCTATAAACCGCCGAGAAAAAAACTTCGTGAATCACCCTGTATATATAAAGTATTTTGCCTCTTTTTAGATTATTTTTGTGTTTCATAGTATCCCGGTCTTCTTTTTCTCGTCTGTTTAAATTTGATGTATCTACTATCATTGGAATTGTGTATCCGAAATAAAATTAAAGACAAATTGGCTTCGATCTCATACAAATTTTTAATAATCTTTTCTGAAACAACATAGATGCGACAGTCTCACAAATCTCACATTATTATTATTATTCTCTCTCTTCCCTTAGTGTAATATTCGAACACTATAATGTTATACTAAATAGAGCAATTATTTAATAGATTAGATTTAGTGTAGGGAAGTAAATAAGATAAGCAGGCACTATAGCAAATGAAAGTCCTAAACGAATAGTATTCTAAACAATCAAAGAACGGACGGTAGATACACAGTTAAGTACCTCCATATAACACAATGAAACGACCATTACAACCAAATTGGTAGCTATACCTCTACTGAAGTTCTGCAAATTGTTCCCACTACCTTCTGTCTTATGGCTCACAATTATGGACAGTAAAAGAACAATAAAGAGAACTTCGTTGCTTGAGGGGAGTTCCTTGTTATCGCATACAAAGTAATGGGGAAAATAGCGTATGTCATGTAGTCATATATATATATAGTACTATTTATCAGAGCTCTTTCATTTTTTAGTGATGTGTGTGGGGTTAGAGGTCAGTAGGTCTAAGGATTTTTAAGTCAAGTGACAGAAGGTCTAATTTCGTAAGTCTAATGACGTTTTGTCTTTGGAACCAAGTCTAATTCAACCTAGTCCAATTTACAAAAATGTCTAATACTATACTGGGTGTTCAGTTCAAAGTGTGTCATGGCTCGCTGTATGCCGTCGATGAGCCTAGAGAATTCAATCTTCCTACTCTTCCGCAGAGGTGTATCACTTATGTGCCAGAGAAGTTAGCTTGCAAGTACGGCGTTCATTCAGAAGAGTACTTACTGATACGTACGGTAACGCCGGTAGTGGCAGGAATGTGAACTGTTTCGAAACATGTACTGAGGTGAATTTTTTTCTTACTGTCGGGATATGTGGAGAGAGTTAAGACGATTACTTACGTATTTGTTGACATTAACTTCCGACAGTCAACATGGACACGGAGCATTTGATTTTTATTGTGGAATGTTGCCGTACGCAACCGATGATAACAAATACCCTGCGTACGACTTGCCCGCGCAAAACACAGTTCGAAAGAGGTTATGGTAGCACACAGACCGTACAGACCGCCATCTGTTGCTACGACGTCCAAGTTATACCGTACACGTTCTCAAGTTCAGATTGAACGCCTTGATTAATAAGCAACTTCTCTGACACAAAAGCTGAAACTCGCTTCAAATCGCTGACTCATCAACTGTGACATCATAACACACTTTGAAATGAACAACCAGTATAGTCTAATTTGCAATGAAGCCTAATAATATTATGCGTAAATTATAACAATAATACATCTGTTATACCTGTATATTATTGTTTAATACATATAACAGGAGTAAAATATAGTAGACCTAATGTTGAATTAGTTGAGCAATGAAAATATACATTAATCTTCAATTTCATCTTTCGGCACAGCATGGAATTTCCGCCTGTACCTTAAAGTTGTCAAGTACAAATCAATTTCTTCAGTGTCGGTTTCTTCTAGAACAATTTCTGCGGGTGCCACATTTGGATGATTAGCAATTCGTTCTTTTATATTGGCACAAGTTTTCTTGACCAAAATCTCAGCCCCTCTGCTCTGGTGAGTATGTGTAAATACCAACTTCGTAGACTTGAATGTTATCCAAGTTCTCATTAGTGGCACAAGTAGCATTGCAAGCGTCTCTGAGTGAACATCTCCAGTAGATCCTATTGCTGTTTCTACTTCACAATCTTAAGTGGTAGTCGAACGAGATTTTTTTTTTTTTACCTTTAGGTGAATTAATAGGTATTCATTCTGCTAAACATTTTCTGAAACTGACAACGTACCCTATTACTAAGGAAACGTATCGTCATTATCGTAACAATATAAACTTTTTAGTAAGTATTGTTAAAATTATATGGCATTTATACACACATTTTATTTAGAAATTTACACATAAGACGTAAATTATATTTAGACATTTTCACGTTAGGCGTAAATTTTATTTAGACATTTACACATTAGACATAAATTTTATTTAGAATTTTAGGCATTAGACATTTTTCTTTTAGACCCGAGTTATTATTGGACATTTTTTTTATTAGACTTCATGTTTATCAGACCTACTGGCCATTAGACCTGCTGTCATTAGACTTAATGACCTGAAACCGTGTGTATACATTTTAAGCTTTAAAATACAAAAAGAATGTTTTACTCTAGAGCAGCCGTGGCGAGAACGTGACTCGCGAGACATTGTGGCTCGCAGTGATAGCTGTGCATTTCGCCAACCCCCACCCTCCCTCTCACTGGAGTCAAACTCCGTTCCATTTGTATTTGTATCTGACCTGCGAGTGGCATATGTCTCTCTCGAAACCATGTACGAAAGTTCCAAGTAGGATGGGAGGACGCATTTTTTGCTGTCAATATGATGATAATATGATTTGTTCACAAGTATTACGAGGAAAACGGTTGTATAACATAAAACGGCATTATACTATATGTTACTGATGAAACATTAAAGGTTAAGTGTTATTGTTGTTGTTATCATCATCATCATCATCATCATCATCTCTGTACGTCGACCCTTTTCCAGCAGATGTACGAATAATGCGGTTAGCTCTTCAATTTGAACTCACTGATTTACTATGTGATGTCAAATGAAAGCTAGATGTAAGGACTTGACAAATGTTGAACTTTCAAATCTTTTCCAAAAAATAAATATCCGAAGCTTCGTTCTTTCGCTTGCTCTGTTGAAGCCACGTTCGCTACAACTTACGTTTGTGAAAAATTATTTTAAACAATGAAAATAGTAAAAACCAAATTTAGCTCACGACTGGCAGACAAATACCTTCGTGATCAACTACGACTGGCAGTAAGTGACATAATTCATGATTTTGAAACTTTGTCGCAGAGACATTCTGAAGACAGTTAATTTTAGGTTGTGATATTGTTCATTTATTGCTCATTTCTTTCTTCGTTACACGTACTAAACATTAGTTCGTAGCCTCGTACTGTATAAAATTATATTTAAGTGCTTGACGTAAGAAAATAAAAATCCGTTAATAAGTCAGACCAGTTGCTTCACTTCCCCTTAGGGTGTCCGCCTCCCTCCATAGGTGCTATGCACGTTGCAGGTTACACAGTGGCTCGGCGCACGATTACATTTTCACCACCGCTGCTCTAGAGTAAATCTTTCACCTTAAAATAATTTTTGAATATAAACTATGTGTTTTTTTTTTAAATTCACTACAAAATATTTTTGACGGAGAAGATTGGTGTAAGTCTTATGCCCATAATACTGCAGATATATTAATAATTTTGGTAGGGTGTGTTTTAGTATCCATGAGCAGCAAGTGCTTAAAATTTCAATTTAATGTGCCTATAATACGTGAATAGAATGTACCTAACCACAGGCATGTGATGAATTTATAAAAAAAAATGTTTCAATTCAAAAAATATTTTAAGGTGAAAGATTTACTCTAGAGTAAGCATTGTTTCTGTATTTTAAAGCTTAATGTGTATACACACCTCACTAAAGATGAAAGAGCTCTGATAAATAGCACTATATTTATGGCTACTTGAAAACAGGCTATTTTTTTTTCATAATTTTACATGTGATAAGAAGGAACTCCATGTGATAATTATATGAGTTTTTAAGATCCGTGTCGTTATAAGCACAAAATGAAGACAAAAAATACGAGAATGAATACAAGCAGCATCAGTACTGGTAACAGTAACAACAACAAATTTCAGTATTGGAAAGTAGAAAGAACGAAAGGCAGTAGATTATCTAAACATTTATAGTAATTAGTTACGAATATATCACTTGAACGAAGTAAAAGAAGAACTAATATTACTCGCAAGCAGAATTTAAATAGGAATCGATACAGAAAAAAAAGGCCTAAATCTCTAAAGACAATGCTATTTTTATGATATAGTTTATGGTAATTTTCCTTTACTTCATATAATTCTTTGATTTAATTAAATCCAAAGAAAAACATTAAATATTCAGATAGTCGTACATCAAAGCATTCATACACCAAACAGCATCATCCCTGAAGTTACTTTCACCAATATTAAGTGATCAAATATGTACATACCAATTTGCGTTATAATCAGTTCTGCAATATCAGTAATGCATAATATATTGCAGTATAGAGTAGCTAGGATATAATGTTCTCATCTTTGTTCTCACAATGTTTTTGATATTAAAGCCAATATATCACAAAAGCGGTTCAATAATTTATTAATTTTAGTCTGTTGTCTTTTTGTGAAGAGAGTATTGATTCGAAGTATCCTTTATGAAAACTGGTTTATGATGTATAAACATTGGTAATTATATGTCACTTACTTTGAAAGCTTCCTGGTTGCTCAGTAGTAAACGTTGATCTGGAAGCAGAGAGAGAATATATTATTATGAGGAGCTTAAAAACTGGTTTTGTAACATAATATACAGTTTTTCCGAAAAAGAATGACACCATTTTGTGCTTTGTTATTATTTAGTCAACTGTCCGAAAACAGGTTTGAACCTCATAAGTAACACCAATAAGGCATAATTCATGGGGCAAATAGGCCAGGAGATAATGGGGTAGGGTGGCCAGTTTCTTTCCCCCCTCCAATGCATACATCGCCGATTAGCTACATATTCCTTTAACCAGACTTCAGATGCATACAAATAATGTTCTTCTTCTGACACATATCGTCAAGTGAGATGTACTGCTCGATAATATATATTTGTGCTTTCATAACTTTATATTGTATTCAGCAAGGAAGTTTACTTTCTTTTTTACTTGGTTATCTAACGACGCTGTATCAACTACGAGGTTATTTAGCGCCAATGGTATTGGTGAGAACGAGATATTTGGCGACATGAGGCCGAGAATTCGCCATAGATTACCTGACATTCGTCTTATGGTTGGGGAAAATCTCAGAAAAATCCCAACCAGGTAATCAGCTCAAGCGGGCATCGAACACGCATCCGAGCGCAAATTCGGATAGAAAGGCCTTAGTAGACTGATCTACGCCCGTGGCCAGTTCACTTTGTTACAAATATTCTCACACAGATGTATGGTTTTTGATCTTTATGCAAGGTAATCCGTTTGGGTATGGATAAAATAAAAACACCGTAAAACATTTACTACTGAATTTTATTTGTTGAAACTTTGTGCATACAACACTGAAAGATGGGAGATTCCTCAGAGCTCAACATGACCCTCATTGCGTACCCTGCACAACTCATAACGGTGATGCAGTTCAGCCCATGTCCGTTGTAACATAAGAGGGGTGATTTGTTGAAAATCATGAGTAATTTTTACTCTCAGGTAATCAATGTTCATGGATTTCTGTGAATAGACAATATTTTTAACAAAACCCTACACGATGAAGTCAAGATGGCTTAGATCTGGAGAGTTTGGGGGCCAAGCCAAGAGATAGCTGCTTCTGGTATTGGGTTTCGCCTGCGACCTTCCACATGTTTTTTTTTTTTTTTTTTTTTTTTTTAACACAACCTGTTTCTACAAATGTTTGATACCACAACATTATGGGATCGTATTTAGGTACATTACGCACACACGGTAGAAATTCCCTTTGAATTCTTTAACACTCTCAAATTTAATATACCAGAATAGACAATATTTTTAACAAAACCCTACACGATGAAGTCAAGATGGCTTAGATCTGGAGAGTTTGGGGGCCAAGCCAAGAGATAGCTGCTTCTGGTATTGGGTTTCGCCTGCGACCTTCCACATGTTTTTTTTTTTTACACAGAACCTGTTTCTACAAATGTTTGATACCACAACATTATGGGATCGTATTTAGGTACATTACGCACACACGGTAGAAATTCCCTTTGAATTCTTTTAACACTCTCAAATTTAATATACCAAGGAACACATTTTGCCCGCTGGTGATCTGTAGTAGCCATTTTAATCATCTACGATTTTCATTTGTCCTTTCAGATTATTGATTGTTATATATAGAAACTACTATCTTTTAATCATATTATAACCAGCAAGAAATTTTTCATACTATCACAATGTACTTATAATAATAAATTAATATTACCCATACCCAAACGCATCGGACTGTATTTCAAGAAAGTTTCATTATCATATGAAGAGTACAGAGAAAGAACGAACAGAGTCACAATTCTCATAAGGGTGTCGACATCATCTAAGTCAGTATATTACTGCTAAATTTATGTGTTTTTCTTATCAAAACTGATAAAGGAGAATTATCACTACGGATACAATCATCCTTTCCTATTATTTCATTAGGAACAACAATAAATTTTGCAGTAATATACTGAATTAGATGACATCACCTTTAAGAAAATTGTGACTCTGTTCGTTCTTTCTCTGTACCCTTCATATATCTTGCCTAGATTAAAATTTGCAGTCTCGACACGTTTTGGACGATCAGTTTGTTTGCTTTCGTATCTTGGTTGAGTTTTTTATGTACGTGTAATCGTAATCTCTTTCGCATAACATCATATACTAGAGTTGATTTCGGAATTTGAAGCTGCAAATTGCGAAGTTTGAGTAATTTCTTCGGTCTTCTGACTGTCGAATACGCTGGACGTCTGCTTCACTAGTGCGTGGCCGCCCAGGAGATTTGCACTTTGCGACGCTACTCGTTTCTTTGAACTTACGAAACAATACAGTTATTAACTTGTGCGTTAGAATTTCTCTACCGTGCAATTGTCTGAAGTTACGCTGAGCAGCTACAACAGAGTTAAACTCCGCGAACCATAGCACACGTTGAGCTTTTTCTTGTACAGACTCTAGCTGCAATGGTACATGGGTAATAATCAGACTGCCAACGGAATAACATCCACTACGCTGTAAAAAAACTTGTTAGTTAATTATACTCACACATTATCAAAGCACAGAATGTTGTCTTTCTTTTTCAGAAATCCTGTATATCCATTTTAAATTTTCAATATAAAGTGAATATTTGAAATAAGTATATGGAAAATGTAGCCTATATAATTTATTTAAAACATTGCTAAAATATTAAGTAGAAAATTTAGATACAAAAAACATATAATATGGACGGAGTTACGCAATAAGACACAAAGCGCCAAAAACTTGTTTCGAGATATTAGCCATTGAAATAAATCTGTTTTTTTTTATATAAAACATTTTATGCAAGAAGTATTATAACCAGGCTTTGAGACTTTGGATCCTATACAATAAGTTTACTGTGCATACATTATAGGTTGTTGACTCGCTGTAGATAGATAGAGTTGTGTTGAGGTAACAACGTTGCTATTTAGAGTAGAGTACGGTAGTATGGGAAAACATATACATATGTACGTTCTGAAAGTAAATATACATTACGCAATGATAATGTTAAAAGAATGTGAAAATCGTTTATTGGGTCACTGGCTGAGAAGAAGCTGCCTATTGAAGGATGCACTGGAAGGAATGGTGAACGGGAGAAGAGTTCGGGGCAGAAAAAGATATCAGATGATAGATGACATTAAGATATATGGGTCATATGAGAAGACAAAGAGGAAGGCAGAAAATAGGAAAGACTGGAGGAAGCTGAGTTTACAGTGAAAGACCTGCCCTTGGGCAGAACAATGAATGAATGAATGAATGAATGAGTGAGTGAGTGAGTGAGTGAGTGAGTGAGTGAGTGAGTGAGTGAGTGAGTGAATGAATGAATGTTAAAACAAAAAACACTGGAAAGTTGCTATAATTGTTGAAAGCAACAGCCATTTTCGAAATATATTGTGATGATTACAATAAGATATATTATTAGGTTTGGATAGTAATAAATGATGTTGAGGAGAAATGCGTTATTATTTAAGTGCTGAACGATAATTATCAGGTTAAAATGATTTTTAGAAGTGGCAATGCCTTCTGATTAACAATGTCTGAGATTGAATATAAACTAATATCCGCAAAATTAAAACTTTAATATATTAGAATGTTACAGAAGTTCTGACAAGTTGAAATATACTACAAATAATGTACTGTGTTTACACTGTCGTAAACATAATTTTATAACAAAAATCTTGTAACATTTCATGCAGTGTGGCAATTTTGAAACATTAATCACTTCATATTTTATACAGTGTACCTATGGATATTTTTCTTATCAAAATAAATTATTATTTTTAAGAAAATGTGTACTGGTGACCAAAATGTCGGGTGACTAAAAAGTCAAAGTGACCAAAACAAACAACAAAACAAAACAAAATTGCTACAAGTGACTAGGTGCTACAATGACGAGAGTTACGGTGACGAGAATTCATCTTCTCATAAAACTCACGTTACATTTTTTAACTTTTGTTCAAATGTTGTATTTACCTTTATTTTGCTCAAAGTCATAAATTTTATGAAGGATAAACATCCTTTGTTCATGTGATGAGTATCGTCACGATTTCTTGATTTTTGTTCTGTACAAATTGTTACTAAGTAGCTAGTATATACAGAATGTTTCCGAGGTGGTGTTACAAACTTTGAGGGATGATGGCGAAGGGCACATGTATCAATTTGAGATCAGGAACCCTGGTCCGGAAATGACTGAGTCGAAAGCTATGAGCAAAAATAGTTGTGTGGAAATGGAATTGTAATTTGGAACCACGTGCCCTTCTTCCCTTAACTTTTGGAACATGCGTGGAAAAATGATATGGACCGGATGTCTCCTACGTGGGTACTTGCCTCGATACAATCTGTGAGCTTGTCTACTGTTCCCATTGGCTCATCTGTATTCGAAAATCAGGTCTGCTTATTCCGCTCTCGTGTACTCCTCCATTTCACTAGGACTGACCGACTGGACACTGCAACTTGTACACATACACTGCTGGCTACAGACGTGCATATCAGGACCGACCATGTCCGTTACACATTACGCTATCTGCATTGCTTTAGTGTAATTTCGTGTCCCCACCCCTCACAAAGCGCACTGAATGGAATACTGTACTGTAAGTAGACAACGTAAACAACGTCAGATGAATACAGTATGTGTAAGATGTACAGATAAATGCACATAAATAAGGTGTACAGAGGAATGAAATTATTTCATTTTCACACAACTATTTTTGCTTGTAACTTTCGACTCGGTCATTTCCGGGCCAGGGTTCCTTATCTCAAATTGATACATGTGCCCTTCGCCATCATCCCTGAAATTTTGTATAACACCACCTCGGAGACACCGCATATATTACAATTTCATATTGTGTATTAAACTGTGATATTTTCTGCGGGAAAAGGTGGTTATGGAACAGGTTTTACTTTGAGGAGCTCTCTTTCCTCTGTGGTTATGTAAAGTACATCATTGCACTATTGCCATATCATCTCACAGCCACTTGATTCTCTCTGGAGGTTATAAAAGGATGACAAAAATTAACACCACACGTGCGCCATCGTGCAATAAGAAGGGGCAATTAAGCTACGAACGCAAGAACCTTGAGTGTGGCAGTAAGTTTGATAACCGGTTACAAAAAACCCTCAATGAGCGAACAACCACTCAGTGATATTTGATCTTAGATACCTGGTACGAAAGAGTAGGAATTTCCTTTCCCTTATATTTCCCGTGTGTAAAAGTTGTGATAAACTTATTTTATGAGGATATGATGGTCTCTACCGGCACTCTTTTATGATGGTTGTAAATGTGCTTACCGTATGGCACAGGTGGCTTCTTACACTAGATAAAATTTTACACCTTGGGTGAACGAGTCAGAGCTTAACAGGCTTCATTATATGTAGGCATAGTGGCTAGAAGACACGACATTGTAATTTTGCCTCAATTTAAATGGAGTATATGTTTCTGAGATTTGATACTTTTAATACAAATAAATGAAACAATCTTCATATCTATACTAATAATAAATCTGGAGCCGAAATTTTTCCGGTAATTTTCGATTTTCCAAAAATAATTGGTCCTAACATACGGAATATAATTAACCGCCCTGAAACCGAAAATCGCTTTTTTGAAATTTTTGTTTCTATGTCTGTCTATCTGTCTATCTGGATATTTGTTACCTTTTCACGTGATAATGGCTGAACAGATTTATATGAAAATTGGAATATAAATTAAGTTCGTTGTAACTTAGAATTTAGGCTATATGGCAATCAAAATATTTTATTTAAAAGGGGGGTTATAAGGGGGCTTGAATTAAATAAATCGAAATATCTCCCTTATTATTAATTTTCATCAATAATATTATATAACAAAAGTTTCTTTAAAAATAATTTCCGATAAGTTTTATTCATGCAAAAGTTTGATAGGACTGATATTTAATGAGATGAACGAGTTTAAAAATTACAATAACAACCCCATCTAAGGCGGTGTAATGAAATAAAAAATAAATGACTTCGTCTATAATGGGCTTTGGACAACAACAATCGAAAGCTATGAAACATGGCCTACAGAGAATGTTTCTGTGTTTGTATGAAGTAATATCGGAAGCTAAATTAACTGATTTGTATAATTAATTATTAATTCACCATTGGAAAGTGTAGTTTCTCTAAATGGACTTAATGCTATAATGTTATGGCAGTAACTTCTGAGTGAATCGTGGACAGGTAAGATTAAAATAGCTTCTTATGCAAAGAAAACTTGATAGGCATTCGTTTCCTGTACTTCCTAAAATAATTTTTTATGACCAAATGAGTGATCTCTAGATCGAAATGATCGCATTTTAATTTGTTTAATACAATTTAAATTAAGTAACATAATAAACGATTTATCCTTCTATCAAACACGAATTTTCACTGGATTAAATGTCCTATTTTAATTATGTAATTACTTTATATTTATTTCTAACGGGTGCAGCGGAGCGCACGGGTACGGCTAGTAAATAATAAATAATAATAGTAGTGAAAATAAAAATACTGCACGCATTGTATTCTTCACCTGACGTAATTAGGAACATTAAATCCAGACGTTTGAGATGGGCAGGGCATGTAGCACGTATGGGCGAATCCAGAAATGTATATAGAGTGTTAGTAGGGAGGCCGGAGGGAAAAAGACCTTTAGGGAGGCCGAGACGTAGATGGGAAGATAATATTAAAATGGATTTGAGGGAAGTGGGATATGATGATAGAGAATGGATTAATCTTGCTCAGGATAGGGACCAATGACGGGCTTATGTGAGGACGGCAATGAACCTCCGGGTTCCTTAAAAGCCAGTAAGTAAGTAAGTAAGTAAATAAGTGAAAATAAAAATAAATTTAAAAAACATACAATACTACATTTATCTTAACTTAAATGACAATGAACTGAATGAACAAAATTCGATAAATGAACAAAATCATCTAAAAAAAACTTTACTTATGATGGACAAAGGTAATTAGTACTTTTAATATAACGTATTATTTACGCTGTAAATGGTTCACTCAAAATGAGTTAGACAGACAGATAATGACACGGTCAATTTCGTGATATTTTTATTTCAATTTATCACGGAATTATACTAGCGACAAATGTAATTCTAATGGCATAACATAAGTGGCAGAAGTTATTTTATAACATACATTTTGTTCACTGCGCTCTTGTATTGACGTGAAAAGATTTTCCGGAAACTGCTTGAAAAGTTTTGAGATCTATGGCTTTGAATTTCTATGTACATCAACTGGTTCGAAGGACTTGTAGGCTACAATATAAACGACAAGGATGCCCTTTATCATCTACCCTGTTCAATATCTACTTGGAGGATTTAGTGAAGAACTGTTTTCAGAACATGGGAGGAGTGATAGTAGGAGGAAGAAGAAAAAGGTGTATAAGATTCGCTGATGATATAGCGCTGTTAGCAGAAGAGAAAATGATACAGAAGGATATGCTACTGGAGCTAAATCACATCTGTGAGCAGTATGGGATGAAGATAAATGCAAATAAGACTAAGAGCATGGTCATAGGAAGAAAAATACAGAAGATCAACTTACGAATTTTAAATGAGGGAGTAGAGCAAGTGGACAGCTTCAAATACTTGGGGTGTACTATAAGCAGTAACATGAGCTGCTGCCAGGAAGTCAAAAGGAGGATAGCAATGGCAAAGGAAGTTTTTAATAGAAAAAGAAGCATCTTCTTCGGATCTCTGGAAAAAGAACTAAGGAATAGACGAGTGAAGTGCTTTGTATGGAGTGTGGTATTGTTTGGGGCAGAAACAAGGACATTATGACGAAGTGAAGAGAAGCGAATAGAAGCATTTGAAATGTGGATATGGAGAAGAATGGAACGTGTGAAGTGGAGAGACAGAATAAGAAAAAAATCTGTTTTGGAAAGAGTGGGTGAAGAAAGAATGAGTCCACACTTGTGCAGTAACGGCTAGCGGGTCTGGCCGCGAAACCAAGTGGCCCGGGTTCGATTGCCGGTCGGGACAAGTTACCTGGTTGAGGTTTTATCCGGGGCTTTCCATCAACCCAATATGAGAGCAAATGCTTGATAACCACCGATGCTGGAACCTTCATTTCATTCAGACGCTAAATAACCTGAGATGTTGATACAGCATCGTAAAATAACCTACTAAAAAAAAAAAAATAAAGATTTATACTGAAACTGATCAGGAAGAAAAAAATTGGCTGAGTCACTGACTGAGAATAAACTGCCTACTGAAGGATGCACTGCAAGAAATGGTGAACGGGAGAAGAGTTCGGGAAAGAAGAAGATATCAGATGATAGACGACATTAAGATACATGGATCATAAGCGAAGACAAAGAGGAAGGCAGAAAAGAGGAGAGACTGGAGAATACTGGGTTTGCAGTGAAAGGGCTGCCCTTGGCCAGAACACTATGAATAAATGAATATAATTGTAATTTATTCAACATTTTTTCTTCTGGTGGAACTGAACTTCAGCTTTTGGGCTTGATATAGAATATTTAAATTATTATAATTACTAATTAGGTTATTCGGCCTCCAGATATGGAGGGTAGCTGCGAATATATTGATAAGGGGTGGTCCTCCAGCTTGAGGGTTGGGCGAAGGGTAACAACCCATCACCGCAAAAAAACAGCTTGTTACGAAACCTAACAATAAGCCTCGGAATGAGACTGATTCTCCGGCACGACCACAGCAAAGGAATAAGGTTATAAGATTTGGTACATGGAACGTAACTAGTCTTTATAGAACAGGAGGGGTAACATTAGTAGCAAAAGAACTAGCTAGATATAGAACAGACTTCGTGGGAGTACAGGAGGTTAGGTTAGATTTGAATGGCATATCACAAATAGACGATTACTTGTTGTATTATGGGGAAGGAAACATTAATCACCAATTAGGAACAGGATTCTTTGTACATAAAAGAAAATTAAATCCAGACGTTTGAGATGGGCAGGGCATGTAGCACGTATGGACGAATCCAAGAAATGTATATAGAGTGTTAGCTGGGAGACCAGAGGGGAAAAGACCTTTGGGGAGGCCGAGACGTAGATGGGAAGATAATATTAAAATGGATTTGAGGGAGTTGGGATATGATGCTAGAGACTGGATTAATCTTGCTCAGGATAGGGACCAATGGCGGGCTTATGTGAGGGCGGCAATGAACCTCCGGGTTCCTTAAAAGCCAGTAAGTAAGTAAGTATTAATTAGGTTATTTTATGTATTACTATTAATTGTAATTATTGTGTATTAATTGTATTTTGTATTAATTTGTATTGTGTGTAATTAAATTACTACTGCCACCGTGTGCTTGACCACTTTCAGTGTAAATAATTACATACATACATTATCGTGTCCGGGGCACAGAATTATCTAACAATATCATTCATATTTTACGCTCCTTATTTTATATATCGTGATGGTACTGAGCAATGTACTAATGCTCATTTGCATATTTTTCTGGAACACTGCAGACACTAGAACTTTAGGTAAAGAATGCTACATCAATTCCTATGTCGAACGCTGACGTGGACATGTTACTTCACGTGTATGTGCCCTCTGCTCTGCATATTCGATGCCATGTCAACACCTAGAGGGGAATAGACAGATTGAACACCTGACATAATTATACCCTTCAAGGCATTTACAGCGTGATGCACACAGGTTGTCAACACCTCATATCTATTACGCATCTGAGACATATTAAATCAAGTGTACCGCACAAATGACGCCTGGGCATAATTACTTACTAAATGGAGGTATTCTGAATTTATCATCAAATATTATATTATGTAAGATAAATATTGCAACAACTTGATTTGAAATTAATATAGCAAATTATTGCCTGACAAGATTTTTTTGTATATACTGGGTGATTCACGAGGATTTACCGTCACTTACGGAGCATATTTACAAAGACATTCTGAGCAAAATATTACTATACTATACTATACTATACTATACTATAATTACTGGCTTTTAAGGAAATCGGAGGTTCATCGCCGCCCTCACATAAGCCCGCAATTGGTCCCTATCCCGAGCAAGATTAATCCAGTCTGTGCCATCATATCCCACCTCCCTCAAATCCACTTTAATATTATCCTCCCATCTACGTCTCGGCCTCCCTAAAGGTCTTTTTCCCTCCGGCCTCCCAACTAACATTCTATATGCATTTCTGGATTCGCCCATACGTGCTACATGCCCTGCCCAACTCAAACGTCTGGATTTAATGTTTCTGATTATGTCAGGTGAAGAATACAATGCGTGCAGCTCTGCGTTGTGTAACTTTCTCCATTCTCCTGTAACTTCATCCCTCTTAGCCCCAAATATTTTCCTAAGAACCTTATTCTCAAACTTCCTTAATCTCTTTTCCTCTCTCAAAGTGAGAGTCCAAGTTTCACAGCCCTACAGAACAGCCGGTAATATAACTGTTTTATAAATTCTAGACAGCAGACTAGATGACAAAAGCTTCTCAACCGAATAATAACAGGCATTTCCCAAATTTATTCTGCGTTTAATTTCCTCCCGAGTTATTTCATATAAATATTTGTCCTAATTTCAATATTTTCAGAGTTATACTAATTTAAAGTTGTTATTAAAATATCTTTTTTCTTTAATTTTAAGTTAAAAAAATATTAAAAACAGAAAATAACTATTCAGAAGTGTCATGTCTTTAACTGGCTAGTATTATGAAGCTAAAAATGTGTTGTTAATTGCTTTGTACAGATTTTGTTTTTAACTAAAAACTATAACATTCTTACGCTCATATCACAAAAATTGTTACAAATCATACGACTTTAGAAACTTGATTCTTTACTGTTTAATTATGCATCCTAATGTACAGTCTTAAAGAATTTTTGGTGTGATTTGTACTAATTGTTGTAATAAATGCGTAAGAAAATATAATTTTGTAGTTAAAAATCAAAAAAAAAAAAAAAAAAAAATCTGCACGAAGCAACTATGGAATTCACAACACATTTTTAGTTTCAGAATACCAGCCAATTAAAGAAATGATATTCCTGAATAGTTCATTCTTTATCTGTAATATTCTTTTACCCTTAAAACTCAAGAATAATGGTATTTTGCAAAGAACTTCAAATTAGTGTAATTCTGAAAAATATTGACATTAGGATAAATGTTCATTCATTCATTCATTCATTATTTCCATATTTATCCATGCATCCATCCATTTACTTATTTATTTAGTATTTATTTACTAATTTATTTATTTACTTATTTATTTAGTTCTTTTATTTATTTATTTACTTACATATATATATATATTTATTTATATATTCATTTATTTATATATTCATTTATTTATAAATTATTTATATATTCATTTATTTATTATTCATTTATATATTTATTTATTTATTTATTCATTTATTCATTTATTTACTTACTTATTTACTTATTACTTACACTTATTTATTCATTCATTTAATTATTTATTTATTTATATATTCATTCATTTATTTATTTATTCATTTAATTATTTATTTATATATTTTTTTATTTATTCATTTAAATTTAATATATTTATTTATTTATTCATTTATTCATTTATTCATTTATTCAATTATTCATTCATTCATTCATTTTTTATTTATTCATTCATTTATTTATTTATTTATTTATTTATTTATTTATTTATTTATTTATTCATTCATTTATTTATTTATTCATTCATTTATTTATTCATTTATTTATTTATTTATTCATTCATTCATTTATTTATTCATTCATTCATTTATTTATTCATTTATTTATTTTCATTTATTTACTTACTTATTTATTTACTTACACTTATTTATTTATTTTTTATTTATTTATTATTTATTTATTTATTTTTCATCCATTCTATTCATTATCCATCCATCCATTACATCCATTTATTCATTTATTTATTTATTTATTTATTTATTTATTTATTTATTTATTTATGTCTATAACAGGGCAATACCCCAATTACAATAGACAGTACAGATATTCGTTTAAAAACTTAGAATTGCATATAACATGAAAAAAGAGATGAAACAGATACAAATGCAAGATACAAGTGTAAATACAAATTAAAATCATATAAAAAAATTATATGTCGTATTTTGCTCAGAATGTCTTTGGAAATGAGCTTCGTAAAGACGGTAAATCCTCCTGAATCACTCCGTGCTGAAGCAGTTTAAGAGCGTTCGAACTATCGGTAGTTTGAATAGGCGTAGGGAATAACCACGAACAGAAATCAGGTTGAAGTGGAGTTCTTGTAATTGAGTTAGAGTGGTGAAGCATAGACAGACTAGGTCTACTATTCGCGGGGAAACTTGAAGACTCCGCATTTAACTCGGGAGAAGTCGGTATGTACTGTATAGCAGCGATGACCAATTGGCGGCCCGCGGGCTGCATCTGGCCCACGACCTGATTTATTTCTGACCGGGGAGTTTAGGATTTAGTTTTCAAAATCATAACTTTACCACTGTACCAACATAGTATTGAGTTTCTTTCAGAACGCTTTACTAGTTGACAGCGTTTTGTAGTAGACTGTGTACGTTATCATTGTGTTGGATATTCTCTTTTAAATTTCAACCTGTGCTTAATAACATTGCACATGCCTTAAATTAAATTTTTGCAAAAATTCAAAATTGTTATACATTATTTCATAAACACAACCATTAGAGACAAAATTCTGAAAATTTGTACACTGATTTAACATGCATTTATGCAAAAGATAGACTACAATAATGCCCATTTCTTTGAAAATAGAAAAATTAGGTCACGAAAAATTATGTAAATTTTAATATATTTTATATAGGACAAACAAAAAAAAAATAATTAGTATTTAGTATTCATATTTATTTATTTAACCTGGTAGAGATAAGGCCGTCAAATTTTCTCTGCCCCTCTACTAGGGGATTACAACCATAATATGAAGAATAACTTTACAATTAATATTAAATTTACAATTAAATTACAATAAAAATTAAAGTACGACAAGATTACCTGATTAATGAAATATAGACGTTTTATCATAGAAGTTAAGAACAAAGAATAGTTTTGTATTTTTACTGAATTACAAATTGAACCTAGAATAACAACAACTCTACATGTCTGAGAGTAGTCTACTTTTCAGAAATAACTGTTTATTACATGCAGGAAAAATTTTAAATTTGCCAGAGAGACCATAACAATGTTATGGTTACCGTTAAAATGATGTAACTGCAGAATTTTTTTTTTCATACCTTGACAAAACTGGTTTGAAAAATATTATTAGTAACTTTTTTTATACTTTTATCAGATATTAAGTTCTAATAAGTCTTAATGTGGTACCTTGTAATTCATTTCCAATTGTGAGGTCATTTCCTTATTAAATTTTAGAAATTTAGAGCCTGCATTTTCTGATAATATTTGTGGTCGTTCACGTGCATATACCCTTAAAGTTCTAAGAAATATCAAAATATCTAGGCCCCCTCCAGCTCTACTCTAAGAGCGACGACACTAAACAAATGACCGAAGAAGAAGAAAAGACTGCTCCAGGAGCAGGCCTGTTTACTCTTTTATAGCATTTTGGCTTTTGTGGAAAATGTTTTGTATCGAATAAAAACCACAAACCTCATGCTTAGTAGGTTTCCAAGTGACTGAATTATTCTACTTAAAATACATGTACAATTTTATATAGGTCAACTAAAATATGTTTTTATATTGACTTAATCTGTGTATTATGCATTGTATATTTTTGTTTAGCATAACTGATGAACTGTATGTGCTGTAAATTGAATAATGCACTGTATAGGTCAACTGATGAATTGTTTAAGCTTATTAATTGAATTAATCTACTTCGTAAGAATTGTAAAATTTTGTATAGCTTAACGAAAATAAGTTTGTAAATTGAACTATTTTGATTGTATATGTTTGTATAGTTTGGCTGATGAATTGCATATGATTTTAAAATGATTACTAGTCTGTGTAGCTCTACTGATGAATTGTATATATTTTAAATTGAATGGCAGTCTATATAGCTCAATTGATGAATTGTATATGCTGTAAATTGTATATCAGTCTGTTTAGCTCAACTAATGAATTATTTATGATTATAAATTGAATTAATCTACTTGATATCAATTGCACAAATTTGTATAGCTTAATGAAAGTATGCCTGTAAATTGAATTAATCTCCTTACTTTGTATTGTATATATTTGTATAGTTTTCGCCGATGAATTTTATATGCTTTAAATTGAATAGTAATCTGTATAGGTCTATTGATAAATTGTTTGTGTTTGTAATTTGAAGTAGTTTGCATGATATGTATTATCAATTTCTGTATATCACAACTGATTGAATTGTTTATGCCTTAAATTTAATTAACTTACTTGTTTAGTATTATACTGTACATATAGCTCAACTGATGAATGATCGTTTGCGTTTGTAAATTTAATAATCGGATTGTCTATGTATTGTATACTTTTAGTAGAGCCATCGATGTAGCTCAGTCGGCAGACTCGCTGGGCTGCTAATCCGGAGCTGCGTTCGGGCTTGGGTTGGATCCCTCCTTTGATCTCATTGAATGGTTTCTTCCGAGGTTTCCCCAGCCGTTGGACTGAAGCCGGATGGTCTATGGCGAGTCTTCGGCATCAACCCCATTGATATGAGTACCTGGTTGGGTTTTCCCGAGGTTTTCCCCAACCAAAAGGCAAATGCCGGGTAATCTTTTGGCGAATAATCGGACCTCCTTTCATCTCACTACATCTCGCCAAAATATTGTAAAAAGTGCACAAAATTGTAAAAATTGTAGAAAGTTACTAAATTGTAAAACTGTAAAAATTTGTAAAAATTGTAATTGTAATATTGTAAAATTTTGACTTGTTCCACATCTTAAAGCTTCATTGCTCATGTAAGGTCTATGGAATAAAACAAATAAATTAAAAAAAAAAGTGTTAGCAGCTTTTTTTAGTTCGTTATTTAATAACGCTTTGTCTACTATTTTGCCTAATAGGTTCTTCAGCGTCATTGGAATTTGTGATAATTAGACTTCGTGGAATTGCCACGAGAATCGTAAGGTTTACTACGCACGCCGTATAGACTGTATGAGAAGGGGACGTGCGACGGACGGAGTATGCCTCTGATGTAAACACTGAGCAGTATACTGCGGTTACAATAAAACCTGTTTCCTGCATTCAAGAAATATAATGAATGATCATTGAAGTAGGAAATGTCTAAATATGTAAATACACAATTATTTTACAGTCAGATATATTAACTCTTAAAATTTAATATAAGATACTCACATCATCCTTGAATATGTGCATTGCAGTGAAGAGTTACGTACATTTTGAGCGACTGCAAAGTGAACCTCCTCCGATGGTCACTCAAACAGTTTTTATATTGGGAAAATGTATGTTCAACAACACACGGTGTAATAGGTGCATATTTGAGGAACGGAAAGTCATTACTTTTTAGTACACCAACTTCAGACGTCTTGTCGTGACCTGATAGTACATCATTTATAATACGACGTTGTGAATAGACAGAATTTTTAGCAATATTGTTTCTCAACTTACATTTCACTTTTCCTGAAATTAGTGAATTGTTATTTTCGATAACGGTTTGTGATACTTTATACACTATATTAAGGGCTTCTGAGAGTTGTAGTTTAGACGATTCTAACAGGGTGCTGCTTTTGGACATGATTTTAAAATTAGAAACAATGAACAGAATATCTTCCAATAGTTGTACAGAAGGCAATGATTTTACAGCTGCAACAACGGAACTGTCTGTGCTATCCAATGCATCAATTACCTCCATTATTTTGCCGTGATATTCTGCATAATAATTAACAGCATCCAACCCCGTTCCTCAACGGGTCAAGACTGGCTGCGGGGGTAAGGGTATTCCAGGGTCAATTGTTTGGAACAGCAACAGTCTCATTGTAGTATGTTTGATTGAATTCTTGTCTGCACTGAACAAATGTTAAGCTTTGACTATTCCAACAACAGTAATGCAAAAACAAGTGCTTACATAGATACGCATTAGCTGTAGCTGCTCTATCTATTTGGACCGGTCACAACTCTTAACATGAACTGCTTATACTACGAGACCGGGAGGTCGCTCACCTCCTCTATACTACCGTACATCGGCAACCTGATTGCATGCTACTTGTGGCAATTCAACGAAGTCTAGTGATAATGTTATTCGACGATGAGGCCGAGGATTCGCCACAGAATACCTAACACTAGCCTTACGGTTAGGAGAGATATCCTTGGAAAAAACTCAGTTATGTCATCTGCTCAAGCGTAAACCGAACCGGGGTACTTATAGTACATTCGTTGTCTCGTAAAATAACCGATTAATAAAGTTACTCCTAAAGCAAGTAAACAGCGAATAACAAAGAGACTGTAGTTCAAAGGGACACGGCCACACCGCCTTCTATTATACACAGTGCAGGAACTCAGAACACAGTTAACCTGAAACCACTTGCCTCTCTTCCATTGGGGCAGTGGTTGCCAAACACCACGAAATTGTGACGTAACAGAAATGCAACCCGCACACCACTATCGTAGGGAGAGGGGTGGAGTGGGTATCTCCTCAGGTAATACGGTGAATAACAGTGCAGAGACGGACTGTGACCAAAAAACGAAAGCAATATAATATTCTTCTACTATTAACCATACACACTTTTTCCATGGTAATTTTTTTATCCTATTAATTATTTTTGTATTATTAATAAAATAAAATAAATTAATTTTCTTATTACCATAGAAAGATTGTGTACTTTACATCAGCAGATATTTGAAATTAGAAAAACGTACTTCAAAAAAATATTGAAGTATTTTACTCCAATTAAGACATAGAATCCGATATTTTTATTGTTTATTTATTAATGAAATATTCAAATTACACTCATACTATGGAATAAAATCTAGAAAAAACGTGGAAGTATTTTACACGATTAAAACATAAAAGCCAATACCTTTTATTGTTTATTAATTAATGAAATATTCAAATTACATTACATACGTCGAAAAAAAGTCGATGTATTTTACCCCGATTAAGACATAGAAGCCGTCACTTTTTATTGTTCGTTTATTATTCAAGTTAAGTAAGGGCGTGGTAGTCTTCATAACAAGAAAAATAATGACAACGTACACTGTTCTTTTATATTTCAATTACAATTTTACAACAAATTAAGTATCTCATATTTTTGCCATCTGCACATGCTCCTTAAAATTAAGTTCTTACAAATTATCTGTTGTCTGTTTTGGAAAAGACATCGAAACATATTATCCTACACACTTGTAACATTACGCAAAACGTCCGCTGCTGATAAATGTCTTTACTTATATCGAAGTGAAGGCTGTAAACAGAGGGTGGGGATATGATGTCATGGTCACGCTTGAGTGGAGGCAGGGGCATGTGTCGCGACACAGCTTTTGGCGATCACTGCATTGGGGCAACAAGTTTCGCTCCCTGGTTATGAGTTGTCGGCAGAATATAATTATCCTAATTCAGAAACCTGGAAGCCAAGACCTTTAGCCATTATAATGCGTTATCCTGATCAAGGTATTCTCCTTATTGAGCCCCTGGTGTTTCCGACGTACAAATTCCTCCGACTGAGGTGAACTTTATTGGTTTCCAGACCAACAATCCAATAGAACAGAGCATAACAAGAAACATATCAGAGTCAGAGTGGATTCCGGCAATTGAATTATGTCTGATTTGCAGTACACGTACTACTCTTCTTAGCAGTAAGAGAAATCGGCTTTAAAGTCATATACATAGAATGTATCTGAGAAGTCTTCGGCTTATTGAACCGTATCGTTGTCACGAGCGTTTTGAAGCAAAGGCACTGATTCACAGCCAACTTCTATCAGTTAAATTCTGCTGCATTAAAGTATTAGCGTGCTTACTAAGGTATGAAATATCAGATCGCTGTCACTTTTAAAATTGCTTATTATTTTAATGTAATTCAACTAATTTAAAAAAAATTAATTCACCCTATCTGCTATATACAGCATGAAATTTATGGGATTCAGTATTCGTAAGAGAATCTTCGCCGAGTGCGATCTTAGACTGATAGTTCTGAACTGGTAACATTTATTGGCATTCAACACTGTCTCCGTAAAATTCTACACAAACATAATTTTATCTGGGAAATCTCAGACCTCGAGTGGCATTTATTAGGACCATTTCGTAAATAAAATAAAAATGTAAATAATATAACCCTAAAATTCAATCACAAAATGTTAATAATTGTATATTAACGAATACTTAACCTGTTCAGACATTGTGAAGTTGAAATACTCGTAGATGAATATCGATTACTGCAATAAAGAAATTCGATGTTATTATTCAGTAATGTAATTCAAAAGAGAAATACAGGTTTAACAATGTTAATTACATGTACTGCACTTTTCTCTTATTATTATAACACAAATACATTTTCATTATCTGCTGAAATCATAATCTAATTTAACAGTAATAGCGGGGACAGCTATATACCAATGCTTATGTATTCACAGCGAGACAAGTTGCTACACAGTGAAGCCAACTCTGTATAGATAGGCCTAATTAAAACACGAATTTTATTACCCCATACGGAGGGCAGTTTGATCAAACACCTTATTATTAATATGCAAGGTCTTTGGGTTTGATATGCGATGATGTTACATAAATTTGAACATCTGACTTTCTATTAATTGTTTCATTTCATTCACAAAATACAAATTTTGTAGCCTTATAGGTTATGTTACCTGTGGGAACAGGACCAATGTCAGCTGTGCCTTATTTCGACCGTTACAATCAGTGCTACACGAAAGCATTTTTATAGCTCGACAAACGCATTCTCGCTGTAGTGTGTAACGGAACTAAAGCTGCATCTACACAGTTCACTATTCCAATCGCGTATGCGTGCAATCTGAGAAGAATATTGAAAGAATCGAATTTAAAAAGTACGTTCAATTAAGATGCATGAAGATTTTTTGTCTACATGGTGCGCCGTTTTGAACGTCGTCTTCACTGCGTAAATATATTAATTAATATTAAATATCAATCTTGCATTAATTGTTTTAAAGTTGAAAGAAACGTTTAACCGTGTAGTTGCATATTAATGTATTGTGACAGAGCTGGGATTCGATCTCACGACCGGCAGGAGAAGGCAAGATCGGCCGACAGTTGGGCGCGGAAGTTGAAGCGCATCTGCTTCCTGCGGCATGTGCTGTGGCGTAAGAGGAAAAGAGAACGACAGCGGCAGAGAGGAGAAATCCAGAGAATTCGAGAGTGCCATTCTGGACATCCAAAATTTCTTAGTATTACATTCTCGCAAGCTATGGTTTGGTTATAAATTACGACACTGAGTGAACTTGAGCAGTTTAGTAAGTTTTGGTAGTCGTTGGACAGCAAGCCAGCCAGTCTTGTGTAGCAGTGAAGCCAGCTTCGAGACCGGAGTTCGACAAGTGTGTCTCAGCTGTGTGAGCGTCCGTAAGTCCTGAGAAGTGCTAAAGCTGCAGTTGGGGGACCTGAGTTCGAAGTTCAGTGGACTGTCTCTGAAGATCTGGGGTTCGAGATACGCGTGAACTCAACTGAGCTAGAAGAACTAGCCAAGGCAAAGAACTTGAACTGAGAACTGACAGCTCTGATTTGTAAATAGTGCATGAACATTAGTTAAAATTAACAGTTTATTGTTGTCTTCTCAATAATTAGTAAATTGCCATTGTTGTCTGTGGAGTGTAATAACGAATACTGTGTTGAGTTATTATTAAAATTGCATTAATTGATATTAAGAGCGTTTGTTTTGAATTCTAGAAAGGAATTATTGTTGTTTTGTAATAAAAGTTACAGTATTCATGATCATCAATTTACGGGGAAACAGTTGGCGACAATGACTAAGACAAAAGAACGACCATGCGATAAATCTAGCTGCAAAAATTGTCGCAAAGTGTGACTGTGATTGGTTGGAATTCAAAATTTCATTACACTTCATTGGTCGAAAATGGAATGACGTCATTCAAACGAAATAGTCATTTATATAGCTACTGGCTATTCATCCTTCTCATTAATGTACGGACTAATATTTCATGCAAAAAAGTATTCAATGAATGTTAATGTTATGTTTTATTTAACGACGCTCGCAACTACAGAGGTTATATCAGCGTTGCCGGATGTGCCGGAATTTTGTCTCGCAGGAGTTCTTTTACATGCCAGTAAAATGGTTCAGATTTAACGTTAATGCCATCGACCTGGCCCGAGAGGGCAACCTTGGGCATAGAAGGCCAGCGCTATACCAACTTTCCAACCAGGTCGACTTATTCAATGAATCATATTAATTTATTTACTAGGAAAACATTTACTCCAGAATTAACGTTAAGATGTAGGGACGCTTTCCTCCTCGTTCTGCATGAAATATCTTACTGTAAGTGAACGTTGTTAAAAAGTTAGAAGTTGTATGTCCAATTTCGAATTTCACTTAATTTATTTGCTCCGATGTTTTCATTGGCTTGTTCATTTCAGAAAGCTGCCTGCGGGTGGGTTATGTTTGAACTTAACGTTCTCTAGTCGATAGCTACGTGGATCCCCCTGAGGACAGGCTTTGTGATAGGAAGCAAAGAAGAGGTTAAAATTTATTTTAAATAGAGCACAACGCTGCTTTAATTACAAGTCTTCCACCAATATTCCTTCACAAAGCAAAGTCTAGTGAAATAAAAACGATACTATTATCAAAAACAAACTCCGAAGTCTTTTGCACATGCTAATCGCTAACATGTGGAAATGGGTCAACTGTGAAAAAGAGAAGTCCATTCCGAACAGTACAAACAGTAGCGTGCAAATTAATCCGAACAACGTAATTACTTATGAAAAAACACTCAAACGGGATAAAAAAAAAAGGATCTAAGATATACCTCAGTAATCTATGTGGCCTCCCTTGTTCCTAATAACAGGTCTGAGACGATTTGGCATGGATTTCCACTAATTTCCCACAAATATTCTTCATTTCTTCATCGCGAAACCATACACCAATGAGGGCAGAAATCATCTTCTCCTTTGTAGAACAATCCATTTTTGCATTCTTCTTTTTCAAATTGACAACAAGTTCTCAATGGGGTTGATGTCGGGTGAGTTGCCTGGCCAGGGGAGTACCTGAATATTCTTCTTGTTGAAGAATTCTGTAGTTTTTCGAGACGTATGGCATGGTGCCAGGTCTTGTTGGAACACACCTCTGCCATCCGGAAATGATTTTTGCAGCTGGGGTACGATTCTGGTTTCCTATAAGTGAATATATTTGTCAGAATTTATTATTCCCTTGATAGGTATTAATGCTCCAGGCCCTTCATGTGTAAAATAACCTCAAAACATTACTTTAGGGGGTATTTGGGTGCTTGTTGGAGATGAGCTGCTGTTACTTTTTCGGATCCTTTAAATACGTAAGAAACACGGTGGCCGTGGACCTCGAAATGAGACGCATCGGAAAAAGTACATTCTTCCAGTCATTCACTGTCCAGTGTTGATGTAATTTTGCCCTCATTAAGCGTTTTTTTGCACATAACAGGGGTTAGCAGTTGTGCTTACGAGCCCTTCGTCCAGCTTCCAAAAGCTTACGCCGCATTGTTGTGACGTGAATATTCGCCCCAGTGGTAACCATTAACTCGCGGGTTAAGTCGACAGCAGTTAGTCTAGGATTTAATTTACTTTTCCTGACAATTAAACGATCATCTGCAGGTGAAGTCTTACTTTTCCGGCCACAGTTTCCTTTTCTCTGGGGTGTGATGGATCCAGTCTCCATGTATCGTTTTATGATCGAATTAAAGTAGCCAAACCGATGTGACATTCTGCAGCAATTTGCCTCTGTGTCATAGAAGAATGCTCTGCTAATGTTATAATTTTAGACCGTTTTTCGTGGAGTTGTATCCATTTGTGAAGACGACAGAATGTACACAGGATTGCAGTATTAAGTCTTCAACACAACTGAAATGCTTATAAGTACAAAACGACAGGAAAAATGTCACATATTATAAAAAAATGACAGACCTTCAACAATGGAATTACACGTACTACAGATGTCAATTAAAGCGGTATGAGCAGCTGTGAGGCCAACAATGACAGAAAATGTAAAAATATGTCGTGTTCCGATTAATTTGCACTCTTAACTTCATTATCATTATCATTATCGTAGAACAGTGATGTCAAAGAAAGCGCATTTTTCTGACCTTAACGTCGTGCGCGGGCATTAAGCGCTAGGTATGCTAGGAGGAATAAGCAGCCTGTTGGATTAAGAAAACAGTGGTACAAACTTCAAACGGAACATGAAATTTTATGTCGTTATTTTTATATGGCTTCTTTCTGTTTGTTATTTTCTATATTGTCTGTAAAACAAAAATACTAACACCTATTTCTTAGCATAATACTGCAGTTGTGTTTTAAACGTTAATAACATAATAAAGAGTAAAGAAGAAATATTCACACGAATTCCATAATAACTACAACTATACCGTACTAAGTGAATTAAACACATCATTCATAATGAAAGTGTTATCCCAAAGAAAGACACTGAATATGAATATGACATAAGTTGAAATTGATATTGATGGTATATTTAGCCATTAAGTAATCAAAACAATATTACAGTAAAAAAGCAAAGTTGTCTAAGGTATATGTTTTAACTGTAACTAATATTACATAATAAAATTCTTATCGCATTATGATTTTAGGTGATATTAGTGCGTAACTTTCTGTTATCAGAATATTAAATTATCTCGAAATCTGCTGAAGCTATAGAGCTGACGTTTTACCAACATATAGGCACATATCTTTTGTTTGTGATGTAGCAGCATTTTCTGTGTTAATTCATTTCCTTACAAACATTTTCCATGCGAATATTTTCAAACATTTTAATACACTATCTTCAGTAATACGTATTTACGATATATTAGATTTAGAAAACATTGTTTTACTACCTGTAAGGCTACTAAACAAACATATCTGAAAATTTCACTTTTCTGTAAAAAAGTTGAGAAAATATGCCTTTTGAATAAAAAAGCAAACTTGTCAAAATGAATATTAAAATTAAAACTTATATTCTTATAGGCCTAATGCATTTATACTTCTCAGACAAATCTAAAAATTAACATGGATAGAGTTTTAATAAGTTCTCTTCCCTTTATCCATTGAATCAGTGCTGGCCATCCCTGTATATAGCTCGACCAAGCGGCGTATACTACCTCTTTCGTCTGTCTCTTTCCTTTCCGCTGTAAAGCGCTCAGGCTCTCCTGGGCTCTAAAGCGCGCGCTTGCTCGTATGGGCATCAGTTGACATCACTGTCGTAGAACTTAGCACAAGTATTAGACTAATGGTAGGTTTTGCTACACGTATTCGTTCGTGTCAGAGGAGAGCCTATTATTTCTCTTGCTATTTATCTTCTATTTATTCTTGTTGTTTAGTCAACTGTCCGAAGACAGGTTTGAACCTAAGTGACACCAATAAGGCATCACTCATGAGGCAACTAGGCCAGGAGATAATGGAGTAGGGTGGCCAGTTCCTTTCCCCCTCCACTGCATACATTGACGATTAGCTACATATTCCACTAATCAGACTTCAGATCCGTAAAAAGCAATTGTTTTTCTTACAGAAAAGTATATTCTATTATCCATGTGCTAAAAAGTGTAAATGTTCATCTCCTCTTGCTTAAAAAAGTCCCTTGTGCAGACGCTTGTATTTCCCTATTTTGACTAAGCTGATATTTTACTGACTGACCTCTCCAGCGACAACGAAACAAAACTTCAACATGCTCATAATTTGTGTGTACGTTTTGTAAGCAATGTTCGTAAATATGATCATATTACTCCATCCCTGGAAACAATAGGTTGGCTTAAACTAGATAAGAAAATAAATTTACATTCACTTCTCTTTCTCTCCGACATCTTGGACTCTTCTATTCCTTCGTACCTGTCGTCTCGCTTCACCCACCTTTCTTCCCACCATAATCTGAACAAACGCTCTCGTCATGAAACAATACTAACAATATCATCCCATCGCACCTCCTCATACTCATCCTCTTTCACAATAACCCTACCAAGACTCTGGAATTCGTTACCTGCTAGCATCAGGGACTGTCGAAATAAAATTGAATTCAAACGCAAACTTACTAGGCAATTGATCACTAATTGATTTCTTGCAAATATTTTCCTTAATCTATCACAAAATATATCAATATCCAGTAATTTCTTCACTATATAATTTTGTTATTCTAGGTTTAATTTGTAATTCAGTAAATATAAAATATTCTTTGTTTTTCTATGATAAATTATCTAGCTTTCATTAGTCAGGTAATCTTTTAGTACTTTGATTTTTATTGTAGTTGTAATTGTAAATTTAATACTAATTGTAATTTTATTTGTAATTGTAATTGTAAATTTAATACTAATTGTAATTTTGTTTGTAACTGTAATTGCAAATTTAATATTAATTGTAATTTTATTCTTCATATTATAGTTGGAATCTCCTGATTGAGGGCAGAGAAGGTCTGACGGCCTTATCTCTACCAGGTTAAATAAATAAATACTGCTACTATAGTCGCGACGCTGTTATTCCAGGCGTGACTCCTCCTCTTTGCTTACATCTTAGGAAGTCAAGGCTCTATAAAGTATAGGTAGGCAGTATCGTTCGCCTTTTTGTTATTTCGTTGCCGAGCTACCAGACGAGGGATCTATTTGCCACATCGTTAAACATTATCATGTCGTAGCTCCTATGATAATAAATCAAATGCACTGTAATTCAGGAAATAATTGAGCTGCAAATAACGTCCTCGTATGCTTTCTGCGAACGCCAACGAAAGAGCCAAAATGGCGGACGATTATATATTAAGTATTTATCCAGCTTTAGGAAATGCTTACCATCTTCATCAGCGAATCACAAAGACGCTTTATTAATGACACGATATATAGATACAGTACTTAAGAAATAAGCCTATAAAGGATATTATACTAACTTTATAAAGCAATGTCTGTTCTAAAGTTATTTTATGGTAGCCTATTGAGATTTGGATTTAAAATGAAAACAAAAAAGCTAGCTTTGAATCAAGTGAAATGAGGTTCGTAAGAAATATTGCAGGATACAGAAGAAGAGATCACAAAAGGAATGAAGGTATTCAAGAAGAATTAGAAATATTTGAAATAAACGAGGGAGTAAAGCAATACAGAAATAACTGGTTATCTCACGTACAAATTATGCAACCTACTAAACTCCCACATCGGTTTTTTACCTACAGATCGATTGGTAGAAGAGACATTGGACGTCCAACAAAAGGATGGACAGAATAGTAATACGGACAGCAACAGACAAAGTTGCTTACTGCATAAAAGATGGCGATGATTTTTTAATTATGTTTAATTAATGAACGCTTGCAACTACCGAGGTTATATCAGCGTCGCTAGTGTGCCGGAATTTTGTCCCGCAGGAATTCCTTTACAAATCAGTAAATATTCTGACATGAGCCTCTCGCATATAAGCACACTTAAATGCCATCGACCTGAACCGGGATCGAACCCGCAACCTCGGACACAGAAGGCCAGCACTGTAGCAATTGCGACACTCAGGCTGACTCTGTTTATTGTTAAGCATTTATAGTACAATATGCAACGAGCCTATAATGGTAGTAATTAAGACGCGAGTTTCATAATTTTCATACGAGCGTCTTAATTACCATTATAGGCAAGTTTCATTCGACTTTTTATGCTCGACCATATTTCTAACTTGAAATTATTCATAAGTATTCATGTTATTCTTATGTCACTGACCTTGTGCAATCTCGTAAATTGTGAGATGTGCGCAGACGCGAAAGTATTGATTTTTTCCGAGGAACAAATGTCATTGACCTTGATATAATCTAGAGAGTAAAAAAACATTAATCTTGATATAACATTGAGATTGATTTAGACATTGAAAAATTTGATGACAAATTGAATTTATTTGAATATTATTTACAATTAACGTTAATTATTATAGTAACAGAACACAACCTTCTGGGACAGTATTGTATTTCGAGCCTCCGTGACGTTTTGCTAGTTGTCTTTCGATTGCATATCCGAGAGTAATCGATACTTGCGCTTTCATAATGCTAGAATGGCGTTTTCTGATTGGTTGAAGAACTGAAATTTAATGAATAGGTTTACTTTAATAAGGTCCATTAAAGGGCTGCTACCAGGTGTATAATTACTACACTTCGGCATGGTCGAGAATAAACATATATAATTATGAATTCTCTGAAGGCGACTATTTACTTCTGTGAATGAGACATAGGTTGCCTTAGCAACCTCCAATTTTTTCCTTTCATGTTTATTATGAAATTTGTAATTCTAGATTAAAATTAGAAGGATTCTTACAATTGCGTTCCCACTACTTTTAGCAGGCTTTGTTATTTTTTACTACAATAAAAATATCATATAGGCTAGACTAATATCTCTCAGCAAAGATAATGGAAAGAATAGTGAGCATAAGATTATCGTGGTACCTGGGACCCTACATTGTGCCTACAGATTTCCTCCGGGATTTCAGACGAGAAAGGTTTTAAATTGCTTGAGCTAGACTTTCTATATAAACAAAAGAATAGGAATTGGGACATGTGGATCCACTGAGCAAAACTAATGTGTTTTTTCAATAATTTCTTCAGCTCAAGCAAATGTGCATTCTATTATATTAAAGTTTTCGAAATATAACACAATAAAAATTACGGAATAAAAAGACAGTTTACACAACTTTCACCGCAAACTCTATTCGAAAATAACAGCGACTATAAATATATGATCAGCCCACAATTATTTATTTTCCCAAGTTTTCCGATAGGCCATGTGGAAATGCATTTCATTTTGTTCACTTGTTTTTTCATAACGGTTTGGTACTTGTAGTTTAGAAATAGTAGCATTATATCCTCTAACTCCTTGTTGGAGCATAAGGCATCAATGAGAGCTCTTCATCTGACCCCATTGGCTGCCGTAACTTTAGTTTCATTCCATGTTTTTCCCATACTGTTCACCTCTTTGTTTACAGATCTCCTCCACGACCCTCTTGGGCGTCCCACCTTCCGAACACTCTGGGGATTCCACTCCAAGGCCTGTCGTATAATTGCTCAGTCTGCTTTCTTAAAGAATGGCCAATCCATTTTCATTTACGCCTTTTAATTTGAATTTCAATGAGTCATTTATTGCCTAGTTTCCATAAATTTCCATCGCTTGTTATTACTGGCTAGTAAATATTTAGAATTCTTCTCAGACATTTATTTACAGTCAACTCCGGTTATAGTGAACCTCTGCGAACCAGCATATTTCGTTCACTATATCCGAGATTCACTAAAATCGAAGTGTCTGTTTTTATACTACTGACGTTGCTATACATACAGTATTAATGTCCATTTGGGACAGACCATTTCAATATCAGTACTAATGTTCGCTTTATCTTCCAACTTAAACACTTTATGCTTCGACATCCTGATGTTCACAGTTCGAAACTTGAATCTAATCTGGCCATGTAGGTAGTAGGCACTGACCGATTTCGCACCTCTTCCCACTAGAGATATGCTACTGTGTACTCGGCCTTGGAATTTCCCAGGGTTCACTTTTACAAAGATGCGGGCGGAAGGGTTGAGGACCATTATACTGTAATCGTTCTTGTATTTACCCTTTGGTCATCACTCTACTTCCTTTTAGAAAAGAAAACACTTTCACTTCCCATTCTTCTAATATTTTCTTTTAAAGGAGTCAGAACTAATCCTTCCTTCGTCCCTCACTGCGTACACTATTCTCTTTAACATGTTTCAAGCTGTCCAGGAAGCTTCACAAATCCTTTGTCTTTCAATGCCCTTAAGGAGTAGAAGGTTTGAGATTTTGTTCTGAACATATTCTTGGAAGTTTATAGGAGGAAGGGTTTCCTAAATTATCATTTTGGCCATTTTAAAATTACATTTTCTTGGGGAAGTTATAGTTTTAGATTCACTTTAACCGAAGTAAGGGTTCACTATAAACGGAAATATAAATGTACTTTTTAATGTATGCGGGTTGGGACCAACGACTTAGGTTCACTATAGCCGAGTTCACAATATCCAGAGCTGACTGTATAAAGTTTTGTAATTTTGTATTAAGAATATTAATATTTAACAAATTTTCAGACCCATAAAGGAGTACTGCTGTTACATTGCTTCTGAAAATTTTTAATGTTGTGCTTCGATAGATGTACTTATTCTTCCAAATAGGATGAAGTTAAACGAATATGAAATTTGCCCTCTTTATTCTATTAATATCATCAAATGTACCACCAGTCTGACTAAATGTACTCTCGAAGTTAATTAAGAAACTGATTCTATTTCCTTATTTGTTTTAGAGAAAGTTTTTTTTATTGGGTTATTTTACGACGCTTTAACAACATCTAGGTTATTTAGCGTCTGAATGAAATGAAGGTGATAATGCCGGTGAAATGAATGCGGGGTCCAGCACCGAAAGTTACCCAGCATTTGCTCGTATTGGGCTGAGAGAAAACCCTGGAAAAAACCGCAACAAGGTAACTTGCCCCGACCGGGATTCGAACCCGGGCCACCTGGTTTCGCGGCCAGACGCGCTGACCGTTACTCCACAGGTGTGGACTTAGAGAAAGTAATTGTCACATTTCTCACAGTATTAAATTTGTACACATCTTAAACAACCTATTCGACAAGAAATTTGTGTTGAGAACTTACACAGGTAGGATAATCTTCATTGTAAAAATATGAATACGCTTTTGAGGCTTAGTCTACCCTAAAAGATTTGAGTTATTGTAACACTAGCCCAATAAATTCGTAATAATGATGTATCGTAACACTTAGTTTAACTCCGATCTTTCCACACATTAAGTTCACTGTTGGCAATCATTCCAGGATCCGAGAGTTCAGTATGAGGCGAGGCTTGTAGCTGCAAGCCTCTAAACTGCTAAAGGCATGGCTACGACCTTCACGCGTAACCTTGACGAGAGACCGGGGAGGGAATATCGATTTGTTACATCTCCTTGCTAAACGAGGTTAGCCTTGTAGCCTACCATCACAATAATACATCGCGCTATATTGGTGTTCTAAGAATGGGCTGCGTTGTTGAGCGTTAGTTTAATCAGAAGTACGTATGTGTGTGTGTGTTTTACATATAGTATAAGTGCCGTCCTTTTCACAGTCGTCAGGGACGATCTACAGGATCAACAGATGTTCCTACAACATAGGGTCAAAATTTGATAGTTTTCCCAAAAAAAGAAACTTGTTCTTATTTTATTTGCGTCATACTGCTTATATCGTTAGTAAAAATACGAAAGCAATTACTTAAGTAGATATGTCTAGCAAAGAGTTAATATTAGTTTAAATAAATATGTGTGTGTTCTATTATGTTTCCGTGAAATTAAATAAAATGCATGCTTAAATTTGTTAATATTCTGGCGTGAGAGACGTGGCAACGTTCAGCAAGCAGTACTCTGCGCAGACTTACGTACGAGTCAGCTGAGTTCAAGCTTCCTGTCCATAGCTCTATTGCCGAGCAGTTGGCAGTTCAGTACAGGGTATTCTATAAACAACTTACAATGTCATTCACAGTTTAGGAATATCATATGTTATTTATTTGTGGAGAAATTCGTCGTAATTCAAGTGAGGCAAGAAAGATGCACAGTCAACGTTTTCCTTAAAGAAGGTTACCTAATCGGCGAACTTTTGTAGCAGTTTCTCAACGATTATTAGAAATTAGAAGTTTCTTACCCCGTGTAGAAAATCACACAACCAGAAATTTGTTTAAAAATAATACTGCTTTACGGAAACGGGAGAGATTAAAATGTTGTATTAGAAAAAATGTTCATGTGATTTTGTGCAGAAAGCCATTATTGTTTATTTTTAGACGTACAATTAAAAAATGGAGCAATATTGTTAAATGAAATATAAATTTAACATAATGTTCTATTAATGATATTATAAGTTTGTATTTGCTGCTCGTTTTATGTAAACAACAGTATTGTCATGGTCCGCTCCTGCATTAGAACAGAACATCTGTTTTGTACCGGTATGTCTTTATCCGCTTTAACTGTACTGTGTACTTCTAAACCAACTCCTCCCCGCTTTAGCTGTACTGTATACTTCTAAACCCCCTCCTTCCCGACGATGAAAGAGTAATGGAACGGAGAAAAATTCTCTCCGGCGCCGGGATTTGAACCCGGGTTTTCAGCTCTACGTGCTGACGCTTTATCCACTAAGCCACACCGGATTCCACCCCGGCGTCGGAAGAATCGTCTCAGTTTTAAGTTCCAACTCTTGGGTTCCCTCTGGTGGCCGCCCTCTGCACTACGTCATAGATATCTATGAACCTAGGACCGAAGTCCACACATGTGCTGAGGTGCACTCGTAATGAGTGACTAGTTGGCCGGGATCCGACGGAATAAGCGCTTGAGCTGTACTGTATATCTCTGAACTCCCTCCTCCCATCAAGCAACGTTGCAAAGCGTATAATATTATAAACTTTAATAATAATTGCTTAAATATTGAAATTAGAACAAATTATAAGGACATTTTTTTCCCTATGACATGAATAATCATCAGTTTAAAATAATGGCACTTATACCCCTTACATCCTACAGTATATATCATAAGACCCATAGTAACATTTAAAAGTATGGTACAAAATAACTAAGACACATTTAAGCTATACAATTCGTTATCAGTACACTAATTTTACAATTTCAATAGTGTAGAATATTAACAGAATTATTTAGTTTAGACTTAATATTGTTTCTCGACTGTCTTGTTACTGACTTTGTAGTCTATGTCCCCTTTAAAATGATATCATGCTCGTAGAGTTCTTCTTTAAATAAAAAATGGTCCAACAGGAACAGAGGTTACATACAAGTTTTTTTCCCACATTACATTACACAGAGAGAAAACACATGACCCACTATGACAGAGAACTTCAAGGTATTTCTACTGATGTTCAACGACTTTGCCACACATCAATTCCTTTCACAATGCTGTTATTTTAAGAGAATCTACCACTGCCACATAAGCTATTTCGAACCATGAAGCCTCGGGGCATAAGAAAATGGCAGAATGAAAGATAGTAGTAACGGCCTCACAGAAGCTTGGAAGTAAAATTGTTCTTCTGTTGTAAACAGGAAATGGAATTGAAGACCACCTACCGAAAAAGACTATCAGAGTACTGTAGAGGGAAAGCTCTAACCTATCACATCACACAGTTAAATTGCACATAAAACAGAAAAGGGCGATTATAATATAAGTTTTTCGCATTAGTAGCAAAAAGAAATCTTAATAAATATTGTACACAAATATCAAAGACATTCCAAAAAAATGAAGGAAGGATACTACAGTGATTTATTGAATGGAGACAGGGCATAACTGCTTAATAGCAATCTTATATACTATCCTTTCCGTACAATATCTCTCTATTGCATCTTGTTGTCCACTACTATGAGCAAGGAAAATCTTCACCAGTACCGCCGTTGTCTACTCAACAACCACCACCACCACCACCACCACCGCTACTACTAAAATTACTACTACTTGTACTACTAACAGCTCTACTGTCACTATCACAAATACCACTGTCACCAACACCTTAATTACCATCACAATTACTGCACTACCACTACCACGAATGTCACCATTCATTGTGGTTCATTTTTACCAATACATTTTTCCCAATATATAAAATTTCCAACATTTAATTTTCCCAATCCATTTTTTTCCCAAAGCTTGCTCTCCCATAACTTTATTTTCCACTTTGGTTTTTTTTTCCTCGGGCAGCTTTTCTCAATTCATTTTTCCCTAAGATTTATTTCTTATAAAGGTACAAAGCAACAAAATTATGTCACGAATGTGTGTTATGAATAAACTGGTAATATTTATTTTATATTTTACAGAAAAAAGCAATGTCTTACAAGTGAGATGTTGATTAATTTTATATTTGATAGAGAAAAACAATGTGTCACAAATAAACTGTTAGATTGATTTTATGTTTGACTGAGAAAAACAATGTGTCACAGATAAACTGTTAGATTAATTTTATGTTTGGCAGAGAAAAACAATGTGTCACAGATAAACTGTTAGATTAATTTTGTTTGGCAGAAAAAAACGATGCGTCACAAATGAACTGTTAGATTAATTTTATGTTTGACAGAGGAAAACAATGTCAGAAATCAACTTTTAGATTCATTTTATATTTAGTAGAGAAAAACAATGTGTCACAAATAAACTGTTAGATTCATTTTATATTTGATAGAGAAAAACAATGTGTCACAAATAAACTGTTAGATTAATTTTATGTTTGACAAAGAAAAACAATGTGTTACAAATAAACTGTTATACTGATTTTATGTTTGACAGAGAAAAACAATGTGTCACAAATAAACTGTTAGATTGAAGTTATGTTTTACAGAGAAAAACAATGTGTCATAAATAAACTGTTAGATTCATGTTATGTTTTACAGAGAAAACAATGTCTCACAAATAAACTGTTAGATTAATTTTATGTTTGACAAAGAAAAACAATGTGCTACAAATAGACTGTTATTGATTTTATGTTTGACAGAGAAAAACAATGTGTTACAAACTGTTATACTGATTTTATGTTTGACAGAGAAAAACAATGTGTCACAAATAAACTGTTAGATTGAAGTTATGTTTTACAGAGAAAAACAATGTGTCACAAACTGTTAGATTAATTTTATGTTTGACAAAGAAAAACAATGTGTTACAAATAAACTCTTATACTGATTTTATGTTTGACAGAGAAAAACAATGTGTCACAAATAAACTGTTAGATTCGTGTTATGTTTGACAGAGAAAAACAATGTGTTACAAACTGTTAGATTAATTTTATGTTTGACAAAGAAAAACAATGTGTTACAAATAAACTGTTATACTGATTTTATGTTTGACAGAGAAAAACAATGTGTCACAAATAAACTGTTAGATTGATGTTATGTTTGACAGAGAAAAACAATGTGTCACAAATAAACTGTTAGATTGATGTTATGTTTGACAGAGAAAAACAATGTGTCACAAACTGTTAGATTAATTTTATGTTTGACAGAGAAAAACAATGTGCCACAAATAAACTGTTAGATTAATTTTGTGATTGAGAGAGAAAAACAAAGTGTCATAAATAAACTATTAGTTTCATTGTATATTTTACAGGGAAAAATTATGGCCAAGTGTCCGTAGATAGGCTGGAATTAGTGCATCATCTTTGTAAGTGTTGTACTATCTAAGTTGTTTTAAGTTTAATAATTTTAAGAAAAAAATTAATGAAATTATTTACTCTTCATAAAGATTAAATTGAAAATTATTCAGTATTTCCTTTCTTTTTTTCTTAATTTCAATATACTATTTATTCATTCCAACTTGTATTCCGTTCTTAACTTGATTATCTACTTTTATCTTCGTAACTATCACTGTTTTGTAATAACTGTATTGGTTTTGTAGCTTCATTGAATCTTTGTTATGTTCATTAGTGCAAAATAATTATTTATGGGAACCGCCCCGAATACGAGCTTCCTTAAACGGGTGTGCGCTACATCAGTAATATGTATTTATTTTGCATTGTATGTGGCAATAAATACTAAGTACTACTTTCATGAAGCTCTATCCTGTATTTCAAAGCAAAAATTAAAAAACATAGAAATATATTTCGTATTGGAGCAATTAATAATGAAATTGCAAAGCATTAGATGAATTCTCAAGAATATAATGTACTATAAATCTTATAGTGAGCTATTTGTTGTCACACAACGGCACTTTAAAGAAATGAAAACAGATAGTCACTGACTTCTCAGAGCATTCTTGAAAGCGTTGTGGTATAACGAAGTTCAGTGTTTTCATCTCACCGCATTCCACTACATCGAGCAGGACGGCCATTTACTTAACGTCCTGCGACGTATCGTGTGACGCTAGTTCTAACGGAACGACCTTCATCAAGTTCAAGGCTTCTGGTTCATGTACGCATCAAAGAAGTCGAGGTACGAGATCAACGTCAAGCAGGAACGAATGGAAAGCTTTTGTTCTGACTCCAGTCGTTTTATTGTCAGGATTTTTCCAATAATATGTGTTACTGCCATGATTATTAATAAAATTATTTGTAAAGTTGTCCGACACATTGTGGCAATTGAGTAGGCCTACATAGAGTAGGGCCTGTAATGAGCACTGATTCCACATGAATAGGCTACGTGCCGGCACCGGGTTTCCCTTTCTTCCTTCATCTTTATAATCCTCACCCATTCCCTACACTACATTTACATGTACACTTAGGACCGATTTCATCAAACTTATTTAACTTTAATTTAAGTTCCCTTTAAACTACATTTAAGGTAACTAAAATCTTTTAATTAATAATAATAATAAAGAGACAATAATAATAATAATTTAATAATAATGGTTTACTGGCACAGTTAAAATTGGCATTTTCTTTTAAGTTCATTGCTATGAATATCATAATACAATCCAATACAAAGCAATACAATATAATACATAATTAATATAACTGGTTTATCTTCAATAAAATAATTATGTAATAATAATAAATATAATAATAATACTAATAATAATAATAATAATAATAATAATAATAATAATAATAATAATAATGGTTTATTTTAACTGGCACAGTTAAGGCAATTCGGCATTCTCTTCACTCAACCAGTATGATAGAAAATTACAACATTGCTATGAATATCACATAGTTAATACAATGCAATACAAAGCAATACAATATAATACATAATTAATATAATACAATGACAACTCTGTTTATCTTCACAACACCAATAAAATAATTATGTAATAATAATAAAGATAATAATAATACTAATAATAATAATAATAATAATAATAATAATAATAATAAAGAATAATAATAATACCTAAATCAAATTAAAATATTAGCTCGATCACAATAATTATAACTTCAATTTGACTGCGCCCGTAAGAAATCGTTTAGTGTTTTCTTGAAAGTGGTTATTGTCTGGCAGCCCCTAATCTTCTGAGGTAGAGAATTCCATTCACGGGGAACTGAGACAGTATTTAGTCGTTTAAATAAATGATCGTGCAATATATTCATCATGGTAATGACAAGGATGTACTTGATATTTGAAAGTGATGGTTTCTAACCAAGACGGGCGAGGATAATTTCCGAAAGAGAAGATTGTTTTAATACTTCTTCTTCTTCTTTCCCTTAGTTTAACCTCCCCCTTTTAGGTTCTTATTACACGATCCACGCCACCCGGGCCTTACAGGGCTGCGACCTGTCGGGAGAGAAATTAACCTATGGATCACATACATACTTTTTTGACCACACAATGACATGAAGGGCCTCCCCGGATGAAGGATCAGCTCAATGCCAGGGCCACCTCCGGTACAACACAAATATTTAAGACATTACACAGCATTCACTCACACATATGAAAGGATTAAGGGAAGGATCGCCGTCCATGGCCGGACTTTCAAGAGGTACAATCCCGGCATTTGCCTGGAAATTACTGAGGAAACTATAAAAAGCCTCAGTTAGGAATGCCGGCCACTGGGATCGAACCCCGGACCTCCCGAATGCAGCCAGCCCTCTACCACGCCGCTAGCCCGCTTGATAAGATTGATACAATGGATAAAAAAGATTTTAAAATGCAGTTTAGGCTAATCAAAACATAATAATTTTATATTTTGAATAATACATGTGATTTAGAATTTGCAAATGATAGTTACGTACTTCGTAACACTTTTTAAACGATACATTTATTGAAGAAGTGTTTAATCAACCTTTGGTTGCCTAAAATATATCAACTAAAGTAACATGAATAACAAATTTCTCATATAGGTTATATATTACATTAAAAACATTGGAATAGCTCAAATCCATGAAGTCTTCCATTTTGCTTGTTGCATGATATTTTCTTGCATCTACTTTCATATAGCTAACTGTTTTTCTTCAATATTGCTGAACAGATTGGGATGAGGTATTTTTGCATTGAAATCTCTTTTTATTTATCTCCAACCTGCTTTCTTTTCTTCTAAAATATTCCCATCTGTCTTTTCGTCTTTCATGATTTTCATAATATATTTTGAGGTTACCTCTGTATATGACGACGTAATATAACAATTGAACTCAGTATATAGGTCACTGTTTAACATTAACAAGGCACACGGCCTTCGAAATTATGATTTTACCACATTCTAGCAATACGTAGGGAATATGCATCCATAGATAGTTGCTAACCTTGACTAAGATCAATGGATAAAAAGATTTTTCACAGACAATGCGAAAAGTACCGGCACAGTCTATTTGAATAACAACCCATCACCGTAAAAACAGCTTGTTCGTATCCCTATTTTAAGCCTCATTTATTCTCACTCTAGAGAGGAACATAGGTTCAGGGTGTTTGAGAATAAGGTGCTAAGGAAAATATTTGGGGCTAAGCGGGATGAAGTTACAGGAGAATGGAGAAAGTTACAAACCAGAACTGCACTTGTTGCATTGTATTCTTTATCTGACATCATTAGGAACATTTTTCCAGACGTTTGAGATGGGAGGGCATGTAGCACGTATCTCGAATCCAGAAATGCATATAGAGTGTTAGTTGGGAGTCTTTCGGAGGGATAAAAGACCTTTTGGGAGGCCGAGACGTAGATGGGAGGATAATATAAAATGGATTTGAGGGAGGTGGGGTATGATGATAGAGACTGGATTAATCTTGACTTTACCAGGATAGGGACCGCTGGCGAAGCTTATGTGAGGGAAATGCAACCTTAGGGTTCCTTAAAAGCCATTTGTAAGACAAGAAATAGTACCGGCACAGTCTATTGTTCCTAGCACCCTCAACAACTCAAGCTTCGTGACTGTATATACTAGACTGTGATTTTACTATGATTCCGAAGGCCATGATGGGAATTAAATTAATTGACTTTATTTTAAATGCGTATTAGTTTGATGAAATGCAAATGAAGTGAATATGATATGACTTCCGTATTTAAGTTAAATTACGATCAGATAATTGAGGGGTTTGCCGGAAAAAAGGCGGATAGACCTCTACGCCCTTCTTCGTGAAAACGGTTTAAAATGTAGTGAATAATTATAGCAGCGAAATTTTGTTTTGATTGTACTGTACATACCTGCAGGACAGGGCTGCATGCGTGCGTGCGTGCGCGATTTAGTCAGTCAGTCTACAAGTAGAGCTAGTGCTGCGCGTTACCGCATACTGTACTGTGTGTGTTTTCTCTTGGTAGAGACTAAGCAAATATATATAGTTCAATTTAGTCAGTCCAGTTGTTTTCTGTGACTGTTTTTTATGTTCATTATTTACCTTCCTTTAAGAGTAAACAAACTTATGAAACTCATAGATTCAGACGGAAATATTTTATGTTCTATGAAGAGATTTGTTACAATATTCAGATTTTTGGGCTTATTGTTATCAGGATTATACAAAGAATAAATGTTATTTATTTATGTTCACACAAAATGGAGATTTTCTTTTTCTGTTATATTCAGAGATTTTGCTTTACGTACTTAATGTCTACTCAGTATATTTGAAATAATGTAAATTACTTTAGAAATAGATAATAAATGTCATAAAATGTATCTTTGTTTCATTTCCGTGTGAAATTTAAATCTGATATCTACATTAAATTCCCTAAGCAAATCATTATATGGATAAAGGGCGTATAGACCGAAGTTTTATATGGTACAAATATAAGGAAATTTAATAATATAAATTGCCTAAATGCTACAAAACATTTTTTAATTTAATGTATAATTCAATATTACTTTTGTAACATTTTATTCAGGTGCGTTTTAAAATCTTAGATTGCCTGTATCTCAATTCACCATATTGACGTATAGGCCCTTTTTCCGGCAAACCCCTCAATTGTGGATTAGTAACATATTGGTGAAATCGACCCTTACACATATACTCAGACGTAACTCTCCACAGATACACATCGTACACAGAGTGGCCCGACGAAGTGGTGTGCAAGTTAAAAATGGGTCACAGTCCTGTCATCTATCTGCAATATGCGGAATCCGAATCATGTAGCCTAAGTGAAATTGGTAGGCATTGGATGTAAGTATACACTACATAAAGCAGAAATGTTTCTTACATACAAGCCAAATTAAGTAATATTTTATGTGCTATAAAATTCAAATATATTTAAATAACTCTTTTAATTCAGTGTCGCATCATATTATCATCAGGACTGTAATATGTATTAAAGATTGTAATAAATAAAGTCACAGCCTTTTTGTTCTTCATTGCCATCTTCATATTATGTGTAATATTGCATTTCCTGGTACTTGATTCATTATTATTTTATTTCTAATACTAGCCGTACCCGTGCGCTCCTCTGCACCCCTTAGAAATAAATATAAAGTAATTACATAATTAAAATAGGACATTTGATCCAGGGAACATTCGTGTTTGATAGAAGGATAAATCGTTTAATATGTTACTTAATTTAAATTGAATCCAAATAATTAAAATACGATCATTTTGGTCCAGAGACACTCATTTGGTGCAAAGATAATTACTTTAACACGTTTCTTAATTTTTATTACATGCAACCATAGTTTAATGAAGATTGACATCATTTAGATTTACTGTGTATATTTTATTTTACTTGTTATAAGTTTCCATTGAATTATGGTAATAACTTAATTTTAACCCTTGTTTTCTACGTATTCAGTAAATGGCGCTTGGCCCACTATGGTTCTGAACCCTTCAAATAACTTAAATTATATTATATATTATATTATAACTTATTATATTATATTATATTATATTATATTATATTATATTATATTATATTATATTATATTATATTATATTATATTATATCAGAAGTTACTGTAATAACATTATAGCATTATGTCCATCTAGAGAAACTACACTTTCAAATGGTGAAATAATAATTAATTATACAAATCGGTTAATTTAGCTTCCGATATTACTTCATACAAACACAGAAACATTCTCTGTAGGCTATCTTTCATAGCTTTCGATTGTTGCTGTCCAAGGTCCCTTATAAACAAAGTCATTTGTTTTTAATTCATTACACGGCCTTAGATGGTAGTTATTTTAATTTTAAAACTCATTTATCTCATTAAATATCAGTCCTATCAAAATGTTTGAGAATAAAACTTATCGCAAATTATTTTAAAGAAATTTTTGTTATGTAACATTTTTCACAAAAATCAATAATAAGCTAGATATGTCGATTTATTTAATTCAGGCCCCCTTATAACCCCCTTTTAAATAATGTATTTTGAAAGCCATATAGCCTAAAATCTAAGTTACAACGAACATAATTTATATTCCAATTTGCATTGCAATCCGTTCAGCCATTATCGCGTGAAAAGGTAACAAAATACAGACAGACAACAGAGAGACAGACAGATATACAAACAAAAATTTAAAAAAGCGATTTTCGGTTTCAGGGTAGTTAATTATATATGTTAGGACCAATTATTTTTGAATATCGAAAATTACCAGAAAAATTTCGGCTCAGATTTATTATTATTATAGATAGCCGTACCCGTGCGCTCCGCTGCACCCGTTAGAAATAAATATAAAGTAATTACATAATTAAAATAGGACATTTCATCCAGGGAACATTCGTGTTTGATAGAAGGATAAATCGTTTAATATGTTACTTAATTTAAATTGTATTTAAAATATTAAAATGCGATCATTTTGATCCAGAGACACTCATTTGGATGCAATGACAATTCCTTTAACATGTTTCTTAATTGTTATTACCAATTATTTTTGGAAAAGCGAAAGTTAACAGAAAGGTTTGGCTGCAGATTTATTATTATGTTTATATTATAGGCTATTATATTATGAAAAAGTGTGTTGAAAACGGATGTACTCGAATTAGAAAGTTTTTCATTTGCCTTGGGACCTCTTGAATCTCAGGAGGAACAACTTTTACAACAGCACACGCGCAACATAATCTGCTTGGCTCATTACCCAAATTTTTTTTGCATTGCATTTATTGCATATGTATTTTATGTATTTTAATACGATTCAATTGAGCATAGTTAAAATTTGAATTATAAAATAATGGATTGCTAAGCTAACGTACTATTACTGCATACTAAATCAATACACTCTCGTTGTTCGTTAATTCTCTGAGATAAAAATGAATGTGTTCATAAACATTATTATAAGAAATACAGGAAATTAATTACAGAATAACCTATCAAGTTTTCTGTGCATAAGAAGCTATTTTAATCTTACCTGTCCTCAATTCACTCACAAGTTACTGTAATAACATTATAGCATTATGTCCATCCAGAGAAACTGCACTTTCAATGATGAAATAATAATTAATTATACAAATCAGTTAATTTAGCTTCCGATATTACTTCATACAAACACAGAAACATTGTCTGTAGGCTATGTTTCATAGCTTTCGATTGTTGTGTCCAAGGCCCCTTATAGACGAAGTCATTTGTTTTTTATTTCAATACACCGCCTTAGATGGCAGTTATTTTAATTTTAAAACTCATTTATCTCATTAAATATCAGTCCTATGAAAATTTTTCAGAGAATAAAACTTATCAGATATCATTTTTAAAGAAACTTTTGTTATGTAACATATTTCACAAAAATCTATAATAAGCGAGATATTTCGATTTATTTAATTCAGGCCCCCTTATAACCCCCTTTTAAATAACATATTTTGAATGCCATATAATAGCCTATAATCTAAGTTAAAACGAACTTAATTTATATTCCAATTTGCATTGCAATCCGTTCAGCCATTATCGCGTGAAAAGGTAACAAACATACAGACAGACAGACAGACAGAGAGACAGACAGATATACAAACAAAAATTTCAAAAAAGCGATTTTCGGTTTCAGGGTGATTAATTATATATGTTAGGACCAATTATTTTTGGAAAATCGAAAATTACCAGAAAAATTTCGGCTACAGATTTATTATTAGTATAGATGAATTATAAAATTTTAACTGTTATTTCACTAACTTTATTTAGTATATTATGCAGTTGTGTATTCCCTTAGGCATGATAATGAACCGGATGCTGATTTAGTTAGAACACATGCATTTGCGTTACGAAGAAGTATTAAACTCCAACAGATATTAGTAAAAAGTCAGCAACATTCATAGTAATGTTTACAGCTACGGAGTTCAATTTAAATGTATTATGGCTTCCAATGAAGCACACGACACGGAGCACCATTTTAGAGTATACCATTATAAAACCTTTTTCATGCTAAAATGTCCGGCTAACACACTACATTTTCGGGAGAGCCCAAATGCATTAATATACATTCCTACATCACGTTTGGACACAATAAACACACAGTCAAATAGAGATTTTCCAGACTGCTTAACATACGCGTTAGATATACCTATGTTATATTGTACAGGGACATCATTTTATTTTTACTTCAATTTTTATTGTACCTGAGTTTTTGAATGTACTTCACTCCCACCCCTTCTACTAAGGAAGCTCCAACTCCACACAGAACCAAGACCGCAGATAGTAAGCAGTACTGAGTTACTGAGTATAGTACGTTCCAGAAATATGTTCGCGTTTTCCAGTGATGAAAGAGCTTTCAATATCGAATCATATTTTCGCACAGGTACTGTCCGTTTGCCTACGTCGCATCCCGATTTCCCCCACCTGCTTCTGCTCGCCCCTCTGTAATAGCTGGGCTGTCTTAGCTCTTTTCTGAAAACATTAATTTCTCTTAGGAATTGGACGTTTACGTAATATTATACAGCTGTTTAATTTAACTTAAATAAAAGGGCCTCGTTAAGTAATTAACTGTCACGTGATTTTCTCCTTTCTACAAACCTGCTGCATAACCACTTGGACGGACAGTAGATAGCATGTCTGAGTAATTTTATATTTTCGGGTCGGGCAGAAGTGAAGATTGAATTCACAGTACGTAGAGTAGGTACAGAATTATTTCAACATGAGTTACTAGTACGAAGGACGAAACTGGCAATTGGAATTAGATGCAATAGTCTATAGTGCGATAATATGCACAAAAGAACTGAAGCCTGTATCGAAATGAACGGCCACCATTTTCAAAATTGTGTTTAAATATTCATATTATGATTATTTTTCAATTTAACTTCTTTCTCTATATTGTACGCTAATGTGCTGTAGACAGTATAATATACACTGCATAATGAATACGTTCGCATGGCTAACTCACTTCGTGAGTAAAAACACTTATTCTTAATACAGTACTGTACTTTGATTAAAGAAAAACCTAAAGAAAATTATCAAACTCAAAATCGCGATATTTCCTAGTTTACGTAAATGCATGAACTACTTTTCTTCCATCCTATACCTAGTAGAGTGATTTGTGTTTTACGCCAGTATCATGAACTGCAGTCTTGGAGGGGGAGCAAGCGGTGTTTCCGGTTCTCTAAAGTATAGACAGGTTAATATTAAAAATGTTAGTAAAAATAAAATGATGTCCCTGTATATGTATTGACAATTGCCATGATGAGAGTGATTTATAGAATTATTGCATGCAAGTTAATTTCCGTGTTTCAAAATACCTGCCCGGCGTTCAAATTCAGTGACCCGAAATCCTTGTAACCAGTCCGCAGAAAGTGTCCTTTTCCTATTAAAAGAATTCCTTGCCATTATCATCCTCCTTTCGATTTCCTGGCAGCAGTTCTTGTTACTGCTTATAGTACACCCCAAGTATTTGAAGCTGTTGACTTGCTCTACTACCTCATTTAGAATCCGCAAATTTACCTTCTAAATTTTTCTTCCTATGACCATAGTCTTTGTCTTGTTTGCATTTAATTTCATCCTATACAGGGTGTTTAAAAAATACGGGGCATAATTTCAGGTATGTATTTCCCACATGTAGACAATCAAAATAGTTCATTACAACATTTGTCCGGAAATGCTTTATTTCCGAGTTATGGCCTTCACAACATTGAAATTCACCGGAACGTTTTTCTTTCCGCAGGCGTATGAAAACCCACGTGCAACTGTTCCATCTCATCACCAGGTGCGGTTCTCCCTCAACATGTGGGCCGATATCATTGGTGATCGATTACTTGGACCCCATGTACTTGTAAACAGACTTACGCGGCAGGCGTACACAAACTTCCTGGAAAACACCATACCTCATGTTTTAGAAGACACTCCACTGATCAATCGTCAACACATTCACTTCTTGCATGATGGCGCTCCTGCACACTTCAGTCGTACGGCTCGCCGGTACTTGGATCGAAGGTTTCCTGATCGATGGATAGGTAGAGGTGGCCCAATTGCTTGGCCTCCACCCTCACCTCATCTGAACCCTCTCGATTTCTACTTGTGGGGCCATTTAAAATCATTGGTTTATTCGTCTCCGGTGCCTGATTTGGAATCGAATTGTGGCATGTTCTGAGGACATACGTAATACTACTCCTGGAGTTTGGGATCGTGTTCGCAGGTCAATGAGACATCGATGTGAGGTCTGTATTCAAGCAGGAGTTGGACATTTTGAACATCTTCTGTAATGAAAACGACCTACGGAAAGAAAAACGTTCCGGTCAATTTCAATGTTGTGAAGGCCATAACTCGGAAATGAAGCATTTCCGGACACATGTTGTAATGAACTATTTTGATTCTCTACATGTGGGAAATACATACCTGAAATTATGCCCCGTATTTTTGAAACACCCTTTGCTCACAGCTGTCATTTAGTTCCAGTAACTTATTCGTTAGTACAGTTTCCTCTCCCGCTGACAACGCCATATCATTAGCAAATCTTATGCACTTTATTCTTCTTCCTCCTACTATCACTCCTCTCGTGTTGTACAAACAGTTCTTAACTAAATCCTCCAAGTAGATGTTGAACAGGGTAGTATATGAAGAGCATCCTTGTCGTACTACTTTCCCTATTCGACTTCCCTCTGACATTTCTTCTCCTATCTTTTTTTTATTTGGTTATTTAACGACGCTGTATCAACTACGAGGTTATTTAGCGTCGATGGGATTGGTGGTAGCGAGATGGTATTTGGCTAGATGAGGCCGAGGATTCGCCATAGATACCTGGCATTCACCTTACGGTTGGGGAAAACCTCGGAAAAAACCCAACCAGGTAATAAGCCCAAACGGCGATCGAACCCGCGCCCGAGCGCAACTTCAGACCGGCAGGCAAGAGCCTTAACCGACTGAGCCACGCCGGTGGCTCTCTCCTATCTTGGTTTGACTCGTTTCATGTAAAGTTTACAGAATAGTGTCCTCTCTTTTCGTTCCAAACCAATTTTGTTTAGGATCTACAGTACACAAACATAATCATAATGCTGTATATTATAGTCATGAATGCATTTGAAAATTTATGAAATAAATAAACACAATTTTCATAAAATAAATATTTTTAGTCGTTATGGAAACGGAAAGGATGAGAATGAAAGCCACCGGCGTGGCTTAGTCGGTTAGGGCGCATGCCTGCCGGTCTGAAGTCGCGCTCGGGCTCAGGTTCGATCCCCGCTTGATTTGATTACCTGGTTGGTTTTTTTTCCGAGGTTTTCCCCAACCTTAAGGTGAATGCCAGGTAATCTATAGCGAATCCTCGGCCTTATCTCGCTATCACTAATCTTATCGACGCTACATAACCTCATATTTGATACAGTGTCGTCAAATAACCAACTAAAAAAAGAATGAAGAAATGCATATATATTATACTATACTGAAATGTACTGTATATATATTATAAACTATACTATACTATTACACTATATTATATTATATTATATTATATTATATTATATTATATTATATTATATTATATTATATTATATTATATTATATTATATTACTATACCATACATTATATTATATTATATTATATTATATTATATTATATTATATTATATCATATTATATTATATTATATTATTATATTATATTACATTACATTATATTATATTATATTATATCAGCCTATATTATATTACTTAACAAGGTCGTAAACGCAGGTACACTCACTATTTCTTTCTAGCCAGAAATGTTTTAAATAGACTACCTTATCCACAATATGCGAGTCTGACTTGTTACACAATTACTGCAGCATTCTTCATTGCCTACCACTCAGGAACAGTGGGTGTGGGTCAATATCAAATTATAAATTGAGTGGAACATTATCCTCTCATAGAACATTTGGTTACTTGCCAAGTATTATATAATATGGATGAAACTGAACGATACGCAGCCAATCCTTTTACGTGTTCCTATTGTTTTTAAAATGCAGAATGAAATGTCAAGTTATTAGAGTTATTCCAATATTTATAAAGAGTGAAATTGTTTAGTATTAATTATCCGCATGTATTTAGTCTGTAACATGACCTTCCCTTTAATCAAAATTTCAATAATACTATTTTATCGCTATACGCTGACGATTCGGCATTTCTCACGGCATCATGGAAGCCAACTGTTGCCATTAACAGACTTCAAGGTCACCTACGTGACATTGAACCATGGCTCCTCAGATGGAGAATTAAATTAAATATTTCCAAAACACAAGCCATCTTATTTAGCAGAAGAAATAAATTCAATAGACCGGGCATAAATCACACAAAATTAGCTATAAATAGATCACAAATCGAGTGGAAAACTTCAGTTAAGTATTTCGGAGTAACACTAGACAGACGGTTCACTTTTTCCGAACACGTACTACAGAAACTCAGACTTGCCAATTCTAGAATGGTGGAGCTGTACCCAATTATAAATAAAAGCAGACATTTAAACACACCTACAGCCTTTACTTTGTATAAAACATTAATTAGGTCAGTAATATTATATGCTTGTCCTGTTTGGGGACACGCACCTATTTCAGTTCTTAAAAAATTACAGGTTTTCCAAAACAGACTTTTAAGATTCATTACAGGTCTTCCTAGAGTAACACCTATTAGATTGATTCATAAAGAGCTCGAAATTTTGACAATTCAAGAATATATTTCAAATCAAGCCTTCTGCACGTACACCATGTCGTACACCAGCAACAGCCCATTAATTTCTACCCTGGGTAACTACAACTGTAGAGTATCTGTCCACACCTGTAGATTATCGGTTAGAGCTTCTGGACGCGAAACCAAGTGGCCCTAGTTTGATTCCCGGTGGGGTAAGTTACCTGGTTGGGACTTTTTCCGGAGTTTTCCCTGAACCCTATATGAACAAATGCCGTGTAACTATCGGTGCTGGACTCTGGACTCATTTCACCGGTATTATCACCTTCATCTCATTCATACGCTAATATAACCTAAGATGTTGATAATGTGTCGTAAAATAACCTACTCAATATATATGTATATCCTCCAAATTATATTACATTTCTCTGTAATACAAGTGTGGACCTGAAATTAGTTCGAAAAAAAAACTATTTTGGGAACTACAATATATGTGGAAGCGTATTTTTGTAGTAGAATGCAAAACATTTCCCAGTGTGATGTGGTCATCAACATTATTAGGCCTTCTAAAGTTCCTCATTACCGTACCTTACATTCTACAAATTCTCCTTAAGCTTATTGAAAAAATATAATTGCTTATGAGTTAAAGGTATTGGACCTATGTATGTTGAACTGGCTGTCATCCTATGCGAAATTAATATTAGCCTATCCAAAATTTGGTTCAATTGTGTTGTGACATTGAATACGAATTTTGCAATATTTTTTATCGGTAGTAAAATTTTAATGGCATATACAGCTCCAGGATAAACTCAAATGTAACGAATTTCAGCCAGCATACATATCAACGCGACATAAGCTAATTGTTTTACGTTTTTGATGCCCAACTTCCTTAGGGGAGATGCTAGTGGAACGCTGTGAAACAAAACTCTGTAACGGACGTTTTAAGAGGGCTTTGCATGTCGTTGCTATGGAATTGTGCACGTTGCTATGCTATCGTGTAAATAAAGTTGTTGATGTTTGCTGTTTTCCGTCAATTTACACAAACTAACGCATAAATTAGTGAGAGTAGGGCTTCTGCAGCGCAATGTGTCTTCTTTGTAGTGTTGTGACGTTGTATAGTTGACACCACTGAGTTAAAATTACATTGCTGAAAAGCTTTCTGCTGGATTATATGTCGAAATGAGGGACTGGGCTGGTATGATAGAGCGTGTCAATTGAGTAGACTGGAAGGAATGCGATTAAGCAGGGAAAGAAAATTAGCATAACAAGCATTGTACAAAATTCAAGGCAATGGATCACAAATTTGAGATGAAGTAACTGCTCATTTGAATATAATTAAACAAAAGTAGCCACACTCATTATTTACACAAATGAAGATGCAGTTCCTTTAACTTGTTCAATGTATTTTAATAAATTTTAATTCATATTTTATTTTATGCTATGATAAACCAATTAAAAGGTATGATCTCAAAACACGCTAAGTCCATTTTTATGAAAGGACAGGGCTAGTTTTTTTTTTATCCACCTGTCTACGGATTGAAAGAGTTCTAAAGTGACATGCACAATAACGCAAACTTTTAGAAAAGAATTGGCGTTTTTGAAAGAAACATTTTTATTTATTTACTTATTATTTATTTATATATACTTACTTTACATTTACTTATTTACTTATTTATTTACTTACTTATTTATTTCTTATTTACTTATTCACTTATTTATTTACTTACCTATTTACCTATTTATTATTTATTTAACTACTTATGTACTTACTTACTCATTTACTTACTTATTTATTTAACTACTCATTTACTTACTTATTTACTTATTTATTTATTTACTAATTTACTTATTTATTTAACTACTTACTTATTTACTTACTTACTTATTTACTTACTTATTTATTTAACTACTAATTTACTTACTTACTTATTTACTTATTTATTTATTTACTTATTTACTTACTTATTTATTTAACTACTTATTTACTTACTTATTTATTTAACTACTTATTTATTTACTTATTAATTTAACTCATTATTTTTACTTATTTACTTATTTATTTAACTATTTATTTACTTATTTATTTACTTATTTACTTACCTATTTATTTATTTATTTAATTATTTATTTATTTATTTATTTATTTATTTAGGTGTATAAAATCATATGTATGTATAAATCATAAAAATGGCAAATTTATTTACATCACACTCTTCATTTTTCAGTCTTAAATTATGAAAGATTGCCTTGAAATGTTACATTTATTTAATTTATTTATTTTATTTATTTATTTATTTATTTATTTATTTATTTATTTATTTATTTATTTATTTATTTATTTATTTATTTATTTATTTATTTGTGATAGGTGTATAAAATATCATATGTACCGGTATGTATAAATAATAAAAATGGCCAAATGGGCTTAGCGAGTTTTCACATCACACTCTTCAGTTTTTTCAGTCTTAAATTGTGAAAGATATTGCCTATGAAATGTTACATTTAACTTTAATTTACCGTCCCTCATTGCACGAACATTGAAGAAAATAACTACACAATCGTAGTTTAAAAATATTCACCTGGCCGGGCGTCAGGTTACAAACTCATTGACTATTCTTTCATGTCTGAAATGACATAACCGATATCTAGGTATCAACTTAAAATTTTGAAATTGAGTTCGGTGTTTAGAATGTGCTATGGTTGTGTTTTATATGTTTGTAATTCATAAGAAAGACTGGTGGTGGTGGTGGTGGTGGTGGTGGTGGTGGTGGTGGTGGTGGTGGTGGTGGTGATGGTGGTGGTGGTGGTGTAAAATTAAGAAATGCAAAATTATACCTTCACTCAAAACTGTACTAAGTGTTATATCTACTAAAGTAATACGTAATTAGCAGGAACGGATTTATATGGACTAAAAATATATGAAATATGTAAATATATATGTAGTTAGTTTTACCAAAATATGGAATTAAATATGGATTTTTACCAAAATATGGAATTAAATATGGACTTAAAATTATAAAAAAATGACTATGTACGTTAAATATTGGTACATTTTAATCAAACTAAACAAAAAATATAATGGACGTACCTTATCTTCCAATGTAGTTTCAACAAAACACAATTTTTATTGTCTGTTACCATAACAATAGGTTACAAACATTTCTTTCAAGTGCTGAAAAGTGAATCTTCTTCTATTGTCTCTGAGGATAGATTTATACTGACTAAAAGAGCGTTCGACGTCACAAGAAGTAACTGGTACATAATTCAATTTCACAATGTCTGCTGGGGATAAGTCCAAGTTAATCTTCACTGTTGATTCACCACTCATCACAGCAACAACCTTTTGTAGTTCTTCATATCCAGGGTTTTTGAAAGTACAGTGTCCACCTTAGCTCTTACTGCATCTGCAACTTTACCTCTACCACGATTCAGTTGTTCCACAGTACTATTTATAATTTCAAAACTTTCAGATAGTGAAAGGTGCCTATTTTGGAGACTTTTGAGCGTTTTTATGATGCATGAAAATGTATGCTGAATGTGAGCTAAGTCATTCTTCACACTTATGTCACAGGTAACTGTTTTCGCAGTATCAATTGAGACTGCATCTTCAGAGTCCAATGCAAGGAGAACATTGTTAATAGAGTCTATATGTTCGGCATAATATTCAACTGCTTCTAGCCATGTACCCCATCTAGTTAAAATTGGCTTTGGTGGCAATGGAATTTCAGGGTACATTTCTTTCAACACGTTAACTCTACTGGGAGCTTTGAGAAATACTTTTTCACTGATGAAATCAACAAATCTACTTTAGGGAAATTGTCTCTGACCACTTCTGCCACACGATGAAATGCATGCGCCACACAAGTAAAATGAGTCAATTTAGGATATACAACAGATAATGCTTGTCCAGCTTTGACCATATAAGGGGCAGCATCGCTAATAAAGAATAACACATTATCGTACATAATACCCTTTGGCCACAGGATACCCATAGCTTCGTTGAACAGTTTAACTATAGTTTTGTTATTGCACTTTTCTAGAACATCACAATGTAAAAGAATTCGTTCAGAATATTGTTCACTTAACAAACCGATAACTACATTACCAACAAGTCTACCTTCTTTGTCGGGAGTCTCATCAATGGAAACCCAAATTGAACTATCTTTAATTTCATCTCTTATCTTCTGTATTGTCTCATCGTAGATGGATGGAGCATACGTCTTCCTAAGTGTTGACTCATCCGGGATTGTATGTTGAGTATATTTTTCAAGGAATTCCCTGAAGACCTTATTCTTTAGTTTGTAGAGAGGAATATCAGCAGAGATGAGAGAACGGCACAGGTCGATGTTAAACTCAGATCTTACATTCGATGTTGTTGGTTGTGTTAAAAACAATTGTCTCTGCTTGGAATTTAGTTGTTTGTTGGCCTGATGTTTACTAGTTGTAATGTGTTGTTGCACCAGGAACTTTTGTGTAGATGATACTGCACACTGACACAAATTACAAAATAATATTTTATTGTCAGTTGATAAACCATCTTCTTTAAATTCTGAAATGTAACTTGTTAGTTTTGATTTTAAATTGACTGAATGACGTACTTTTGGCATATTTACCGTCTTTATAGTATGATTTACAAAACTGAACCTATGTGTACTCTGACTGGCATTTAACTGTTGAGCTGCACAACTGAAGTCTGTTAAAAATTTTAAATTAAATTAATACAGTTTTGTAACTTACTTTCCCATTGTTGATAGGACTGCTAATTTTCAAATAACTCTGATGTTAAAGGGATTACTGAACATGTGTTTAAATCTCTATTGTTGAAATGTATTTTTAAAAGTTAATGGAATTTTGTTTTGTTTTATTGTTAAACCTAATATAATATGGACTGTTTTATATGAAATATGGAAAATATATGGAAATTAACGAAAATATGTACTAAACTCTAAAATATGGAAAAATATGGAAAATAAAAGTAGGATTTTTCAACCCTACACATTGTGAAACATAAAGATAATGCAAAATATAAATTATATTAGCTTTATAAGTAAATATGTATTTACATATAAATCCTTTCCCTGGTAATTAGCAATATTACATTGAAATATTACCTTTTTCATTAATGAGGTTAGAGAGAAATGTTCAAGAATGAAAACCGATGCATTACGAAGAGCCAGACAGAAATATCAATTACTTAAGGAGTGCAGAAAATGGGAGGAATAATAATTGTGCCTAAAATTGCATATTTTAACTGTATGTCTTAGCTTAAATACCTAAAATACTCTAACACGTTTTCATATTAAATTCGGTTCAACTTTCAGAAGCAGGAATGTAAACTTATACATATATGTTCTGAAATTTATTACCATAATTTGCCTCTCTGCTCTTACAGCGTACGAATTTGAGTGCTCAATAGCCATTTTACAGAACCACGTACTGGAATCAAGACCAGAATCTCAATTAATGCAACTCAAGTACCGCCACATTTCACACTTGGGCGTAACTTGATATCCTAGCAAGATCGGCATGGCGCTAGAGACTGCCAACTTCATATAAGACCGCAGTAATTCTCCAGGGTTTTATAACGGGAACACATTTCTCACTTTACACCTTCTTACCCATGTGAGAAAGGCACATCTTATTTCAGCATATGAAATTCCACAGGAATTTAAATCCTTGGTAGTAATATTCCCTATGTGTAGAGACAAACGTATTCAAGCTTCTATCTCCATCATTTTAAAAGCTATAAAGAAAAAATATGTAGTGTATACAGGCCTATTTATATATTTAATGCAAAAATGACGACCAATTAGCCTATAATATGGATTTATATTTCAATTAAAAATAGCACCGGTAGTATTTCATTTATATTGATATGTTATTAAGGGAAGTTCTTTCTTATAGCATGCAAAATATGGTGAAAATAGCCTATCTTCAAATAGTCATAAATATAATACTATTTATCAGAACTCTAGAGTAAATATTTCCCCTTAATAGTACATTATGCAATGAGCCTATAAAGGTAGTATTTAAGACGCGAGTATGTTTATGAAACGAGCGCAAGCGAGGATGGTGTGAAAGCACCGAAACAGCTGTAAGCCACAGTTTCTTATGTAATTTAACACGAATAAGTTTGCCAATCAGCCAATCATTTATATTTGTGTTAAAAGTAATGTACGCAAGATTCAAGATGGATTCTAAATTTAATTCCAGCTGGCGAAGTGTAGAATGAAGTTGGTTTTTGGTACCGGTAACTGAACTGAATAATTTGTCAATTTCCTATGTGAAATTTTGTCTATTTCTTAATCTCCCGTAATTCTTCAAAAAAAAGTTGGAAACCCTGGCTATAATACTAATAATAATAATAATAATAATAATAATAATAATAATAATAATAATAATAATAATAATTAATTTATTTTAGCTCGCAGAGTTAAGGCCGTAAAGCCGTAAGGCCTTCTCTTCCACTCAACCAGCAAAAAGTATATATACATATGCATGAACTTACAAAGAATTCAACAACTTGATTTAGATGAGAGTTACATGTATACAAGAGTTATTTACGAATTAAACAACAAAATACTATGAACTATTAATTAAACACTGAAATTAACTGTGTAACAGAATTAAGCTAAAATACATAGAATGTTAATATATTTCAAATAATATTAGATAATAGAAAGAGATTATTATGAGACAATTTTGAAAATACAGCACTATCAGGATGATGTCTAAAGAAAGAAGTAACAATGTAGTCAGTGATAGTTTAAATCAGTATAATTGGAGTGAAATGGTAATAGGATTATCTTTTAAGCTGTTTTTAAAGGTGTTAATTGTCTTGCAGCCCCTAATGCTTTGTGACACGGAATTCCATTGACGCGAGGTGGATACTGTAAAAGATGATGAATAACAAGATGTTCTATGAAGAGGTAAACTTAGCGTGCCACAGATAAGTGATCTGGTATTTACGTCGTGGTTAGAGTATAGATAAGAGAAACGAGACGAAAGGTAATTTGGTGTTGAGGACTACACTATATTCTAAAATTGACATTTTCTTCTATGCGACAGTTGACATAAATGGAAAAACGCAAAGCATATCATACATTATGTGGAAAATGTTAGTACTGTCTCGAAATGTACTACTGCATAATGGGAAGTTTCTCTCGGTGTTGTCAGAATATTTCAAGCATAGATTCCTGTGCTGGAAGTTTTATTACATGGATTCATTTCCCTTGTGATCTTTATTGTTTATTTATTTGTGTATTTTCAATAATCGTGGCGATAGTGATGACGTGGCTGAAAAATAATTTATCCTATGACAGAGAGGAACTACACCCAGAATAATTACGTGATGTACCTTCTGATCTACCTGCATGTGAACTCGACCCACACCTACGAGCGGTACATCGTGTTGCCAAGGCAACCGACGCAGATGTGCCCTGTTTGCCTATGGTGTACAGGACGTTTGAGAATATCTCACTAACAATGACGGATATCCTGGCACAATTACTGTCAAAGTTAGCACGTGTAACAAAGCTTCGAGTTGTGTTTGTGTGCTATGGCTTCGGGTACAGACGAGACAGTGAAGTGGGATCGAAAGTGTAGCATTGGGCCACATGCAAGAAATACACAGAAATTAAGCTTTTAATACCTCAGAGACAAGTTGCAGGAATGTGGAACAAAAGGAAGATATACTCGTCCACATGAGCCCTAAAATATGAACATTAATATGCAATGTGATTATATTACAGACAGCTGGAATAAGAGATCATGAAACTGTTTAAAAGTATTAAAGAACATGTGGAATACATAATGAAAAATTAGTCAGTGGCTAAGAATCATTCATTTCTTAAGAGAATAAATTAAAACAAACGTCTCACATATACATCTTACACTTCTATATATTTAATTTGAACTGTGTTGACAATTTTATGAACACTATACATCCTTAATGAATTTGGTATTCGCAAGAAACTAGTTCGATTAATTAAAATGTGTCTCAGTGAAACTTACAGCAGAGTCCGTATAGGCCAGTTTCTATCTGATGCTTTTCCAATTCACTGCGGGCTAAAACAAGGAGATGCATTATCACCTTTACTTTTTAACTACGCTCTAGAATATGCCATTAGGAAAGTCCAGGATAACACAGAGGGTTTGGAATTGAACGGGTTATATCAGCTTATTGTCTATGCGGATGGCGTGAATATGTTAGAAGAAAATCCACAAATGATTAGGGAAAACGCGGAAATTCTACTTGAAGCAAGTAAAGCGATAGGGTTAGAAGTAAATCCCGAAAAGACTAAGTATATGATTATGTCTCGTGACCAGAATATTGTACGAAATGGAACTATAAAAATTGGAGATTTATCCTTTGAAGAGGTGGAAAAATTCATTATCTTGGAGCAACAGTAACAAATATAAATGATACTCGGGAGGAAATTAAACACAGAATAAATATGGGAAATGCCTTTATTATTCGGTTGGGAAGCTTTGTCATCTAGTCTGCTGTCAAAAAATCTGAAAGTTAGAATTTATAAAACCGGTTGTTCTTTATGGCTGTGAAACTTGGATTCTCACTTTGAGAGGTTAAGGGTGTTTAAGAATAAGGTTCTTAGGAAAATATTTGGGGCTAAGAGGGATGAAGTTACAGAACGGAGATAGTTACACAACGCAGAACTGCACGCATTGTATTCTTCATCTGACATAATTAGGAATATTAAATCCAGATATTTGGGGTGGGCAGGACATGTAGCACGTATGGGCGAATCCAGACATGCATATAGAGTGTTAGTCGCGAGGCAGGAGGGAAAAAGACCTGTGGTGAGGCCGAGACGTAGATGGGAAGATAATATTAAAATGGATTTAAGGGAAGTGGGATATGATGGTAGAGACTGGATTAATCTTGCTTAGGATAGGGACCGATGGCGGGCTTATGTGAGGGCGGCAATGAACCTCCGGGTTCCTTAAAAGCCAGTAAGTAAGTAAGTATGTAAGTATACATCCTGTGAGGTTGTGTGATGTCTCAATCGAAAGCTAATAATATTAATATTTAGGGAAAGTCTTTATGGTTTGTAGTGAAGTTCATAAAAAGCTTTAAATTAAAAAAAAAAAAAAAATACGTGCGTCTGTCGCAGCAAAGCGTATACCATAGTAGCCTATATCTTGCAGTAAGTTAATTTAGTAGTGTTGTGCAGAGGCCATGATTCACGTACTGTCTTTAAATTTAAATGTACTTTATAACCATTTGAGTTGTTAATATAGCTGTGTTAGTTCTTTTAAAGGTCATGAATGATATCAGTTATGTGGGGTTTTGTCTATCTATAGGAAAATCTATGGTTCAAATAATGAAATTTCAAGCAACAGAAATGTAGTTATCGAAGCCTTCTGTAGGCTACATGCGAGATGTTGACGTCACAATATCATGCTTTTCGATACCTCGAAAATAATGGTTTGTTCATCTTTCAACTGTCACGTATTTTCTTCGTGCTTGAGTACATTTTTCTAAATTATAGACATCAGCTCAAAGAATTTGAGTGACCACAAGGGTCCTGAATACAATAAACATGTACAATATAATGTGATGTGATATATTAAAGAAGAAAGAAAGTTAATTGTTGAAGGCAAATATAAGTGGATTAATTGAAATAGAGATGATGATGTAACATTTGAAGAAAATCCTTGATAATATTTATAAGGACAGACATTACATAATCAAAAGGAATGTGAAGTTTCTTAAGATAATTCCATGTGAATTTTGTAATTGAACCTCTACTGCCAAACAGCAAACCAATGACGGAGCATTGTTTAAGAGGGACGTTGTACTTTTAAGAAAGATAAGGCAGTCAAGGTTCATATATAGACTTCTTCTCAATATCAACTTCGGTGGCCTGATTTAGGTTTCTCTCGAAACGGATAGTAGGGTCACAGTCTAGTATATACAGTCACGAAGCTTGAGTTTTGAGGGTGCTAGAAACAATAGCCTGTGACGGTACTGTTTCGCATTGCCTGTAATGAGGCGATATTCGCGATCCTAGTGGTGAGCAACTATCTAATGTTTGCATATTTACTACGTATTGAGCTTCGCGACTGTATATAGTAGACTGTGGTAGGGTCAAGAACAGGAGCCAGTTTTAAGCGTCTGTTAATAGCAATAATGTCTGCCCGTTTAAAAGAACCATCTCATGATACACAATGTACTTCCTCATGAATCTCCCAATTTAAAGTTTTTAACGATGTCACCAAAGCGTTTTGTACACGATGTGTTTTTTCTCTGGTGTTACTTAAAAGTAATAGTGTTGTTACATTGTGAATTTAGTTCTTCTTCATTAGTTCATTTAATATAATTGTAGCTGGTCGACCAAGAAAATGTGGTAGAACGTTTGGAAATGTAACTGCATTAAGAACTCATAAACGATTATGTAGAAAATGATGTAACAGCGTTTCCAAGAAGTGAAATTATGCATGAAGACAGTATTACATATTACGATGTAAAAATTAAAAAAATATATATACAGGATGTTCCGAAACTATTCGTTCAAATTAATACAGAAGGTAGAGAACATGAAAACAAATATATTTCGATAAGGAATATATGGTCTCTGAAGTCAACTTGTAATGTTATGGAACATTATGTTATGTGTTGCCGGAACTGCTGGAGGATGTATCTTTGAATGTTAGACAAAGGATGGACTTCCAGCACGATGGGGCGCCAGCCCATTTCAGCATTGCTGTGAGGAATCATCTGAGAGCCACCTTTGGGAATCGATGGATCGGCCGAGGTGGCCCCGTGGCCTGGCCACCCAGGTCACCTGACCTCACGTGTCTGGATTTCTTCCTCTGGGGGTATATGAAGCAGCTGGTGTATGAAACCGTTGTGGAAACAGAAGAAGACCTTGTCGCTAGAATTACTGTCGCTGCTGATGCTATTGCGGACATGCCAGGTATCTTCGAGCGGACACGACAATCAATGGTCCGACGATGTACTGGGTGCATACAGGCTAATGGTCGCGCATTCGAGCAGTTCCTGTGATGCCACTGATGTAATTAGTATGCTAAACTACCTTCTGTGTAAATCGTCCCTAGGATCAGAAATTGCCTGCAGGCACCATATGTACCATTACAAAATATATTTGTTTTGATGCTCTCTACCTCTGTATTATTTTGAAAGAATAGTTTCGGAACACTCTGTATATGTGTCCATCGCAGCAAAAAGTATACCGTAGGACATCTTGCAGTTCATTTCGTAGTGTTGTGCACAGGGCCGTGGTTCACGTAATGTACTTCATCTTCATTTCAGTTATTAATACAGCTGTGTTAGGTTTTTGAAGGTCAGAGAGAAAGACAGTTTGTCAGCTTCCCCAATAACGGGACTGCCTCATTGGACAAAGTATAACAAACACACAGAGTGAAAACAAAAACAGACCACAAAAAAGAAATGAGAACGAACAAAAAAGGGAAATTAAGTACAGATAATAGCATACACATAACAGGCCTAAGCATAGTAAAAAAAAGAGTTTAGACGTTCAAACATAAGTTCTTCCTTCTTAGGAAACAAAGTACAGGTGGTATTTTAAAATGGCAAGTGATCCTCTGATAGCAGTAAGGGAAACATCACGAATGAAGTCGTTGTTCATGTGGAACTTCTTGCAGAAACTGACAAAGAGACGAGATATTACGCCCCTAGCGCCAACCATTAGCCCAACTGCTTCAATGGAGGTGAGGCGATATTTCTCCAAATAGAATGGAACTGTGGGCTCATAAATTCTGCATTTTTCTGCGTGGACTTCAGCGGGCTGTTGTTCCTGTGCCTCGATCCTTACTGTCGGGTCGATAATGTAGGCGGATGTAGAGCCTGGTGGAATGGCAAGCATGTCAATTCGCCGACAGGATCCCTCTTGAGAGATGCCATGGACTTCTCCGTGCACAGTGAGACCTTTCTTTTTCAAGTCAGTATTGTGGGACTTTGTGTATAGGAATTTTATTGTGGTTTTCAATCTCTATCAAGCTGCTACAAGCCACTAGTTTGAACGTCTAATCCGTGTGTTTATTATGTTTAGGCCTGTTTTATGTATGCTATTATCCTTCCTGTACTTAATTTCCCTTTCTTGTTCGTTCCCCACATTTCTCTTTTGTGGTCTGTTTTTGTTTTCACTCTGTGTGTTATGCTTTGTCCAATGAGGCAGTCCCGTCATTGGGAAAGCTGAAAGAGGTCTTTCTTATTATAATTCATACTAAATATAAATACTGATATAACTACAAGAAAAATGTATTGTCATTATTTAACAATACTGTTTCAGGTATTAGATTATTTTAACGTGTATGGTATTGTCGATAGCGAGATGGTGTTTGCAGAGATGAGTTCTAGGATTCGCTAAGGGTTTCCCTTACATTCGCCTTACAGTACAGGAACATCTCGGAAGAAACTCAAACAGATAACCTGAACAGAATTTTTCTCCGACTTAAAACAATGTGTTCCTTGTGGTTTGGTGTGCGCTGAATCCAAAAATGCATCTCTTTTCTTCGTATCACGTACAATTTTTAAGATATACTATTATTTCACTTTTCGATAAGCTCTCTCCCAGGAAACATCTGGCGCGGGATGGGGATTGTAAACCAAAACAAAAGCTAATGCATTTTATGAATTTACGATCTATTTCCGGTTTCTTATGGTTGTTAACATGTTATTTTGTACTTCTAATAAATAAACAGATATTGATCTCTTTTATTCAGTAAATTTCATAATAGTTCAAAGCGAAGTCTAAGCAATGAACAAACAAGGGTGTGGTTTTCAGTATTTAAAAGAAAAGTACACCAGTTTGACTGAAGGCAAATTAAAAGATGGCATTTTCATCTGTCCATAAATAATATTAAGTAACATTTGCACTGGAATTCAACACAGTAAACTTCATATAACTTTCAAAAGTAATTAAATAAAATACATAAATACAATACACTACTATAAATAACAAAAACTAGTAATTAGAATTTGACATACCGGTACATAAATAAAATATACTTCTATGCATAACAAATACCAGTATATAGTTTACAATAAATTACAATACACATTTTCATTGTATCAAAAGAAGTAGAAGTGCAGTAGGGTGAAAAAAGGCACGACGCGCTTTCAAATATGTTTGCTCAAATTTCCTTGGAAATTCTACAGCAGACAACAACATCGAACTTGTGGAAACCATGTTAAGTGCATATGAGAAAATGGGGTGTAATATGTGTTTCAAAATATACTTTTTACATTCTCATTTGGATTTCTTTCCTCCTAACCTTGGAGCGGTACGCGACGACCATGGGAAAAGATTTCATCAAGAAATATCTGAAATGAAGGGGTGATATAACGTAAGATCATCATTCAGCATGCTTGCAGACTATTGTTGGTTCCTTGTAAAAGACAGTCCCGGGTTTGGTTATAAGCGGAAGTCATCCAGAAAATACTTTTAAATGATAAGTTCAAATTTCGAGATTTTCCTCATTATGCATATGAAATATTTTTATTGTTGTGTTTTTTGGGTTTTAAACTATGTAACATCATTTTTGTACCCAGTACATATTATGAGGCATTTTAAATCCCTAGTTTGTCCTAATTTTATCAGTAGCAGTGAAAAATACAATATAAGAAGTTTCTAATAAAAATTAACTTTCCTTTCCCTGGAAAATGGTACGTGATGGGGCAATTTAGATTTTAAATTCGGATCTAGGGCACACATATTAGTAATATTCACCTATATTCATAATATGTTCATAATATGTGTGTCCGTTTCGTCTGCAATATTCGCCGGGCTGATCACGTAACACCATCCCTCGAAATGTTGTCCTGGCTCCGTCTAGAAGATCGTAGAAAAATCCCTTCTCTTTCACATGTTGCATTTCTCCACTCCTATCTATCTTGCGTCTCGTTTTCAAAATTTACCCACCTACCATAATCTAGACACACGATCACAACACTCCTCAATATTATCCATTCCCTCCCACCGAACATCCTCATATTCATCTTCTTTCACTGTGGCTATTCCTCGGCTTTGGAATTCCCTACCGAGTAATGTCAGGGACTGTCAGACATCAAATCAATTTAAGAATAGGTTAACGAAATATTTTTCTAACAATTCTTGTTAACAATAATAGCTGTTTCAGGTTTCTCAATGTTTAATGGTTATATATATATATATTTTTTTCTTGGTTATTTTACGACGCTGTATCAACATCTGGGTTATTTAGCGTCTGAATGATATGAAGGTGATAATGCCGGTGAAATGAGTCCGGGGTCCAGCACCGAAAGTTACCCAGCATTTGCTCGTATTGGGTTGAGGGAAAACCCCGGAAAAAACCTCAACCAGATAACTTGCCCCGACCGGGATTCTAACCCGGGCTACCTGGTTTCGCAGCCAGACGCGCTGACCGTTACTACACAGGTGTGGACTTATATATATATATATATATATATATATATATATATATATACGTGTATATCACGGAATAAATATTTAAATTATCTCATTATTATTATTATTATTATTATTATTATTATTATTATTATTATTATTATTATTATTGTTGTTATCATAATCACTATTTCTTACCAATGTTTATTATTATCATCACACTAACATTACTTATCCAACTTTCATTATTTACTTTCATGTTGTCTTATGGTCTAGATATTAATGTAAAAACTATGTAACCAATTGTATTCAATTAGAATTAGAGTCTGGCTGGGCGGAAGAGAAGGCCTACTGGCCTTAGCACTGCCAGGTTGAATAAATAAATTATTATAAATTATTTTTTTTTCGGAGCAAAACAAAAAGTAAAAATTTGTTGTTCAGTGAATCAGTGCAATTGGATACGTATATCCATTTTTTTAACATCACTTCATAATAAATTGTTGAGACGGTTCCTCGTATAGGATGAGGAGATTTTCATTAGATTAGTATTTCGTGTTAATATTCTTATATGGATAGGATGCGCGGACGTGTAAGTTAGTTTCAAAATCTGAGACGGAAGTAACAGGTGGACAGGAAGGCCGAAAGGAAGCTAGGCGGACAGGAAACATGTGTCCAGGCGTGGAGTTGACTGATGAGGGAATGTATGGACTTTGCCTGCGGGTGGTCAGTAAGATGACGCCAAGCCAGGTTCCAAAAGAGATGATCTGGTATATGTCAGAGAATTGTCAGGACGCCGGAAGTAAGGGGGTGTTCTAGTTAACGAACAATTTTTGAAGTACGCGTCTTAAGTGACGTAAGTGTAATCATGGCCAATCAGGATTCTTAATAGAGACACGTGATATATAGATAGGAGGGCGAAATTCTATGTTTGGTGGTTGAAAGTAGAGGGTAGATTTCGCAGATAGAGGGAAGGCAGATAGACAGTGTTCGGAGAAGTTGCACTCCACATATTCTCGGCAAACCTAACTCGGAAGTATAACAATTTACGGACTTAGAATTTTTTAGTGGGTGTAGTAAGAAGTCGTGTGTTGCATTATTATTATAAGTCTGAATTCTTTCCTCTCATCACGTTATCAACTGTCCGTTATATTACTGGTGTTTTATAGTACAAAATATATAATTACGTGAACTCAGAAATTAGTATACCAACTTGCGGGAAGTGAGAGCGAGATATTATACACTTGACGCGCATTTCTGCTAATCTGAAACGAACACTTAATAATAATAATAAACGTTTTCATAGTTCTTACCAACAACTTCTGGTGTGCGCCTGCATCATTTCAACCTACGAGCACGTCTCCCAAACCCCATGTCCCGACCGTTTTTGCAGCTGACCTGGGAATCTCATACCTCTACCGGAGTAATCTCGAGGAGGCTGGCGCCCAAATTAATCAGTGTATATAGTTAATTATTGACATCGACGTGCCGTCCTCGAGATACTCTCCATATAAGACGGAGCTGGCAGCCGAGGGCGACGACGACCAACAACGACGACGACTGTCACATTGTTGAAATTCATCTGCATATACGCAGCCAGCTAAAAGTTGGAATTAAAAATTATGATAAATTATGTAAAATATCACTCATGGAAAATATATTTGTTTATTCAATAATTTTGAGATCTGTCCTTTCCTCCAGTTTTAATTGTTACAATACTCGAATTGTTCATAATCAGAGCCACATTAAAGTGGATATTTTTGTATTTAAGTAATCTCAGAAGTTAGCATCTTAAAGTGCTGACACGACTTATTAAATCATCCCGTAGATAACACGTACTACATATCCATAATCATATTGCATTATTTAAACAAGGAAGCGTACGGAAAGTCGTTAGAACTGGCACACTCAACATGTGCCACGTTATGGGAAAACGACAGAATTGTTCCACATTTCAGATTACTTACAAGAGTTCCGCAATATATTTGACGTCTATAGTGGAGTCTGGAAATAATTTATTATTATGACATAAGTACAGCGGAATCCAACACTTTTAAGTATAATGAGGACATTCCTCACGTCCTTAAAGTGGAATTCGAGGAAGGAAAAATTCAACGGAGTGTGCAACTAGAAATTACATTATGAGAGGCATCTCCGCTTTGTGGTTATGAGATAATTCCAGTCGTGGCTTACACCACGCTAAGTGGAAGCTTCAAAAATGCACAGGATGTAGGGCCGTGGTTTTCATTTGACTAAGTTTTTAAATAAAAATATGAACAACAACATAAAATTTAGACAAAAACAAAACAGAGACATATTTTAAGTCTGTGTGTTTAAAGAAGAAAACATGACGTTATACTTATCATCAGAGCTGCGATTCTTTTAATCAAACATTGAAAATACAGCAGGTTAGTGGTGTCTAGACTATAGCTGCATTCTGACGTATAGAGTTACGTGCATACACTCGCAACGAGAATACGATATCAATGGAAGTCGTTACGTGAAGGTTTTTTTTTCCTTTCTCAGGTATTACTCGACCAAGGCCAGTGGAGTCCTGCAGCCCGGAGCGGCACTTGTACTGCTCCTGCGTTCGCATAGTGTCATCGTTATAGTTCACATTACGGCCGTGGCACCACTCGCCTCTGTCGAGTAATACATAAACACAGCGCTAGTCAGAATGTAGTCCTACGTTCATAAATATGTCGAAAATAGGAGAACACAACATGAGAGAAATATTGGGAAACGAATTTGGCTGTGGGTACTCTTGTGTGAAAGGGTGTAATATATTTTGTAAATTATGTAATGTGGAAATAAGAGCGGAAAAAAAATCATTCAATCACATTGTAATTCAAGAACATTTACTTATTTACTTATTTACTTATTTATTTATTTATTTATTTATTTATTTATTTATTTATTTATTTATTTATTTATTTATTTATTTATTTATTTATTTATTTATTTATTTATTTATTTATTTATTTATTTATTTATTTATTCTGGTGCAGTTAAGGCCATCAGGCCTTCTCTTCCACAACACCAGGAATACAAATATAATAATAGAAATAAACAGAAAAAATGCACTATATACAAAATAAAGCTACACAAAAATAGAGAGAGAGAGAGAAAAACACTATAAACAAAGTAAAGCCACACAAAAATATACACAGGTTGCAGTCACACAAACTTTAAATGAGTGATTAAGTATCATAATTAATTGTATCCTAACTAATTAACTAACATAAACAAGAAACCTGCAATTTTAATATAGATTAAAAAAGAAAAAACACAAATCAATACTTCTAGCAATACCTAAAAACATAGCAATACCTAAAACCATTAACTAAGAGAAAATTGTCCAATTTAATTTTCAATTGTGATAAAGTCCGGCAGTCCCTGACGTCGTTAGGTAAGGAATTCCAGAGGCGAGGTATTTCTACAGTATAGGAAGATGAGTATAAAGACGTTCTATGATGAGGGATAGAAAGAAGTGCTTGATGTCGGTTTCGAAGAGTTGTAAGAAATTGAAAGCGCGATAACAGATATTTCGGAGTAGAAGTATGCATGATTCTAAACAGAAGAGACAGTGAACATAGTGAACATACGAAAATTGATGTTAAAACAACAGGAAGAACTCCCGTCCACCTCACGGAGTACAGTGGAAGCTCTTAAGTTCGACAGAAAACAAGTTCGACATCCTATAGTTCGACTGCTTACGTAGGAGAATTAGACACGCCCCTATACGGGCACTAAGAAATGGGTTTGGCATTTGAATGGGAATTGGTTCTGTGTCTTGTAGCGATACTTTTGCTAAAGGAAAACAGAATATTTTATTGATTAGAACATCCATATTGATCACTGATTTTAAATTAATGAACTCTTCTTTTTCTATTTGAGAAATGTGTCGTTTGTGAGACGGAACTGTCGAAACCCACTGTGGTACTAGAAGCGCATACACAAGTCTCGGAGCGGGCAGGAAATGCAAGTACAGTACTGTATTCGTTGATGGATAACCAATAAGAATTTGTATTCATTTCACTTGCCAAACCCACTACTCTTATTGGACTGAACTTTCAATTCTGTTCAGTTGAACTTAGGAGAGTCCACTGTAGAAGTACCTAACAAGATTTTTCACCCTACTGCACCTCTATTCTTTTGATACAATGAAAATGTGTATTGTAATTTATTGTAAACTATATACTGGTATTTGTTATGCATAGAACTGTATTTTATTTATGTATGTCAAATTCTAATTACTAGTTTTTGTTATTTATAGTAGTGTATTGTATTTATGTATTTTATTTGATTACTTTTGAAAGTTATATGAAGTTTACTGTGTTGAATTCCAGTACAAATGTTACTTAATATTGACAAAATTAGTACATATGGAAACTCTGTTTCATTGACCTGGTAGAAGATTTTTCACCCGACTGTACCTGTATACACGGGAGCACTGCTTCCGAATGGGATCGTAAAGGTATTCTCTGTCTCTTTCTTTCCTCTAGAAACATAGTCGCTGCGTAGTTTACAGCACAGCGCAGGTTAAAGGAATCTCAGCACTGGTTATAACTGAACTGCAACCTACCACGAGCTTTTGCTTCTTCGGGTGTACTAACTGTATATGTCACCGGTATAATCAGAGCGAAATGAATTGAATATTACTCCGGAACAAGGGTATATGTTGCATGGTTTTCCAATTCCCCTATAACCTTATTGCGGGGTATTCAATTATTATTATTATTATTATTATTATTATTATTATTATTATTATTATTATTATTATTATTATTATTATTTATTATTATTATTGTTATTATTTATTATTATTATTATTATTATTATTATTAAGATGTCCAATTTCTTGAACATTAGCATACACTAGGGTTCTAGTTATAACTGATATTATTATTATTACTATTATTATTATTACTATTATTATTTTTATTATTATTACTATTATTATTATTATTATTGGTTATTATTATTATTATTATTATTATCATTATTGTTATTATTATTATTATTATTATTATTCGTTATTACATTATTACATGTTGTTATTATTGTTATTATTATTATTGTTATTAAGTTATTATTATTATTATTATTATTGTTATTATTGTTATTATTAATATTATTATTATTGTTATTATTATTATTATTATTGTTATTATTATTATTATTATTATTATTATTATCATTATTGTTATTATTGTTATTATTATTATTGTTATTATTGAAATTGTTGTTATTATTATTATTGTTATTATTATTGTTATTATTATTATTATTATTGTTGTTGTTGTTATTATTCTTGTTATTATTATTATTGTTAATTGAATTATTGTTATTCAATTATTATTATTATTATTATTGGTTATTATTATTATTATTATTATTATTATTATTGCTGAGGCAAGATGTCCCATCTGTCAGCATCGGATTAACGAATGCTACCCTGGTCACTTGTCGACATGGACATTCATAGCATATACAGGGTTAGTTAAAAGTCGCACACCACCTAAATAACTTTTGAAGCATATGGTTCAGTGATATGAAACTTGGTATATGAGGATAACCATATACTAAGAACTCAATAATGGTATTATCGAGTTTTCTACTTCCGGTTTACCGGAAGTAACTCCAACGCTCTTATTTTGAATGGAACACCCAATATATATTTTTTTATTTTTGAATAGTGTTCATTAAGAGATTTTCACAAAGTACCCACACTCGATACTTCTGTACAAATTCAGTGATGCTAAGTCAAGAAAACAGAAAAGTATATCGAATATTCTAATAATAAAATACTCTATCCTTAACAAAAACAAACCAAAGCTAGCTCACCTTCTAAATTATGTGTTCAAATTGGTAGCCCTCAGCTGCTTTACAATGTGTCACTCGATCATAGAAACCATTTAAAGAATGATTTAACCAGGCTTTAGAAATATCTTGTACCACTTCCACATTTTTATTTAGCAACACTGAATTTGTACAGAAGTATCAAGTGTTGGTATTTTTTGAAAAGCTGTTAATGAGATTTATTCAAAAATAAAAATATATACTGGGTGTTCCATTTAAAATAAGAGAGTTGGAGTTACTTCCGGTTCAACTGGAAGTAAAAAAAACCTCGGTAATACCATTATTGAGTTCCTAGTATATGGTTATCCCCATATACCAAGTTTCATGTCACTGAACCACATGCTTCAAAAGTTATTTAGGTGGTGCGGGACTTTTAACTAACCTTGTACAGTATGTATGAGGCGCATAATGGGCCAATGTAAGTCTATGTGGAATGATCCATACCTAATGTGGTCATCGAAAAAAAAAAGCAAAGACAAAACACTCTTACAATAAAATTAGTATGAGAAACCACTTGTTATATTTGTCTACATGCTATGTAGATTCTTGTTTTAAGTTTGAAGGAAAGTTTAGACATGAGGTCATTAATAGTTTCTTTCTTAGTGTAATACATAGCTTCTTTTATAAAAATTCTATACAGCCTAATCGAGTAGCAACGTAAATAGCTGAGAAAGTATACAAACTGTGGCTAGCGGAAACCTCTTCTATTCACTTTCATTAAGGGAAAATTTTCCTACTTTGCTTTCGTAATCACTGCTGATATTAACTTTTGTTTCCCCTTTGGTCCTGGTTCGTTGTTTATAGACGGCAATTTACACGCCGTCGTTTATAATGTCACTAGACACCGCAGAAAAGGCGTTGCCTGGAGAGAGCTGGGTAAGCTATTCTTCAGATAAAGTGTTTATGTAACTTTCTGCATCAGTTGGCTCTTCATCTTAAACTTCTAGAGAAAATTCATCAACGAGAGTCGCTGCTAAAGGATGGTCCTCTGTAGGTTTCATTGTATACTCCGCCAATTGCACTCCTTTCTTACTAATTTCACTTGAAGCATAAACATTTCTTCCACGAAAATATTTTATAGTTTTTGCAAATACTGAAATATTTCGGAATATGTATTATATGTCTTCCTCGCATACATAACAAATAATGCTCTACAAATCATCTGAACACACAAACAACACAAACAAACAAATACAACCACACAGGCGTATAGAAACTGAAATGTAACACCTGCAACAACTTCTACATAGGACAGACAGGCAGATCATTTCAAACACGTCACAGCCATAACAAAATTACAAAACAACTTCCACGTATGCAGAACACATCACAAATGCTAACCACACCTACAGAGACATCAACACAGACATGGAAATTATACACATCCAACCAAAAAGCCAGAAATTAAACACACTAGAACAATACGAAATATACAGACACACAAAAACACATCCAAATGAAATTCTCAACACACAACTCAATTTCTGGACACACACTCTTTAACTCCACACTACACTACACAAACACACCCCCACAGGAAAGAAAACAAAAAGCGCCAAGACCAGCAAGAAACAGTTCTGAAGAAGGCCAATAACAGGCCGAAACATGTTAACCAGGTACGGTAAAATTTAACACGAGAAAGGCATATAATACATATTCCGCAGTGATTGTGTAATCAAGATGTATACCGAAATATTCATAGTTCTTTTTCAGAAAAAAGCATTTCGAATACCTCCCGTATACCATCTACTGTCTTGATTATGGACTATTAATACGTAACAAGTATGAACAGATACTCTACTCACTCAGTTTCAGTCACGTGATTGCTACCATTATGATATTTGTAAGGTTTTGGATGAGGTTGTGTCAGAGGCTGGTACATAATTTTGAAATTATTCAATTTTTCTACAATATTTTCTTCAAATTTAAATTTCTCAAACCTAACGTTATCTTTAGCTGTCAGTTGTTTATTTTTTCGAGGACTGGAGAGATCTAAGAACACGGTAGGATATTATGTTGTAACATCAAATCTTTATGGAATATGTGTGATAAGACTTTCTTGTGTTAAATTCTAACGTACCTTGGATAATTAGAATAATTTCAAGGAAAAATTGTTCCGGGGCCGGGTATCGATCGCGGGACCCTTCGCTTAGCGCGCGAACGGTCTTCCGACTGAGCTACCCCAACGGGACTCTTGGGGTACATGTACATGTACATGTACATATACGAGTACATTTTTCGACCAATTATGGGTCATCCTCAGAACTGGTCGTTCCTCGTCTTGGCGCCTCTTGTTTTGTTTCCTGTGAGGATGTGTTCGTGTGGTGTAAAGTGGAGTCAAAGATTGTATGTGTTCTGAAATTGAGTTGTGTGTTGAGAATGTCATTGGGGTGTGTTTTTGTGTGTCTGTATATTTCATATTGTTCAACTGTGTTTAGTTTCTGGCATTTTGATTGGATGTGTAATATTTCCACGTCTGTGTTGATGTCTCTGTAGATTTGGTTAGCATTTGTGATGTGTTCTGCATATGTGGAGGTGTTTTGTAATTTTGTTATGGCTGTGATGTGTTGCCACAGTCTCACTAGATAATGCTACAATAAAATTTTCACAGTTATTATCTAATAAAAAAATTTCTTGTTTATTTGTTTTTACAACGAGTTTGTCTAAACCAGTGATGTCAAAGCAAGCGCATTTTTCTGACCTTGACGTCGTGCGCGGGCAGCAAGCGCTAAGTATGGAAAGAGGAAGGGTTGTGTATATGAATAAGCAACCTGTTGGATTAAGAAAACAGTGGTGCACAAACTTCAAACGGTATTTGAAATTTTATGTCGTTATTTTTATATGGCTTCTTTCTGTTTAATATTATCTATATTGTCTGTAAAACAAAAGTACTAACACTGATTTCTTAATATTGCAGTTGTGTTTTAAATTATAATAACATAAAAGAGTTAAGAAGGAATATTAACTTAAATTCCATAGTACTGTAGTATAATATTTATTGTATTAAGTGGATGAAACACATCATTCATAAATAAAGTGATATTCCAAAGAAAGAGATTGAGTATGACATGATGAGTTGGAATTTATATTGATGGTATCTTTAGCCTTACAAAAGTAATCAATAAACTAATCAAAACAATATTACAGTACAAAACAAAGTTACCTAGGTACTGTATCTGTTTTAAGTGTAACTAATATTACATAACAAAACTCTTATCGCATTATGCTTTTAAGGTTATATTTGTGAGCAACTTCCTATCATCAGAATATTAAATTATTTTCTCGAAATCTGCTGAAGCTATAGAGCTGACATTTTTACAAAACATGGGCACGTATCTTTTGCTTATGATGTGACAGTAGTTGCTTTGTTAATTCATTTCCTTACAAACAATATCCATGCGAATATTTTCAAAATTTTAAATACACTATCTTCAGTAATATGTATATACGGTAATATTAGATTTACGAAAACATTCTGTAAGGCTACTAAATAAATAGGCCTATACCTGAAAATTTTACTTTACTACACGAAAAGTTGAGAAAATATTTCTTTTGAATAAAAAATCAAACTTGTGAAAAATGAGCATTAAAATTAAAACTTACATTCTTATAATGCACTTATACTTTCAGGCAAATCTAAAAATTAACATGGATACAGTTTTAATAAGTTCTCTTCTCTTTATCTATTGAATCAGTGCTGGCCATCCCTGAATATAGCTCGATCAAGCGGCATATACCACCTCTTTCGTCTGTCTCTTTCCTTTCCGCTGTAAAGCGCTTAGGCTCTCCTGGGCTCTAAAGCGCGCGCTTGCTCCTGTGGGCATCAATTGACATGCATGGTCTAAACTTTAATTTAGTTGTGCAAGATCTTGCGGTAATTTAGGCATCATAAGTAAACTACCTCGATGAATATTTTTACGCAACAGTATCATAATTAGTTAACGTTACATTTTACTTTCAGGGGTTCATGGTGTGAAGTTCAGAAGTCCTCTCAGTTGGACTTTCAGTTGCTTTACGTTTTAATGCAGCGTTTAATTTCTGTCTGTTCAATACGTTTTCACATTGTAGTTCATGCACACTTTCAACAATTTCTTTTGATCCTTAATTTAAAAAAACACCCCCACTTCGCTTTGACACATTTCCAAAGTTGAGTTCCATCATTTAGCTCTTTATGGTACCTGCATTTGTATCCATCGCTAACTATTAAGTATTTCATTATTTGACTCTTCATTAGGTAACTACTTCAAATCCCGCGTTGACTCTGAGCAGAACAAAGTTACACTGCCACCACGAGGAATTCTAACATCAAAGGTAATTACGTCAGCGTAGCGTCATCTAATTATTTCGTGGACAGTGATTGTAGAACCCTTCGATACTAGTTGGTATATCCACGGACCCACTCGGTGTGTTTATATGTTACCCCAGTAAGATTCAACCGTTATTAGCAGGTTAGGATCCAGGACTCTTCAGCAACCAATATACTCACAATTTGACTACAGAGTTCCTTAAACATAGTAGATAGACATACTGTGAATGAAAACATAAACGTCAATGTACTGCGTTATACAGGGTGATTCAAAAGTCGCGCGACATAGGACATCTCCGTTATTAATGTAAGTACAAAAAATAGTTTCAAATAAATGTTTTTAGATATTGGTACGTGTAGTTCATGTGCAAAATTTTAAGAAAATCCTAAGAGCAATTTTTGAGAAAATTGCAACAAACATGTTCGCGTTTCAAGTAAAGTACCACTTTGGTTAGGGGAAACGCATCCAAAACTGAGGTGTCACATCTCTGGAGGGTACGAAACTTAAATTAGAAATGTGGTTTGGGTTGCGCCCCGTAATTAATAAATTGTGTTTTTTGTGTAGACAAGTAAGTAAGTTGAGAGTCACAATGGCAAACTGAAACATTTTAGCACTTGAACTTTCACGACCTGTGTAATTGTTCCACAGGCACACTAATGGAGTAAGTGTTCAAATCGGTGGCCATTTTGTTGACGGCATATCCATACAGGGTTGAGGTAACTGCTCCGCACATTAACTAACACAGCAGGTGTTATTTGTGCACATTCTCTCCTGATATTTTCCATCCAGTTTTTGGGACCTGTTGCTGTAAACTACACACTTGAGATGTCCCCAGATAAAAAAAGTCAAGTGGCGTTAAATCTGGCGACTTAGGTGGCCATTCCACTGTTCCCCTGCAACCGATGCAACGCCCAGGGATAACTTCATTCAGCAATTCGCGAACTGTCAATCTGAAATGCGGTGGTGTTCCATCCTGCTGAAAGAAAACCCCACGTCTTCTTTCTAGGGGCAGATTATTCAAGTAGGGCAGCCTCTAGATGCTATCTGTACAGTGGAGCAGTAAGCTTGTTGTTCAGAACCACAGGACCGACGACAACATCCCCGTGTATGCCACACCACACATTTAATCTTGGGTCAAACTGATTATGAGCCTCTACAGCTATGTGGGGGTTCTCGGTTGCCCAGTACACAGCGTTATGTCGATTCACTGCTCCGTTCAAATGGAAACAGGCCTCATCGCTCCAACAAATATCAGCTTCAAGGTTTGGCTGGAAGGTTCGTCGTTCAAGAAACCACTCACAGAATTGCACCCTCATATCTGTGTAATCCCCATGCAGTTCCTGCAGAAAGTGCATACGATAGGAATGGAAATGATTGACAGATAGTATCCTGGACACGGACGCTTGACTGGTGCCACATTCTTGCGGCACTTCCCTGGTTGACCGTGATGGACTGACTACCAGCTTAGCTAGTACACTAGCTGCGTTTGCATCCCCTGTTGCTGTACGAGGCCGCCCTGAACGTTTTTTTTTTGTCGTGGATACTGGCTGCTGTCTTGAACCGTTCCATTAAACGACCAATGCTTCCGTGATGTGGGGTAGGTTGATCTGGATGCCGTCTGTGATATTCTTCTGCTGCTTCCCATAGACTCAGGCCTCCTGCATAGATGAGAACCATTTCCACCCTCTCAGGAATTGTGTACATTGTCTGTTACTACCCGGTTCACTGGTGAAACTAGCACTTACTCGCTTGTCTACACAAAAAACACAATTTATTAATTACGGCGCGTGACCTAAACCACATTTCTAATTTAAGTTTCGTACGCTCCAGAGATTTGACACTCAGTTTTGGATGCGTTTTTTCTAACCAAACTGGTACTTTACTTGAAACGCGAACATGTTTGTTGCAATTTTCTCAAAAATGGCCCTTACGATTTTCTTAAAATTTTGCACATGAACTACACGTACCAATATCTAAAACATTTACTTGAAACCATTTTTTGTACTTACACTAATAACGGAGATGTCCTATGTCGCGCGACTTCTGAATCACCCTGTATTCTACTGTTAATTTATTGTACAATCTAGTGACGGTGAAAAATGAAGTACGGTACATACCTCACAAGTTTTCATGTCTCTCCGAGAAGTTGAAGGCGTTAGCGTTACAATGAACAACTATGTAGCTACATACTTGCAACTAGTTCGAAAAACCTGTTCACTATGAACTGAAAATGCACTGTGATGGCCTGAGTTCGTTTCATAGGGAGAGACGGAAGAATACTGTACCTCTCATCACGAACAACAGACGTCTCCGAAAGCGTACTCGCGAGTAAGCCCCTGAACGGAACCGAAGACAGTACGTAATGAGCGCGCTCCGCCTCACCCATCCCCACCTGTACTGTACTCAATGTTTATGCGCACACGAAGAGCAGTGACGTACTGCCATTATCACTGTGTTGGTCGGAGTGTTCCACCGTTACACAATGCCTTCTAATCATGGACGTAGTACATTCAAGGATGTATAGGAAGTTAAATTTTTGAGTTAGTGGGAAGAATGTGAAATGCTTAATTTGTTCGAAAATTCTTAAGGTGTGTTAAAATTCAACATGCGACGACAATATTCGACTCTTCACAATGAATATCATACAATTACAGGCATGTTAGACATGTGAAAATAATTTCTTTTGGGGCTATCTGTATTACTGTTGGTTATACATAATAATCAGTATATTACAATACGTTTACACTCAGTTCCCCATGACAAACATATAGTTTTTCGTTTAATTTTAGGTGAAATGCGTACACCTACAAATATTTTGATAAATTTAAAACAAGAAAATACAAACACAAATCACACACGTGTCCTCAATATTAAACAAAAAAGCATCTTGCTAGCTATGTTCTAGCTTGGAATATTGGAAAATCAATGAAGCTCTTTACAGAAGCATCATTTGTAAAATAGTGCATACAGGACGTTACTAAAATACTGTGTCCAGAAAAAAAGTCAAAGTTTAAGAAAATTAAATTGTTTCCGATTACAGTTCAGAGAAGGAATTTCAAGATTTTAAATGTAATTGAATCTGAAGTCGAAACCACAATTAACCAGTTTGTAGCTTACTCACTTGCATTGGACGAAAGCACAGATAGAAATGACAAAGCTCACCTAGCCATTTTCATCCGAGGAGTTAATGAACATTTTACTGTGTTTGATGTCTTCTAGATATAATTACAAAATATAACTGGAGAAGATCTTTTCCAGGCACTGAAAGGCACCATAGAACAGAAGAGGTTGAATTCGTAATGGCTTGTGTCAATAGCAACAGACGGGGCTTCAGCTTCATATATGTCAAAATAATATACAAACGTATGATATTTCTTATTCTTTTGATGTTGTTATTTGCAAACATAGGCAGACCGTTGCCGCGATCCCCCACTGATCTCTTCCATCTGTTGAGGTACGGGTCTCTTCCCCTTCTCTAGTCTTACAGCACACTTTGTTCGGCGGGCAGCATCGAGAGCACGAATGACGATACGCTTTTTGGAGACCTCTGACGAACAGGATTGTACATTGCCGCATAGGTAAACAAAACTCAACGTGCCACCTCACTCCATCTGTGCCCCGTTGCACAGTAAATTCATTCATTCATTCTTAAGTTTCCTCGGATCCTAAGTTTGTTTATTAGGTTTCCAGTTGGTGTGCAGTGGTCTGAACTCGTGTTGCAGAATAAGCGTTGGTTCGAGTCCTCATTGGGAAGGAATTTTGTCATGAAATTTGGGCCAGTGAATGAGAACGTTGCCCTCTCCTCATCGTGACGTATTTGGGGATCTATGTTAAGGTAGTAAAATCGGGTATCCAGAACCAGCTGTAGCGGTTAAATAATCCTTCACATCTGCCGAGTATCGTATGGACGTAAGGCCAACATCTATTATTATTATTATTATTATTATTATTATTATTATTATTATTATTATTAATGTAATTTTTTAGTAACCTAACTATATAATTGTCTTCTTTTTTATTATTTAACTAGTTAGCTAGCTAGCTAACGAGTACAAATTAAAATTATAAAACAAAACTGTTTCTAGCCACTAACGTAACAGCCAGGCTCGTGTACGATGTGGTTTTAACCAATAATATAACATAAAATTTACAAGGACAGTTTACTAAATACAGTAAGTAACTTAATTGAAACTGATAAACAGGCTTCGAGACTTTGGACCAGATAAAATAAGTTTACTGTGCATGAAATATAGGTTCTTGAGTCGCTGCAGGTAGTGAAAGGTAGAGATCTGTTGAGGTAACAACGTTGCTATTTAGAATAGAGTACGGTAGTATGGGGAAAAACACACATATGTAGATTCTGAAAGTAAATATATACTACACAATGAAAATGTCAAGAGAATATGAAAATAATTTATTCTCCTCTCTTTTATAAGCATTCGTGTTTAATTACGCTATGCACAGTGTTAATGGTGGAAATAAACAGGTAGCAATTTTAATTTCTTTATTTATCCTATTGGTCGTCTTTAGGAAGTGCAGTTACAGTACCGAATTGCAATGTACCACAAGATACATTTTCAGTGTCTCAAACGTAAATCTTTTCCGGTTATCTGCCAAACACAGTTTGTACTTGAAAAGCTGCGCTCTACGTCGCATGACGTTATAGGAGTAAAACGAAAAAAACCTAACATCATTGCAGACTCTAAGAGACAGTTCTTTATTCTCGGATGACTCTATGCCCACTAATTTGCTGTTTATATTACACAATGCTCCATATCCGTTATTTTTACATAAAATTGATTTCCCTGTTTTACACGTTCAGTAACCGGTGTACTTGATGTCTCATTAATTCTGTGTGTCATTTCCTCAATTAATTTTCAGGACTTCCGGCATCTCTTGCTCTGACTTTTCTAACAGTGTAATAGTTTCAGACACAGTTTTAAAATAGGTATGTATGAAAACCAAATTATTCGTCAGAACCTTAAAATCCAGAGCGTTTTCCTTTGCTTATTTGTGGGCATTCATTCTACAGTACCCCCACCCACTGTACGCTTTACCACTATACTCAGTACGCCGTTATGCGGATTTCCCACTGAACTGCTCTATAGGGTCCCAAGTCTCGAAGCCTGCTAATAAATAACACACAAGAGAAAAGAAGAAGAAGAAGAAGAAGAAGAAGAAAGAAAGATAAAAAGGCAGAAAAAACATTTAATATAAATTGGCAATCAGACAGAAGCCAGTGATATCCAATAAAAACATGAATATCCCCAACTTTAAGATTTCAGCATAAATCACTTGGGGCGACGAACTGAAAAACCAATGCACAAACTAGAAGTATGTCATATCTAATTTTGTAAACGGTAAACTGAAATCTCGTACCCTATGCAGTTGGTCAAGCATGCCGTACAAAGGATTACAAAACAATTTTTCTTTTAAGCGTATGATTAATCTGTGGGGCTCATTGAATTGATGTTAGGGTTTTAGAATAAATGGAGATAGTCCGCAGAATTTCGTCTGGAAATACGCCAGAACAATGTTTCCTCTACTCAGTGGCTTAAATTGACTCCATTTGTAAAGTGTCCTCAAAGGAAAGAGTCTCTAGCGATGTCTTCGAAAGGTTCTTGATTATTCTATCTACTAACTGAACTTCTTTCCTGCATCGCCTCACTGGTTAATTGCCAAATCAATATCTATTAAGCGCAGACTGAACCTTATTAATTCAAGTGTTCAGAGCAAGAAAGCGTGCACGACTGATGAACATTGTAATTTACTGGGATTCAATGCAAAGATATGTTACATCGCAACAAGCAGAAGAGCCTTTACCGTGAATTCTAGAAGCTGATTGCTAAGGTAGCATAATTTTTCATAAGTGTATTTGTTGGATTTTGACGAATTTAACATGAAGTTGTGTTTTTATTTCTTAACTTTTTTTTACTTACTCTGTTTTTACAGTTCATTTATATATCTTTCTTTGTTCTCATATTTCTAACAATCTGTTATGGTTAGGAATCCCTCTGTTCATATTTACGATTTGTTTTCTATTTATAATACCCAGGCTTCGAGACTTCGGACCCGATAGAGCAGTTCAGTGGGACATCCGCATAAAGGCGTATAGTGGTAAAGCGTACAGTGGGTGGGGTACTGTGCAATGGATGCCAACAAATACGCAAAGGAAAACGCTCTGGATTTGAAGGTTCTGACGAATAATTTGGTTTTCATGCAAACTGTGTCTGAAACTATTACACGGTTAGAAAAGTCAGAGCAAGAGATGCCGGAAGCCCTCAAATTAATTTAGAAAATGATGCGGAGAGTTAATCAGACATCAAGTACACCGGTTACTGAAAGTGTAAAACAGAAGTGGAAATCAATTTTATGTAAAAATAACGGATATGGAACATTGTGTAACGTAAACAGCAAATTAGTGGACATAGAGTCACCTGAGAATAAAGGACTGTCTTTTAGAGACTGCAATGATGTTAGGTTTTTTCCGTTTTGCTCCTATCACGTCATGCAAAGTAGAGCGCAGCTTTCAGATAACAGTACAAACTTTGGCAGATAACTGAAAAAGATTTACGTTTGAGACACTGAAAATGTATCTTGTAGTACATTGCATTTCGGTACTGTAACTGCACTTCCTAAAGGCGACCAATAACATAAATGAAAAAATTAAAATTTCGACATGCTTATTTCCACCATTAACACTGTGTATAATTAAACACAAATTCTTACAAAAGACAGGAGAATAAATGCTTTTCACATTCTTTTGACATTGTCATTGTGTAATGTATATTTACTTTCAGAATGTACATATGTACGTGTTCCCCCATACTACCGTACTCTACTCTAAATAGCAACGTTTTTACCTCAACACATCTCTATCTACCTGCAGAGAGTCAACAACCTACAGTGCAGGCAAAGTAAACTTATTGTATCGGGTCCAAAGTATCGAAGCCTGATGATATCTCATTCTTAAAAAAGACAAAACTTCCCATATTTTATGGTTAAATTTCCTATAAATCTGTGGTAGGCCCCAATCATTATAGATTTTAAAATATTTTCTGATTATATTATCAGACTTCGGTCCTGGGCACAGAAAAGCATAAAGTTTAGAACGCAAGGAGGATAGTGTTGTGTTGGTCGAGTGGACTGGGAGATGGAGCGCGTCCTTATTTCCTCTCTTAACATGTAAACAGTCCATCATAGTACGGTTCAAAATATATTTCACTCTGTACAGATGCAGTAAATAGAGTACATTCCTAGTGTAGACAATAAATGTCTACCATTAAAGTATTAACGTGAGTTGTAACCTTCAATCAGATGTCCCTACGCCGAAGCCTGTTACACGTACCGCAGCCAAGCAGCAATACACACAACGGTAATGCACATTACGGACCCACCTGTGCTGTTGCAGTCACCCCACATGGGTCATGACGTCATTTATACTCCGTGTACTCTAAACCTCATACCGGTTACTCCTTGCCCCTAGCCGAAGCCTTCTTGTTATATACCTACAGTAAAATATTATTCTTTGTTGTACACTTTTAATACTAATATAATAATAATAATACTAATAATAATCATCATAATAATACTTAATTATGGTTTTTAAGGAACCCGGAGGTTCATAGCCGCCCTCACATAAGCCCGCCATTGGCCCCTATCGTGAGCAAGCTTAATCCAGTCTCCATCATCATATCCCACCTCCCTCAAATCCATTTTAATATTATCCTCCCATCTACGTCTCGGCCTCCCCAAAGGTCTTATTCCCTCCGGCTTCCCAACTAACACTCTATATGCATTTCTGGATTCGCCCACACGTGCTACATGCCCTGCCCATCTCAAACGTCTGGATTTAATGTTCCTAATTATATTAGGTGAAGAATACAATGCATGCAGTTCTACGTTGTGTAACTTTCTCCATTCTCCTGTAACTTCATCCCTTTTAGTCCCAAATATTTTCCTAAGAACCTTATTCTCAAACACCCTCAATCTCTGTTCCTATCTCAAAGTGAAACTCCAAGTTTCACAACCGTACAGAACAGCCGGTAATATAATTGTTTTATAAATTCTAACCTTCAGATTTTTTCAGTCACTTTTCTTGTTATGATGGCAGAAATGGATTCTGTTACACCAAGATATAATGTTAATATACGTCACGAATATTTTCGACTTATTTTTAAGTCAACTTCAGGTGATAGTTTGCTAACAAACAAACATTTGAACTAGGTGAAAATATTATTTAAACGCATTTATAAAACACTAGTAAATAATCTGACCATGCATACTTTACATAAATGGTTAAATGGCGTACATAGTCTCAAAATTAAATTGACATACAGAAAGCCTTCCAATGAACATAATTATAATACAATATATTGAGAGGCATGCAGTGTGCCTGAATTATGAAGTTAAATTATGAAATTAAAACATTTAAAATTATTATATATACAACTGAAGACCAAAGGCTTGTTCTTTATGACGTTCAATGTATGGGAAGACTGTATGAAGTGGATGTAAAAGAAAATCTCGGTCTATTCGCTGTGGTGAGAGACATTATGTGAAAGATGTACAGTGGAGGTTTTCAGATGATGTGACCTTCTCATCTTGGCGTTACATAGTAGACTGAAAAATAGAAAAATAAATAAAAACTAATTTATATGATATTATTTCACAAACTTATCTGAACTCAAGATGACTTTTAAATTTTCAGATTTTTTGACATCAGACTAGATAACAAAAGCTTCTCAACCGAATAATAACAGGCATTTCCATATTTATTCTGTGTTTAATTTCCTCCCGCGTATCATTTATCTTTGTTACTGTTGCTCCAAGATATTTGAATTTTTCCACCTCTTCGAAGGATAAGTCTCCAATTTTTATAGTTAATAATAATAATAATAATAATAATAATAATAATAATAATAATAATAACAATAACGATAATTACAATAACAATAACGATAATTACAATAACAACGTAAGTAATGCTTATCCTATTTTTCACAGTCCACACGGAAAAACACGACTTCGATACAAACATTGAGAAGGTACAAACGCCACTGATATTATCATTCCTCTGTCATGCAGGGGGTAGTGGAAGGGGTTGAGGGAGCAAACATTGCGTCTTACAGTGCTCAATGCTCACAACTCACTAAATGGACACGCCTGCCTTAATGTGATACATCGATACGCCACTGACACATTGTGTAATTCTTTTAGGGTTAATTTTATGAATTCACTGAAGTTTCTCGTTCTACCGTGGAGTATATCAGCATGCTGTATTTATGTTTTAAGTTTCAAACATTAATAAATTCTGAAAGATTTATGGTTCCAGGGGGCTTGTCTGGAGAATCAGATCTCGACAGTTATGAAATATGAAGACCAGAGACCACACTCTTAGGAGAGCACTCTAACTTGGCTAGAAGTTCAAAGTAGTACTTGAAAAGTTGTTACGAGATGACCAAGACACGCACCCACTTTTTTCACGTTCTATTTATTAAGAAATACAAGACATCGAGGACTCATCAGTATGCAAATTCTTGTCAACAGAGGTACAGAGTTTCATAAAGTCGAGAGGTCTCAAGGGACAAGAAGTGTCTCGAAACTTGGGACAGGAGCTACAAGAACAGCTTGATGCAGCAGCTAATGGTAATCAAATGGATGCTAACGTCAATCATGTTCCAGAAATCCCTTGGCATTTTGATACTCTGAAAAAAGTTATGATGTCACGTTATTTCTTTCTGAAACACCTTTAGTAATTAATAATAAAGTAGTAGTAGTAATAGTAGTCGTTGTAGTAGTAGTAATAGTAGTCATTGTAGTAGTAGTAACAGTAGTGGTGGTGGTAGTAGTAGTAGTTAGAGTAGGGTTTAAGAAGGGCGCGTCAGCTACTATGGCTATTTGCGCCCTTATGTAAAATTCTTAATGTAACAAATACATAAATAATATAATAATCAGAGTGCTAAAAGAACTAAAAAGCGTTGTCACGATAAAACGAGGCACACAAATGCAGTATACATAAGGTGATTTCTACAGAATCATAAAAGTGAGCAATTCTACCACACTAGGTGGTATTCAAGACGAACAAATAAAACTATAAAACTAAGGCCACCAGAGATAACTTGTGTATCATATTTTAAAACCATAAAATTTTATAAAATATTCGGATGTATAAGGTCCGAAATGTCAACAATGTAAAATCAAATATAAAACAACAAATGTAACCTCCGGATGTAAAGGGTCCGGAGGATGAGTAAAACGGATCAATAAAAAACTAAATCACCTTATCCTAATCTGTATTTGATAAAAATCTCAGAACTGCATTTGTACAATTAAAATCTTTTCCAAGAGCGTCACGTAATGTCGGCCGAATTCCATATTGCCTCCGTGCATGGTCATATTTCCTGCAACGCAATAGTAGTAGTAGTAGTGGTAGTAGTAGTAGTAGTAGTAAAGTAGTAATAGTAGTCATTGTAGTAGTAGTAACAGTAGTGGTGGTGGTAGTAGTAGTAGTAGTAGTGGTAGTAGTAGTAATAGTAGTAGTTGTAGTAGTAATAGTAGTGGTGGTAGTAGTAGTAGTAGTAGTAGTGATAGTAGTGGTAGTAGTAGTAATAGCGTAGTAGTTGTAGTAATAGTAGTGGTGGTAGTAGTAGTAGTAGATGTAGTCGTAATAGTAGAGGTAGTAGTTGTAGTAGTAATAGCAGTAGTTGTAGTAGTATGTATTTATGTATTTATTCACACTGTAGTGGGTATATACCCGGTGGCAATGGTAACTAATTACACTTAATAATGACAATAATAAACTTATTAATTAAAATACAATTAATAATAATACTAATAATTAGTACTAACAATAATTAATAATAATAATAATAATAATAATAATAATAATAATAATAATAATAATAATAATAACAACAACAACAGGGATATACTAAATTAAATGAAACGATCACTTAAAATAACATTTGAAATAAATCTAATTTGTATCTTAAAACTAACATCGAACTAAAACCCACGAGTATGATATGTTCATATCTGCACAAGTACCTTTCAAATTACACTCATTTCGCTGTCAACTCACTCACTGCAATGGAACTACGACACATTTCACTGATTCTATCCTGATTTCACTAACACTTCAAAAACATTTCACTGTTCAAATACTATGCACTGCCACTATAAACTATAAAGCGTCACTGACAGGAACACGTTTCACTTACACAGCACACTTCACTGACACGACATACTTCTTCACTGATACAACATACTTCACTGACACAACATAATTCTTCACTGATACAACACTTCAATAACAACATATCGTTTACACCCTTTAAATACTGTGTATAATTACCGTCTATTAGTAAGGTCCTTAAGCCTATTTTTAAATACATTTTTGGTTGTTGGTAAAGCCTTTAGTAAGTCTGCAGGTAAAGCATTCCAGTCCTTGATAGTACGATTGAGAAAAGAAAACTTTCCAGTGTCCGTCCTCTGTCTTCTTTCCTCAATTTATATGAGTGGTCGTTCCTTGAAGAGTAATTTGGCGGCTGCAACCTATTTTTTATTTCTCTCCAGGCAGGCTCACTTCTGTATGTTTTTAATAGTGCGCATAATCGAATTCGCGTTCTCCTGTCCGTGAGTGTGTCCCATTTTAATGGTGAATTTTTCCGAAAACACTTAAGAGACCGTTTTTAATCTTTTCCAGTGTCTTAATATGTTCTAATCTGTAAGGATCCCAGTAGTAATAGTAGTAGTGGTAGTAGTAGTAATAGTGGTGGTAGTAGTAATAATAGCAGTTGTAGTAGTAGTAATAGTAGTGGTGGTAGTAGTAGTAGATGTAGTAGTAATAGTAGTGGTAGTAGTAGTAGTAGCAGTTGTAGTAGTAGTAATAGTAGTGGTGGTAGTAGTAGTAGATGTAGTAGTAATAGTAGTAGTAGTAGTAATAGCATAAGTTGTAGTAGTAATAGTAGTAGTGGTAGTAGTAGTAATAGTGGTGGTAGTAGTAGTAGTTGAGTAGTAATAATAGTGGTGGTGGTAGTAGTAGTAATAGTAGTGGTGGTGGTAGTAGTATCAGTAGTAGTAATAGTAGTGGTAGTAGTAGTAGTTGTAGTAGTAATATTAGTGGTGGTAGTAGTAGTAATAGCAGTAGTTGTAGTAGTAATAGTAGTAATAGTGGTGGTAGTAGTAGTAGTAGTAGTTGAAGTAGTAATAGTAGTGGTAGTAGTAGTAGTAGCTGAAGTAGTAATAGTAGTGGTGGTAGTAGTAGTAATAGTAGTAGTTGTAGTAGTAATAGTAGTGGTAGTAGTAATAGTAGTGGTAGTAGTAGTAATAGCAGTAGTTGTAGTAGTAATAGTAGTAGTGGTGGTAGTAGTAGTAGTAATAGCAGTGGTAGTAGTAGTAGTAGTTGAAGTAGTAATAGTAGTGGTGGTAGTAGTAGTAGCAGTGGTAGTAGTAGTAGTAGTAGTTGAAGTAGTAATAGTAGTGGTGGTAGTAGTAGTAGTAGTAGTAGTAGTGGTGGTGGTAGTAGTAGTAATAGTAGTGGTGGCGGTAGTAGTAGTAATTGTAGTAGTGGTAGCAGTAGTAGTAGTAATAGCAGTAGTAGTAGTAGTAGTTAGTAGTTGAGTAGTAATAGTATTGGTGGTAGTAGTAGTAGTAGTAGTTAGTAGTAATAGTATTGGTGGTAGTAGTAGTAGTAATAGCAGTGGTAGTAGTAGTAGTAGTACTAGTAGTAGTTGAGTAGTAATAGTAGTGGTAGTAGTAGTAGTAGTAGTAGTAGTGGTGGTGGTAGTAGTAGTGATAGTAGTGGTGGTAGTAGTAGTAGATGTAGTAGTAATAGCAGTGGTAGTAGTAGTAGTAGTAGTTGAGTAGTAATAGTAGTGGTGGTAGTAGTAGTAGTAGTAGTAGTAGTGGTGGTGGTAGTAGTAGTAATAGTAGTGGTGGTAGTAGTAGTAGTAGTAGTAGTAGTGGTGGTGGTAGTAGTAGTGATAGTAGTGGTGGTAGTAGTAGTAGATGTAGTAGTAATAGCAGTGGTAGTAGTAGTAGTAGTAGTGAAGTAGTAGTAGTGGTGGTAGTAGTAGTAGTAGTAGTAGTAGTGGTGGTGGTAGTAGTAGTAATAGTAGTGGTGGTAGTAGTAGTAGTAGTAGTAGTAGTGGTGGGTAGTAGTAGTAGTGATAGTAGTGGTGGTAGTAGTAGTAGATGTAGTAGTAATAGCAGTGGTAGCAGTAGTAGTAGTAGTAGTAATAGTAGTGGTGGTAGTAGTAGCAGTAGTAGTAGTGGTGGTGGTAGTAGTAGTGATAGTAGTGGTGGTAGTAGTAGTAGATGTAGTAGTAATAGCAGTGGTAGTAGTAGTAGTAAGTAGTAATAGTAGTGGTGGTAGTAGTAGTAGTAGTAGCAGTAGTAATAGTAGTGGTGGCAGTAGTAGTAGATGTAGTAGTAATAGCAGTGGTAGTAGTAGTAGTAGTAGTTGAAGTAGTAATAGTAGTGGTGGTAGTAGTAGTAGTAGTAGTAGTAGTGGTGGTGGTAGTAGTAGTGATAGTAGTGGTGGCGGTAGTAGTAGTAATTTAGTACTAGTTGTAGTAGGAGAAGAAGTAGTATGTATGAATATATACTGTATATATGTATGTATGTATTTATTCACACTGCAAATGGGTAAATACCCAGTGGCAGCGGTAACTAATTACACTCAATAATGACAATTAATAATAAAGTCAATGAATAATAATAATACTACTAATAATGAATAGTAATAAATACTAATAATAATTAATATTAACAATAATAATAATAATAATAATAATAATAATAATAATAATAATAATAATAGGCATCCCAAATTAAATGAAGCACGATCACTTAAAATAGCATTTGAAGTAAATCTAATTTGTATTTTAACTCTAAGTTCGTACTAAAACCCACGAGTATGATATTTCATACATGCAGAAGTATCTTTCAGCACTACACACATTTTGCTGTCAACTTACTCACTGCACTGGAACTGTGACATATTTCACTCATACTATCCTGATTTCACTAACACTTCAAAAACATTTCGCTGTTCAAATACTTTACACTACCAATTTAAACTATAAATCATATACTCTATTTTTTCGAGGTTGACTTCCAAACCTATCTCTTTACATGCTTCAAGTAAAATTTTCGTGTTTTCCCTAATGGTTTGTGGATTATCTCCTAACATATTCACCCGCATAGACAAGAAGCTCATTTAACCCGTTCAATTCCAAACTCTGTCTGTTATCCTGAACCTTTCTAATGGCATATTCTAGAGCGAAGTTAAAAAGTAAAGGTGATAGTGCATCTCCTTGCTTTAGCCCGCAGTGAATTGGAAAAGCATCAGATAGAAACTGGCCTATACGGACTCTGCTGTAAGTTTCATTCAGACACATTTTAATTAATCAAACTAGTTTCTTGGGGATATCAAATCCAATAAGGATATTATATAAAATTCTCTCTTAACCGAGTCATATGCCTTTTTGAAATCTATGAGTAAGTGATGTACTGTACCCTTATACTTCCATTTTTTTCTCCAATATCTGTCGAATCCAAAAAAATTTGATCAATATTCAATCTATTACTGATCATTCGTTATCTAGTGAAATCAAATGTATGCGTGCGCCGTAGCTCATAGTAAGAACTTTATGGTAGGGGTAAGTGAGCTAGCTAAAGTGCGAGCGTAACAAGAAGGGAAAGCACTCAGTTTAGTTTTTCTTCCCGTTACGCGCAAGTTAGTTGCACGAGAAAGCTAATGGCCTATAGCATACATGGGCACAATTTGCAGGTACGTGAGGCACTCGATTTGAAATAGTTTGTTTACTAGGAGAGGAGACTGCAGAGTAGGATGGGAAATATAAACTGCTGTGACCTGAGTCACCTTACCGTAATTGCTAAGGCGGTCGTAGCGAATTATTAGGAAAGCGCTTGGTTAACGTGAGAGACTCGAAAACATTTACTCAATTTGGCAAATTAATTCGGCAGCTTTAATCATAAACCTCTTTACTATTTCTCCATCACTGAATTGATTTAAATCACAGGCGAGAAATTGCGTAACTAGCCAATAATATTCCATCACGTTGTGTACGTTATTTTCTTGAATATTCTGGCGTTTCTCATGATTATTTAATAGAGTTGCACGTTCTCGACCTAAAATAATTTCAGAAAATCATATTTCGTTTTCTACGAACATTTGATATTTTTGTTTATTAACTTCTTTTGGAAATAATACGTACAAACAACATTTAATTCCTCGTAACTTTTAATGCAGCGTGTTTAAGGTATAATGTCGTATTTAATATACTATGCAAATGTTAAGATCATAAATTTTCTACGGAATAGTACGAAAAATAACATTTAATTTGTCTTACCTTCTAATTCAGCATGTTCTTTATGACATAAGCAGTAATGTCGTTGTATATTAAATTTATTAATGCCTAATAGGATTTTCGAGCATAACATACATCGTAAATGTTCTCCTCTTCTAAACAGCAAAAAAAACTCTTCCTCCCATTTCTCATGAAATAATCGTTTTCTAACGCGTACACACTGCTTTGATAATGTTATTATGCCACCACTGATATTGCTTATGAAACTGATATAGAACCTGCCCACGCCTAGGAGCTACGTGAGGAAGGAACTGGGACTGTGAAGATGATGTCACTCGGAGCGATAAGTTCTGTGAAGGTCAGTGAGGTACAAATTCTCAAGTGAGGCACGATGCCCATGTATGTATACTTCCTTTTTCTTTTTTCATTGCATAAACACTATCCATCACTATCACTATCTATCTTCTGCAATAGTGTCATGTAGGCTGTGGTGAACTCTTAGGGGTAGCACGAATCCCAGATGGTAATACAGGATTTAAGGGTTTTGGCCTCCGTACCACGGGATTTATCAGGTGCTCTTCTGTGAATGGGACTTGGCTCTGGCAGGACTGAGGCCGGCAAACTCACTTGTCAATGTCGGATTCAGGAATGTCATTCAGGTCACCCGACCGACTTCAACAATCGTCGCATGGTACACACAACAACCCAGTGAGTGCCTACGTCCATTGATGCATTCGCAGTTTGAACCCCGAAGAGACGAGGCAAGCCAAGTTCCAGTACTTCGTGCAATGAAAAGCTGGAGTGGCACTATCTAGGTCACAGATCAAAAACAAGAATGAACATTGTCATTTGGAATTGTTTATAGGGTAGATTAGGATAATTGTAAACAGGGGATAGTTGTAAACAAATGCTGTGAGAAATACAAAACTGTCAATATAAAAATTTTAATTAGGGGGAATATTTAAATTAACATATTGGCTAAACTACAAAGCAGTTTGGCGCCAAATAGGAGTTTTTTTTAAGTTTTTTTAAATAGGAGTTATTTAACGACGCTATATCAACTACCAGGTTATTTAGCATCGATGAGATTGGTGATAGCGAATTGGTATTTGGCGAGATGAGGTCGAGGATTCGCCCTAGATTACCTCGCATTCACCTTACGATTGGGGAAAACCTCGGAAAAACCGAACAAAGTAATCAGCCCAAGCGGGGATCGAACCCTCGAGCGAGCACAACTTCAGACCGGGAGGCAAGCGCACTAACCGACTGAGCCTCCCCGGTGGCCTCCAAATAGGATTAACTGCTTAGCTGTGAACCAATGTTTTGTAAGAGTCTACAAAAAAAAAAGTTGAGAAAAAATTTTGCTTCACCTTCATATTTGGCATTGTAAATAAACGTACAGTGCTATTTTTCTTAAGAATATGTTGTTTTTATGAGTAATGTATAGTAGTTAACATTTATTACAATGGTAGTAGTAGTAGGTTATTTTACGACGCTTTATCAATATCTTAGGTTATTTAGCGTCTGAATGAGATGGAGGTGATAATGCCGGTGAAATGAATCCGGGGTCCAGCACCGAAAGTTACCCAGCATTTCCTCATATTGGGTTGAGGGAAAACCCCGGGAAAAACCTCAACCAGGTAACTTGCCCCGACAGGGAATCGAACCCGGGCCACCTGGTTTCGTTGCCAGACGCGCTAACCGTTACTCCACAGGTGTGGAATATTTCAATGGTTTTGAGATCTCCCAAAACCTCAGTTCATTAAATTATGACGTGTTTACATTTGCCCCATAGTTTTAATTCCTTGGGGGTAATTATAAACATGTAGTGTAAAAGCTCTCAATGTATAGACAGAGCTTAGAAGTAAGTTTATTTCATCTGCCATTACATGTAAAAATTAGTTCCTTGTATTTGTGATTGTTTGCAAATACAGACTATTACCTCTCTGAGAGCAGAGGAATATTTTTTAATGTACTGTATAAAGACTTGTAAATTCTCGCGTTCTATGCTTCAAATAAGATATAGAATGAGAAATATTAACATATAGTGTAACAATAAATCAGTGTTGCTGCTATATTTGTTGTATCTTGAAAAGATTGTATTCAGTTTGTATTTCCAGTACTAAACAATTTACAAAGCTGGGAAATAATATAATTTTGTTATGTGTGTTTAGGTACAGTCTGTCTAAAATTATTCAAATTCAAATTCAAATGATTGATTAAATGGCAAATTTACTAGTGTTAATTATATAACCACGTGTGGCTTACAACTGTTTCGGTGTATACTGTACACCATGATCACAGCCTACTAGATCTCGACATCGCTGCCTGTTGTAGGGGTGCGTTTGCGTGTTGAAAAGTCGAGTCAAATAGTGTGTGTGTTCTGAAACTGAGCTGTGTGTTTAGAATTTGATCAGGGTGTGTTTTAGTGTGTCTGTATATTTCATATTGTCCTATAGTGTTGAGTTTTTGGTTTGGGTTGTAAGTGTAGGATTTCCATGTCTGTATTTATGTTATTGTATGTATGGTTAGCATTAGTTATGTGTTCGGCGTATGTGGATGTATTGTGTCCTCTGGTTATTGCTTTAATGTGTTCTTTGTAGCATGTTTGGAATGATCTGCCTCTCTGTCCAATGTAGAACTTGTCGCAACTATTACATGTGAGTTTGTATATGCCTGTGTGGTTGTATTTATTTGTTTGTGTTGTGGGTGTTCAGATGTCTTTGTAATGTGTTTTCTGTTCTGTATGCTATGTTGTATTTCTGCTTTCTGAATGAAGATGCGATCTTATGTGTGCTTTTGTTTTCGTATGTTAGTGTGATGTATTTCTTGTGCTCTCTTTGTGTTGTGTTTTGTGTGTTTTTGTTTTGTCTTTTCCTTATGATGTTGTCTATTATGTTTGGATTGTAACCATTTTCTTGTGCTATGTATTTGATTGTGTTCACTTCTTCATTGTAGTGTTGTTGGCTCATGGGTATGCTGAGTAATCTGTGTACCATTGTCCTGAATGCAGCATGTTTGTGTTGTATGGGGTGGTTAGATGTGTTGTGTATGTGTGTAGTGTTGGTGGTGGTTGGTTTTCTGTATATTTTGAAGGTGTGTTTGTTGTCGACTTTTGTTATGGTGATGTCTAGGAAATTTATGGAGTTGTTGTTTTCAAGTAGCAGTATGTATTGAAGTTTTGGGTGTACTGTATTTTGTTTATGTATTGGTGTAGTTTGTGTATCTGTCGTTTTTTTCCTTTGTATAGTATGAGTATGTCGTCTACGTATCTGTGCCAGTATATTATGTTGTCTGCATATTTGTTGTGGTCATTGTTGAGTATGTATGTTTGTTATTCAAATTTAAATCATGGAATAGATATCACGACCTCCTGCACGAGCCGCCAGAACGCACCGTGGCAGTGTACTGCTTTTGCAGCGAAACTACAAACAACTTGTAACTGCTGCGGCTGGCTCCGTCTGTATTTCTCTCTTTCAAGGTTTTTTAGCACTTTGGGAGCACGAGTTGCTCATCCATGATCATGTAGAATCGATGGATTTGTAACTCACGAGTAAGCCACGTTGTGGATGTCTCTTGAGCGTCATAGCTACATGCCAAGACAACCAAGTTCCCTATTAATTTGTTTGTCAATCCTACAGAATTCGCAACTGTTCTTCGTATACTTACTGTGTTCGGGCACGTGTATGCTCTTAATTTATTACACTCGCTGATTACTAGCGGCAGCAGACGTCCAATTACCATTATTAATGATGCTAATTGATCGCATACAGCGATAATACGTCGAGTTTAAATTGGCAATCAGCCACGCATATGCAGACGCATCGCAGGTGTGTGCGTCATTTGTCAATCCGCATCCTCCACTCTCATTATCGTATTTTATTGCAGCGTTCTGAAACGCAGACATTGCGCTATCGACAAACCTCCCACGTTTTTAATGTTTAGAATATTTCTAAACGTGCTATTTCAACATTATTTATAAGTTTATACGGTACATAATATGTAGTTATTTATTTATTTGTTTTCATAGTTTTATTTCAAAATAAATGTAAAGTATGAAATCACCATCGTATTATTTTGAAATTTATTAGCTTCCTCCAAGTGAAGGCTGCCTAGAAGACAAAGCTTACCAAAAAAATGTTGTTTTTTGAGTAAATGGTAGGTACACAATTACAATGAAAAAAAAATGGAGAAGGAAAAGAAAAAGAAATAACACAATATAATTTTTAATAAAAAAAAGCCGCCCTGAATAATGGTTCGAATAGATCGGCCTACTAATCAATTCATAAAGAATAATCATTAAAACCAATTGTGTGACAATTTGAAAGGAAAAAGAAAACATTAAGATAAATGATACGAAAACATAGGAAATCATTTACAATAAAAGTTTGTTGGGTACAAATGATTACCAATTATAGCTAAGGATGAATATTTCGAGGAAAAATTGTTTCCGGAGCCGGGTATCGAACCCGGGATAACGTACCAACGCTCTACCACTGAGCTACTCGGGAACTCTAACCGACACCGACATAATTTTTCCTCTATAACCAACGGTGTCGGTTAGAGTTCCCGAGTATCAGTTAGAGCGTTGGTACGTTAAACCAAAGGTCCCGGGTTCGATGAACAATTTTTCCTTGAAATTATTCAAATCAACTTTAAGGGAGTTATACCTGAAATCTTGATTTGCATAATACACGTCACTGTTCGTGAACAGAAAACCACAATTTAAGTCACACAGAGTTAGTAAACGGTTGTCAGCCCACTTTGAGGTCTGTGGATATAGAGGGAAAAATTGTGTCGGTGTCGGTTAGAGTTCCCGAGTAGCTCAGCGGTAGAGCGTTGGTACGTTAAACAAAGGTCCCGGGTTCGATACCCGGCTCCGGAACAATTTTTCCTCGAAATTATTCAAATCAACTTTACAGGAGTTATACCTGAAATCTTGATTTGTATAGCTAAGGATGATTTTAACACATGAGATCCTATGGCATCAATCGTTGCATCAGAAATTTTAAATTGTTTAAGTTGATTTAAAGTTTCTCTTGGGATCGTGCCATGGGCACCGAACATGAGCCCAAAAACTGTCCAATGTGTGATGTGGTATTGTGCTCCAAGATGCTGACAACAAGGCTCATATATGACTTGTTTTTCACGACACACCTCTTGTGGCTGTTGCTCATGCATCTCGAAACGGATTGTGGGATCAAGAATGACACCCTTATCCTTCTGCCGATCAATTATGATGATATCAGCACGTCTAGTAGAGCCATCAGTAGAGACGCAACCAACCTCCTCATAAACATCATGGGAAGCATTCTGACGGATTGAAGCTGCGATGAGAGAACGAACCGTATTATGTCTGTTGATTCGGAGCAATTCTCCATGATGAATAACTGAAGACGACTAAACAAAAGATCATTAATTTCAGAAAAACATAACATTTCCTAGTACGGTATCCATTTTCTATCAAGTGATCACAGTCGTCTATTTAGCACTAGTTGCAAGACCCAACTTAAGTGAGCAGATCGCCATAGGAAAGAGATCAATCTATTTACGTGTAGAGATGGTTTCTTAGGATTTCTATAGATCCCTTCACTGCAGACAGAGATACTTCAGTGACAAGAGTTTGTCCTAGACCAAACTGCTTGCAAAAATGCGCGAATCTTTTTGTGATGGTCCTTCTAGCCCCAATCAGTAATCCAATAACTTCGATCGACGTTAGATGATATTTTTCCTTATAATATGGTGTAGTGGGGTCGTATATGTCGCATTTTTCCTGATGTACCTCAGCAGGTTGATTTTCGCACGTTTCCATCCTTACAGTTGGATCAATTATGAATCCACTTGTTGATCTTATCGGGATAGCGATGATGTCAATGCGCCTTGTGGATCCATTTGAGGACAAACCATGGACCTCCTCCTCTACTTGGTAGTCTTTTCCTCGTAGGGCCGATGCTAGGAGGGATCGAATTTTGTGGTGACGACTATTCCCCAGCAGTTCTCCATGAGGACAAGCTCCCAGAATGTGAGCAAGTGTTTCTTTCTCACTCCGACAATGTCGGCAGTGGGTTCCATTCTGAGACCTACCTGGTAGAGCACGTACTGGACATACATTGACAGTCATCTTAATAGTGTCCTTCCATTCGCTGCTGGTCAATCCATTCGGTTTAGGTAGCCATTTATTACCAGGAGTGTACTCTTATTATAGAATGGCTCCCTTTCCTTTCTGAGGCAACGTACGCCAGGAATCAAATTCTTTGTCTTGTAGGAGTTTTCGTAAAGATTGTACGTTTATCTGATCAGAGGAGTCAATACAGAATGTAAGGGGTATAAGTGCCATTATTTTAACTGATGATGATAATAATAATAATAATAATAATAATAATAATAATAATAGTTTATTTTAACTGGCAGATATAAGGCCATTCGGCCTTCTCTTCCACTCAACCAGTATGATAGAAAATTACTACAATGCTATGAATATAACATAATTAATACAATACAATAAAATACAATACTACAAGACAATATAATGCAATGACAATTATTTTCATTTTCACAACACCAATAAAAAATAATAATAATAATAATAATAATAATAATAATAATAATAATAATAATAATAATAATAATAATAGTCATACCTAAATTAAATTAAATTATTAAACTCGATCACAATTATAACGTTAGCTTTTTTTTTCTTGAAAGTGGTTATTGTCTGTCATAAGGAATAAAAAATGTCCTTACAATTTTTTCTAATTGCAATATTTAACTAACTACTAAAGTTTACAATATTAGACGTTTTAAAACGTTGATAGATGGAAGGAGGGGGTTTATAAGTACACAGTACAGCTCAAACGAGTATAGACATACCAGTAGGAAACAGATGCTCTGTTCTAATGCAGGAGCGGGCCATGACAATACTGTTGTTTGCATAAAATGAGCAGCAAATACAAATTTCAATCTCATTAATAGAACATTATGGTAAATTTACATTTCATGTAACAATATTGCTCCATTTTTTTATTTTACGTCTAAAAAATAAACAATATTGGTTTTCTGCACAAAAACACAGTTCTTTCCCCTCTCTCTACACCGTACCCAGCGCCTACCGAAACTTGAGTCTCGTCTCCCCGCGCCCACCCTTCTGCCGGACGTGCTCGAAACTCCCCGACGCGGCCAGAATTTTCCGGCCAGCCGCCACAGTATTTAACACGATTTTAAATGTGTAATGTAATGGCATGCCGCATTATTTTTGTACATCCGTAAGCTGAAGAGAAGCCAAGTTCATGTAGTTATCCCAATGATATAAACCAGCAGTTACGTCCGAAATATTGTGAAAGGAGTTAAATCGATCACATATACCTCCCCTCCCTGATACACATGCCTGTACTATAGTCGCGACGCTGTTATTCCCTGCGTGACTCCGCCTCTTTGTTTACGTCTTAGAAAGTGAAGGCTCTATAAAGTCTAGGTAGGTAGTATCGTTCGCCATTTTTGTTCTTTCGTTGCCGAGCTACCGGACGAGGTATCTATTTGCCACACAGTTAAACATTATCATGTCGTAGCTCCTATGATAATAAATCAAACGCACTGTAATTCAGCAAATAATTGAGCGGCAAATAACGTCCTCGTGTGCTTTCTGCGAACGCCAACGAAAGAGCCAAAATGGCGGGCGATTATATTAAATATTTATCGAGCCTTCTTTATCTTCATCAGCGAATCACAGGACGCACACGTTTAAATGTAGCCGACCTGTAACGTGATTGGCTGCCGGAAATAAGAGAGACGGGACTATAGTAATTATGATTTTAATTGTGTTTTTAACATTGTAGTTCTAATCACATGGTAAAGGGGAAGAGAAGGCCTGATGCCTTATCTCTAGAAGGTTAAATAAATATGAAGGGTTCAGGACCATATTGGGCGAAGCGCCATTTACTAAAATCGTAGAAACCAAGGGTTAAATTGAAGTTATTACCATAATTCAATGGAAAACATATAGAAAGTAATATAAAGTATACACATTAAAACTAAATTATGTCAATCTTCATTAAACTATAGTATTTACCACCACCACCACTTGATAAACATTTTCAGCTATGCAAGTCGAAGTCAAATTGGATGAATCTGGGCTGTAGGGAGCACGGGGTACATCCTTAAGTAAATACATTTGTACTTTGCCTTCAACTCACTGGTAACTTTTTTTAATGGAAGGTAAGAACGCCTCTCTCTCAGGTCTAGTAATATTCAATTTCCAGTGTAGTTTCTCAGGGAAACTGCGTTAATAAAATGAGATGTTTCGGCAGTAGTGCCAACAGACTAAAAAATATTCTATATTTCATGATGTTCAGAATCATATCATAAGAAAACAGAGTGCTGCATTGGAGTTAAATCGCTCGCTTGAACTCGGTCGAGTGTCGCACCCTCGAATGAGATACGATAGGTCGTGATACGCTCGTATTAAATAGAAGCACAGTACAAAGTCATCTCACCGACATGTCTTATCTTGTATGGAAGGCGACAGATAAGATACACATATGTTTTGCTAACACGGTAAAAATAAGGCTTTATTTTCTGCGTTTATGACAAACGTCTAATGGAACAGTGAATGGAACGTACCAAAACAGGAAAATGAAGTTATAAATAAAATAGTATAAAAAACTTCGATTTACAGTTATTATTGCTAATTAATAATTATTCAATATTTGATTTACCACATATACACCGTGTTCCGCTTATAAGTATAACAAAAGAAATAGCTATAACTTCTGAATTAATACAAGTATATAGTTGAAACCAACTGCTACAAAGAATGAAAACTGGGAATTTTTGTTACCTTATGTTCCATAAACTCAACATGGCTTCCATTGGTGGCACGGGAAATATCCAACCGGTATTCAACCTCGACCCAAGTGTTATGAAGCATCTGTGGTTTAACATTGTTGACAGCAGCATAAATTCTTTCTTGTAAGTCTGCCAAATCACGTACTGGCGTCCTGTAGACCTGGTCCTTAACAAACCCCCACAGGAAAAAATCAGGTGGTGTTAGATCTGGTGATCTGGCAGGCCATGTGATGTACGGTGATCCTCTTCCGATCCATCTTGCAGGGAATTGTTCGTCTAAGAATGTGCGAACCATGTTGGCAAAGTGTGGTGGAGCCCCATCTTGCTGGAAAATTGCTCCATCTGGGAAAAAGTTGCAACATATCCAGGTAAGTGACTGTCTTTTCAGCAAAGAAATAGGGACCAATGATTCTGTCACGCATGATCCCACACCAAACATTCCATTTAGGGAATCCCGTTGGTGTTCAATTACGACACTTGGATTTTCCGACCCCAGATGCGACAATTGTGTCGGTTTACTTTTCCACTGACGTGGAAGGTTGCCTCATCTGAGAAACAGACTCGAGTTAGAAATGTGTCGTCATCGTCCACTTTATCCAACATTGTTTCTGCAAAGCGTTTTCGTTCCAGTTTATCATTCGGCGTAATCATCTGATGAAGTTGCAGCTTGTACGCTCGCAAACGCAATCTTTTATGGAGCACTGTATGCACTGTTGTTGGTGGGATGTTCAACTGCACACTAGCCTGTCGAATGGATTTCCGCGGGGTTCTCTGAAATGCCTCGCGAATGCGTTCGACATTTTCGTCAGACACTTTACGCTTGGAATGTTTACCTGCATTAGACAACAAACTTCCTGTTTCTCTGAGCTGCCTATCCCATTTCATTATTGAGACGTACGTCGGTAATAAGATTGTACTGACGGCGAAACAAGCGCTGTACACGAATTATGGATCTATGTTCTGCTAATGACAGCACACAAAAGGCTTTCTGCTGTGGCGTCCACATGCTGACTGACTAAAGATACGATACGAATTCTCTTATTTAATGATCTGCGCATGCGTGAGTATTAAAACTTCCCAATTTCCTCTTTACAATGGTACCAATCTTAACCCATTTGCATGCATTGTTATGAAATTATAACTATTTCTTTTATTATACTTATAAGCGGAACACGGTGTATAATATGATAGCTCCATACATAGTGTTCCGCCTATATACTGCACAAATGTAGAAACGTTTTACAAAATATTATTGATATAGCAGTAGATTAATAACAATATTAGTACAGATATAACGTCACAGAAAATATAATAAAACGAATAATCATGCTGCACAACTGTTACAGATGCAAAGATTGATACACTAATTATTACAGATATTATTACTAGAAAACTTGATACAGTTCTTGCATTATCGTGATTGTGTTCTCCGTTTACAATAATTACATTTTCATCCAATAACATCTATCAGATGTGGCAAAAAGAAAATCACTCCTGTGTGGGGAAAAAACATTTATATTACATTTTAAAGCAAGTTTTGTAGTTGTACTATGGAGAGGTTAGTTAAACACTGCAATGTTTTGAAATGATAAACATCTATGATGTTACTACACAGTTCATCACTGTAACAAGAACGAATGTCTAACGCTCGGGTTATACCGTTCGAGGATTTATCGCTCGGGACAATTTTACCCAACATGCATGTGCGCTACCTATCGGATTATGCTATGAACTACTTGGCGCTCGAGCGAAAACTTCCGACGCAGACCTCTGTAAGGAAAGGATACCACCATCAATTTAACTTCTGAAATTGACTTCTCCATTCTTGTGTGTTGGAAAGGAAGAATTTCGCCGCTTCTTACTCTCTAATTTGATCCAAGTTTAAACAATGCAATGCAAAAAATCGCTGACATAAATCTAATTTCTCAACGGTTATCATGCTTTCGCTAGACGACTTTCTTCCTACTCTTCAGCAAACTGAAAAAATTCGGTTCGTTTTCAAAGTGTCAGTCAAAATGAAATACGTATCGACGGATGAAATTTGAACATGAACTCCACTTGCAGTCGACAGTGTTGCTTAATGAAAACAGTGACGAGATGGACAGTTCTGTCGTTTGTTACATCTTCGTTCCCCCTCACTTTGGATTATTCCCTGTATTCACTCTCCTTCGGTTGCCAGAAAGAAACAGAAAATATGTTCACAACAGACAATGGATCGCTGTCACGAGGATGACACATGTTTTCTCGTTATATATTTTGTTCACTTCCAAATAATTTTGAACTTTATTATGTTACGAATGATATACCAGATTATAGTACATTATGCAACGAGCCTACAATGATAGTAATTAAGAAGCGAGCATGGATATTTATGAAAAGAGCGCAAGCGAGTTTCATAATTTTCATACGAGCTTCTTAAGTAACATTATAGGCGAGTTTCATACGACTTTTTATGCTCGACCATATTTCTAACTTGAAATTATTCATTTTATTTGTATCTAGCTGACCTTGAGCAATATCTTGTAAATTGTGAGATGTGCGCAGACGCGAAAGTATTGATTTTTTCCGAGGAACAGATGTCCACATTGACCTTGTTTGCCTATAAGTACCTAAAAAGTTAACTAAATATTAACTTTGATATAACATTGAAATTAAAATATACATTGAAAAACGAGATGATAAATTGAATTTATTTGAATATTATTTACAATTAACGCTAATTATTATAGTAACAGACCATAACCTTCTGCGACAGTATTGGATTTCCAGCCTCCGTGACTTTTCGCTAATTCTCTTTCGATTGCATATCCGAGAATAATCGATACTTGCGGTTTTATAACGGTACAAAGCTGACTTGTCATTGGCTGAACACCAGTACTTTAATGAGTAGGAGTACTTTATTGACATGCATTAAAGGACTGCTACCAGGTGTATAATTACTACATTTCGGCATGGTCGAGCACAAAAGTATATTTTTTAACTCTCGTGTCTTCAGTAATATTATGGTACACACTTTAAATTTATGTACCATTATGTCGGTATTTTTGCACAAATTGACATAAACAGGGTGTTTCCGAAGTGGTGTTACAAACTTTAAGGGATGATGGCGAAAGGCACATGTATCAATTTGAGATAAGGAACCCTGGTCCGGAAATGACCGAGTCGAAAGTTACAAACAAAAATAGTTGTGTGGAAATGAAATACAGTAATTTTATTCCTCTGTACGCCTTATTTATGTGTATTTATCTGTGCATCTTACACATACTGAATTCATCTGACGTTGTTTACGTTGTCTACTTACAGTATTCCATTCAGTGCGCTGTCTGAGGCATGGGGACAGGAAACTACACTAAAGCAATGCAGATAGCGTAATGTGTAACGGACATGGTAGGTCCTGATATGCATATCTGTAGACAGCAGTGTATGTGTACAAGTTGCAGTGTCCAGTCGATCAGTCCTAGTGAAATGGAGGGGTACACGAGAGCGGAATAAGCAGACCTGATTTTAGAATAAGGATGAGCCAATGGGAACAGTAGACAAGCTCACAGATTGTATCGGGGCAAGTACCCAAGTAGGAGACATCCGGCCCATACCATCTTTCAACGACTGTTCCAAAGGTTAAGGGAAGGAGGGCACGTGGTGCCAAATTACAATTTCATTTCCACACAACTATTTTTTGCTTATATCTTTCGACTCAGTCATTTCCGGACAATGGTTCCTTATGTCAAGGTGATACATGTGATCTTTTCCATCATCCCTGAATGTCTGTAACACAACCTCGGAAACACCCTGAATATCTATACGTGTATTGGAAACATAGTAGGCCTGTCATTATTTGAAGCGTTGGGCCGAATAACGGCCTATGTTACAATCTGCTAACTGTGCAGAAGGAACAAAAATGTTACACCGTAATTCCGATCATACATTTACTATCGGACGGGCAACATAGACCGTTATTGCATCAACATGTTTTGTACACTAAGCGAAGTATACGATTGTATGTTATTGAAAGTCATATTACATCATAGAAGTTTGTAACATTTGTAACACCACATAAATGCTACTGGGGAATACAGACAATAAACAGTTTTATACAATCAGGTTATTATTAAATACACAAATCCAATAAAAAGGTTAAATTATGAACAAAATGAATACGACATTTATTATTAAATGCTATATATTAATATGAATCAACACCATGTAATTTATTATAGTTACACTCAATGTCATATTACGAATAAATATACAATATTGGTTAAATATTAATACCATTAGTAGAAAATCGCTGCAGTATTGACATGTAGGGACACCATTATTTACTTACTTATTTTCAAATGGCTTTTATGTAACCCGAAGGTTCATTGCGGCCCTCACATAAGCCCGCCATCGGTCCCTATCCCCAGCAAGATTAATCCAGTCTCTATCATCATATCCCACCTTCCTTAAGTCCATTTTAATATTATTCTCCCGTCTATGTCTCGGCCTCCCCAAAAGTCTATTTCCCTCCGGTTTCCCAACTAACACTCTATATGCATTTCTGGATTCGCCCATACGGGCTACATGCTCTGCCCATCTCAAACGTCTGTATTTAATGTTCCTAATTACGTCAGGTGAAGAATACAATGCGTCCAGTTCTGCATTGTGTAACTTTCTCCATTCCCCTGCAACTTCATCCCTCTTAACCCCAAATATTTTCCTAAGAACCTTATTATCAAACACCCTTAATCTCTGTTCCTCTCTCAAAGTGACAGTCCAAGTTTCACAGCCATACAGAACAAATGGTAATATAAGTTTTTATAAATTCTAACTTCCAGATTTTTTGACAATAGACTAGATGACAAAAGCTTCTCAACCGAATAATGACACGCATTTCCTATATTTACTCTGTGTTTAATTTCTTCCCGAGTGTCATTTATATTTGTTACTGTTGCTCCAAGATATTTTAATTTTTCCACCTCTTCGAAGGATAAATTTCCAATTTTTATATTTCCCTTTCATACAATATTCTGGTCACGAGACATAATCATATACTTCGTCTTTTCGGGCTTTACTTCCAGACCTATCGCTTTACTTGCATCAAGTAAAATTTCCGTGTTTTCGCCAATCGTTTGTGGATTTTCCCCTAACATATTCACGTCATCCCCATAGACAACAAGCTGATGTAACCCGTTCAATTCAAAACCTGTCTGTTATCCTGAACATTTCTAATGGCATATTCTCAAGCGAAGTAAGAAAGTGAAAGTGATAGTGTATCTCCTTGCTTTAGCCCGGAGTGAATTGGAAAAACATCAGATAGGAACTGGCCTATGCGGACTCTGCTGTAAATTTCATTGAGACCCATTTTAATTAATCGAACTAGTTTCTTGGGAATACCAAATTCAATAAAAATATCATATAATACTTCTTTCTTTACTGAGTCATATGTGTTTTTGAAATCTATGAATAACTGATGTACTGTACCCTTACCCTATATACCCATTTTTTCTCCAATATCTGTCGAATACAAAAAATCTTATCAATAGTCGATCTATTACGCCTAAAACCGCATTGATGATCTCCAATAATTTCACCTACGTACGGAGTTGTAGGGACACCGTTAAATCAATGAAAGTTGTAACAATAACAAATGAATAAAGTATTAAATATTACAGTTGAACCGTTGAGCAGAACGCTATGGATGAATGAAACGAAATGTTGGTGAAATAGAACAAATTAAATCATCTATCGACAGCTCGAGTAGTGGTGCACTGTGTTGCCGATTGAGCGGTGTTTCCGCTAGATCTGGCGTTTTTCTGTATTAATTCAGCGGGTAAAATTTAAGAAATTTCCACTGCTGATATAGGGATTTAGCATGTACAATATTTTCAACACTCACAGCGATAAAATAGTCGCATTTTATGTTGACAATACAGAAATTCAGCGGTTTCTGCACTGTTTTACAACGACTTTTTAAGAATCGAGTTGGCAACACTGGTGGTACACACTCAAACTCTTATAACTGGAGTGATATCAAACTTCGCCGTTACTATACATACTAAATTACGTACACGTAGTCTTGTTCCTCACTAATGGCAATGTAGCTACCTAGAACAGAGCTAGAATTTTCGAGAGATTGATAGAAGTAATAATTGTCCATAATGCAGGAGCAGATACCAGTAATTATAACCAGCAGCAGGCGTATTAGCGTGATATTCACGGTTTAATGCTACTTCCTATACTAATTATATATCCGATCCAGTGGCTCGTCCGTTTGTTTGACAACAATCACAAACTTGACAATTACCTTTTGAAATATTGTAGACAGCTATGTAATGGCTTTCAGTTGTTACGCAGTAATTAATATAGGCCTACGCTTTCAGACAATCCGCTACACGCAATGTGAATCGTGTTCACAACTCAGTGTATACACAGACAGAATGCATGGTTTGAAAATGTTATTACGAAACAAGTAAAATAAAATTTATGGTCACCATTGCAATGAGAGTTTTAAAATATTACCGTTACTCTGTTCAAGTAGAAAGCAATCAATATTTTCAAGCTACCATGTGATGTCATATAAAAATAATTGTAATATGCGTTACAAGAGCGGTATGTTGAAGTTTTCATGTTCGAGGAAAAGTTTGAAAAAGCGAAACGTAGTTGAGCTTTTTTAATTTCCGAGAATTGAAAGAAAACATACCGCTCTGTATCGTACATTATTTTGTGCGAAGGTCGTTTATTACATACCTGAAAGAGGGATTTATAATTAGTTGCAATGAAATCTCCATCTTGGTTTCTGTTCAATGACGGAAAATTTGCAAAACAAAAATATTTATCTTCAACATTGTTGCTTTAAATGTTTTCTGTGTTTACTATAATCCAGCAGGCCGTGATATACGTCAGTCTTTCCCCCCCCCCCGTCTATGATGAGTCTGGAATCTTGTTGATTTTTTCACGGCTTCCTTAATCACGAATGCAGTAACTTTAGTGGAGTTGAGTTTACTTAATTTTTGCAAATATTTAAAAACAATAATTAACAGTGCAATTTAAGTGAAATTGCAGTGGTAAGTTTCCAATTTATAATTATTACTATATTGAACGTCTCTAAAAATAATATGTTAAAAGCCTAAAGCAGTAAAATCAATATGTCACTTAAGCGGTAAGAAGAGGGAAATTGTTATGTGTGTTAGGTTGGGAATACTGAATGTGGAATTTTAGAATTTCCGCGGATTGGTTTTGTGCGGAAACCAAACAAATACGCACGATCTCGCACAAATGTTATTACGAAACAAGTAAATAAAATTTATGGTCAGGATTGCAATGAGAGTTTTAAAATATTACCGTTACTCTGTTCAAGTAGAAAGCAATCAATATTTTCAAGCTGGACTATGTGATGTCATATAAAAATAAAACAATATATATTACAGAATGAATTAAAAATTACTGATAAAGGAATTGTTAATGAGTTAATGTGGAAACCTCCCATCAAATTGCTCACTCTTCTCCACAGGAGAAAAATATAAACATTTAGCTCCCATTAACCCTTAAGCAGTCGCGTCTAACTTTGGAACATTAAGAATCGCGCTAGGTGTTGCTGACATTCCAAATATAATGGGTTCTTATGGGTTATAGTTTTAGCGAACAATTAAAATATCGCTCATTTTATTTATACAAATATATAAAATACTTTAATACCTATCAAAATGTTGTAATTAAATGTACAGTAATGGTAATATTTCAACATTGGTTCACATGTAATATTCAAACATTTACTCCTAATCTTAATTTAATTTTTATCTTCCTTTCCATACGATAAAAGAACTTAACGATACGATAAAAGAGCTTATCGATAAGATAAAAGAACATAAATGGGAAAGTTTGGAAAATAGACGTAGGAAAACTAGAATAGCATCATTGTATAGAGCACATCTAAGGTCAGAAAGCATGGGTAGACATAACGGCTCGGTAGAAAAGCCAACTTACTATGGTAGGAACGATCATGATTTTAAAATCAAATGTAGGAAACAGAAAGCTGATGAGGTAAATTCTCATTTTTAAATAGAATTATAAATGATTGGAATGATCTACCTGCAGTGGTCTTTGAGGGCTGTCCTTCCTTAAGGAGATTCAAGAATAAGTTAAAACGTTGTGTATAAAGTGTAAATTAAAATTAAAGTGATATTTAATTTTTAAGGTGACATGTATTTATTTAGCCTGACGAGTTACTCCCTTGGTTTGAATTGTAAATTATTTAAAAATAGCGTGTAAGAGGGTCTTAGACTAGGAATGTTTAGCTTAAATGTAGTTCTGTTTATAAGTATGCATAAGGGTGTAAGTATTTGTCTTATTTGAACTGTTGTATCAGTGAAGCGAGGTGAGTCAGTGAAGTTATGGTTTTACAGTGCAGTGAATAGTTCCGATCAGTGATAATTTATAGCGTCAATGAAATGTGTTCTACAGTGTCAGTGAAATGTGTTATAGAGTGTCAGTGAAATGTGCCATAAAGTGTCTGCGAAATGCGTCATAGTGCCACTACAGTGAGTGAGATGAGAGTAAAGTGAAAGTCTATTGAAACTTAAGTAGGGTCTATACAAATGTAGGTTGTATTGTAAAATTAGGTTATTTTATGTTTTATTATTAATTGTAATTATTGTGTTAAATTGTATTGTGTATTCTTATTGTATTGTGTATATAATTGTATTGTGTATTGTATAATTGTATTGTGTATTGTAATTTTATTGTGTATTGTTTATATTGTGTATACCACTGCCACCGGGTGCTTGCCCACTTGCAGTGTAAATGAATAAATAAAAATACCGCTTTCTTGATTATTATGTTACGACAGTCACTACTTAACATTTTTACCATTTGTTTCAGAAGTATGGTTAGTTTAGTCACTGTCAGTAGTGATGAGCAGAAAATCATTGACCTGTGATTTTATCACGGTGATCGAAAAATCACGATCACACCTGTGATTAAACAGCTATTTAAACAGTGATCACAGTTCGAGGGCTACACTACTCACCAGCTGAACAGTTCACGTTCTTTACTCACTGCGTACGCTGCCCTGCTGTGCTTCTGCTACCTAGTGACAAAATTGGGAACAATTGGCCCGCGAACTGTGAGCGCTTGATTTTAAAAATACATTCAGTGTAGCCAACTCAGTAGATTTCAGGCTGATCACGGCAGACTTCAATTTCTTAAGGGGAGAGGATGGTATTTTTTAAAACTTTTTTCTTATTTGGTGTAAAATATTAATTTTTTTGTATGCAGAGAGCTCATAGCTGTGGCAACTCAACCAAATTAAAACATTTTGAAAAAAAAAAATTATTTGGGGGCCCAAACTTGAAAAAAAAAATATCCAATGCAGGATTGTACTAAAACCGATATATCTAAACCGTTTTTAAAGATAGATTCAAACAGTTTTTTGTAATGTATTTGCAAAAGCATGTTCTACAAACTGTCTGTAACAGAATTTTGATATTTGTCCCTACGTTTGTAAAATAAACAATTAAAATTTAATAACAATTTTATAATTTCCTTTCCTGCAAACAAAAGGACATATTTTTAAAATGAAATCAATTAACAAAATTCTGTTACAGAGAAAAGTTTCCTAATAGATTAACTCCATATGTAGATGAAATTATTGGGGATCATCAGTGTAGTTTTAGGCGTAATAGATCAACTATTGACTAGATATTTTGTATTCGACAGATAATGGAGAAAAAATGGGAGTATAAGCGTACAGTTCATCAGTTATTCATAGATTTCAAAAAGGCGTATGACTCGGTAAAGAGAGAAGTTTTATATGATATTCTTATTTCATTTGGTATTCCCAAGAAACTAGTTCGATTAATTAAAATGTGTCTCAGTGAAACGTACAGCAGAGTTCGTATAGGTCAGTTTCTGTCAGATATGTTTCCAATTCACTGTGGGCTAAAGCAAGGAGATGCACTATCACCTTTACTTTTTAACTTTGCTCTAGAGTATGCCATTAGGAAAGTCCAGGATAACAGAGAGGGTTTGGAATTGAATGGGTTACATCAGCTTCTTGTCTATGTGGATGACGTGAATATATTAGGAGAAAAGTAAAGAGATAGGTTTAGAAGTAAATCCCGAAAAGACAACGTATATGATTATGTCTCGTGACGAGAATATTGTACGAAATGGAAATATAAAGATTGGAAATTTATCTTTTGATGAGGTGGAGAAGTTCAAATATCTGGGAGCAACAGTAACATATATAAATGATACTCGGGAAGAAATTAAACAGAGAATAAATATGGGAAATGCCTGTTATTATTCGGTTGAGAAAATTTTATCATCCAGTCTGCTGTCGAAAAATCTGAAAGTTATAATTTATAAAACAGTTATATTACCGGTTCTTCTTTATGGTTGTGAGACTTGGACTCTCACCTTGAGAGAGGAACATAGGTTAAGGTGTTTGAGAATAAGGTTCTCAGGAAAATATTTGGGGCTAAGAGGGATAAAGTTACAGGAGAATGGAGAAAGTTACACAACACAGAACTGCACGCATTGTATTATTCACCTAACAATTAGGAACATTAAATCCAGACGTTATGGATAGGCAGGGCATGTAGCACGTATGGGCGAATCCAGAAATGCATATAGAGTGTTAGTTGGGAGGCCGGAGGAAAAAGATCTTTAGGGAGGCCGAGACGTAGATGGGAAGATAATATTAAAATGGATTTGAGGGAGGTGTAATATGATGACAGAGAATGGATTAATCTTGCTCAGGATAGGGACCAATGGCGGGCTTATGTGAGGGCGGCAATGAACCTCCGGGTTCCTTAAAAGGCAGTAAGTAAGTATTTTAACTTTAATTTAGCTATTGTTTTATGTTCATTAGAAACATAGTTGAAGTGCATTTCGATGGAATAGCTTGATGATCATTCCAATGATTTTTACCAACTTATATGAGGCGGAAAATGAACAACTATACGATTTGGTACGATATCAGGAATTTGTAAATTGTATACATATTGGCCTAAACGAGGGACGTATAGCCAAGTATGCTGGAGAGATTGTAATTTCACTCTCGGCTTAACAGTATTGCATTTGATCCAAAAACAATATGGCATGTAATTGTCGGGCGCGTTATAATCACAAAGCAGGAAATATGATGACGCAAAGATTTCATGTTCATGTTTACATATTTTAATGTCGATTGCATAAACCTTCATCAGCTGAATGAAAGCACACAATGTTACACATGTCGAAAACATCTGTTACTGACTTTTTGCGATTTTCAATCAGTAACAACAAGTGGTTTTGTCTCTGTTATAACAACACTTTCCAGTGTCATTTTGGTTATAGCTCTTTCGATTTAGTCAATATTCTGCAATAAATTTGTATCGTTGTATTTCTCTAGAAAGTTCTGCTTTATAACGAAGTGTATGTTGTTACAAATGTACAGTATGTTTGAGCTCATGTCGAAAATTCTACTCAAATTGTTCGGAATAGCTTCTATGTTAGATAGAGAAAAATAAAAATAGCTGCTTATACTAAATGTGAATATTGTAAAACTCAATCGGAAGGTTAATTGAGTAACAATGATGATTAATCACGAATAGCGAAGAGTTACCAACCTTCGTGAATGTCTACGTAGTGACATAACCATGGGTGGACAACTCGTGCTCTCAAAGTGTCACACAATCTCAGTGCAGGTAGAACGGACTCTGTACTAGCTGTACTGTCTGTGTGCGGTTCTTTCAAGACATAAGTTCGATCGCGTCTGCAGTAAGTGGCGGCTCGTGAAAAACAATACAATTCCCAGATCATTTCCCTTTAGTTACGAGTAAAAATATATTTTTTTTTTTATTAAGAAGAGAGGTAAAGCTTGTATTCTATTACACTTTCTTACGCATGACATTATATGTTACAAATAAACAGTTAAGGTTTTAGTAAAGAAATACTGTCTGCATCTGCTTTAGAACAGCTAAAGATAAAAATTAGATATCAAAAAGTTGAGACTGATATCAAATATCATTAGCACGTTGTGCTTGCGAGTTACAGAGTTGCACGACATATAATCGACTACCTAAGAGCATTTATGGATAAATTTGAAATGTGGTAGTATCATGTAGAACATAGACAACTTCACTTCCTTTGACTATAAACTATCTTGAAGAGTGATAAGAAAATCTTCTTATCAAATATAAGACCCTACTTCAAGACCTACAGCAGAATTCACTGCTAAGTTTGGAGAAACGGTGACAAATGACAAGGAATCGAAATTTTTCTGAAATCTTTTTGGTTTACGCAGATACAAAATCCTGAAAGTTAATAACTTGAATTAATAAAACTACAGAACAGCACGCCATTCAGATTCCAGCAAAATCAGGAATCGAACTGTTCGTAATGTTGTCTGTCAGAATTTCCAAATATACTCTTTGCTTCCATATATACTGTATGTGCTTGAGGCAAAGTTTAATCCAAGAAAGAAGTGTAAAAGCTCTTAAAGTAAAGAAATATTTCATAAATAAGATTATTTCATCTGCCGTGACATGTAAAAAATACTTCCTTGAATTTGTTATTGTTTGCGAATACAGACTATTACCTTTCTGAGAACAGAGGAATACTCTTTAATGTATAAAGACTTGTAAATTCTAGCGTTCTACGTTTCAAATAAGACATATACTAAGAAATATTAAAAAATAGTGTAATAATAAATACGTGTTGCTGCTATATTTGTTGTATCTTGAAAAGGTTGTATTCAGTTTGTGTTTCCAGTACTAAACTAATTTACAAAGCTAGAAAATAACATAATTTTGTTATGTGTGTTTAGGTACAGTCTGTCTAAATTACTATAATTACTGTACCATGAGTCATTCTGAAATTCAAATCATGGCATAGATATCACGACCACCTGCATGAGCCGCCAGAGCGCACCGTGGCTTTTGCAGCGAAACTACAAACAACTTGTAACTGCTGCGGCTGGCTCCGTCTGCCTTTCTCTCTTTCAAGGTTTTTTAGCACTTTGGGAGCACGAGTTGCCCATTCATGGACATGACAAACGAGACAACCTACAGCACTCAACGTGATTCAACACCGAAAGTTACCTAGTATTTGCTCATAATGGGTTGAGGGAAAACCCCCGAAAAAACCTCAATCAGGTAACTTGCCCCGACCGGGAATCGAACCCATGCCACTTGGTTTTGAGACCAGACGCGCTAACCGTTACTCCACATCATCCCTCTTAGTCTCAACTATTTTCCTAAGAATAAAGTCTTAATTACTGTCAGAGTATAGTGGAAATATATACAGAAGAGTTTTACAATATAGGCTAGCCAACTAGTACAACACAAAGGTTTAATATTAATACAAGACAGAAATATTCATAAAGCTTTGTTGAATGTTATAAATTCACCTACAGAGTAGAAGGCGTGATAAATTAGGTACTTCTTTAATTTGGCCCTAAATAATCATATTTCGGGTTCAATTTTGGTATATCCATAGGGAGGCTATTAAAAATTTTACTGTCATATAACACACTTCTTTTTGATTGCACGACAAACTGGCTGATGGATTATGAAAGTCATTTTTGACGCGTATTTATGCTATAAAACTTACATAAGACAATAATATTATTAAAAATCAAATATTTTTATAATTATTAATCAAGTGGGGTTGGGTCTTTTTCATATATTTAATGGCGGTGTGGTGTAGATATTTATATGCGTGGTTCTCTTCAGTATTGGCTCTAGAGAGTATCTTTCATAGTTACGTACGAGGAAGATTATTAATGAAGAAATATACTGACAAGCCATAGGCATTATTTATAATTTTTAATATGGTCCTATACGATTCCCTAGATTTGGCGCCTACTACACTACCTACCAAAAAGTAATTGGGCACTGTTTTTTGCCCTTTAGAACCTCGTGGTACCACCTCTTGTTGCTATAACAGCAGCCATCCTGTCAGGCATGCTCTCCACTAGTTTGTGTAGGATATCGACTGGAATGCATCGTCACTCCTCTTGCAACATGGCACTCAGTTGGACAATGGAAGTTGGCCCCATGTTTCGGCGCCTACTATGCAGTGGTATGCAGACAATAATGTTCACCGGTTGGACTGGCCCGCACAGAGTCCTGATCTCAATCCCATTGAGCACCTTTGGGACGAATTGGACCAGCCATTGAGGTCTCGGGAGATGAGGCCAACTTCCATTGTCCAACTGAGTGCCATGTTGCAAGAGGAATGGCGACGCATTCCAGTGGATATCCTACACAAACTAGTGGAGAGCATGCCTGACAGGGTGGCTGCTGTTATAGCAACAAGAGGTGGTACCACGAGGCTCTAAAGGAGCAAAAACAGTGCCCACTTACTTTTTGGTAGATAGTTATTATTCTATTACTCTTTTTTGTAGTAGGAATAGACTGTTACTATCTGTAGAATTTCCTCAGAATATTATTCAAAAACTCATTACCGAGTGGAAGTATGTAAAGTATATTGTTTTGAAGGTAGTCCCCAACCGTTAGATGAATATCAGGTATTCTACGGCGAATCCTTGGCCTCATCTCGCCAAATACTATCTCGCTATCACCAATTCCATCGACACTAAATAGCCCAGTATTTGATACAGCGTCGTTGAATAACTAAGTAAGATATTAATTACAAAAATGAATAATAATCTGTTGGACAGTCGGGCATGTTGGACAACTTTGTAACTTTAAATGTTACCTCGCAAACATGCTTGTAGGCACCACATTCTGCTAGAAGTCAATGAGGGAAGTAGCCCCACTCGCGGCTACTTCCGTCATTGACTTCTAGCAGAATGTAAAAGGTACGCAAAACGCGTCCTTGCAATGGGTTGGGGGCTGAGAAACTAAATATGTGAGTACAAAGTGTCCAACATGACCGACTGTCCAACAGACCCTAATTTACCCTATTAATTACAAAAAATGAATATTAATTTAAAACGTAAGAACCACTCTGCTTGTTCCTGTTCGTCCCAATTTGTAACATTCATAAATGGCACTGTATCTGCAAACATGCATAATATCCTAGATCGTATATACCCAGATAGGTCGGTCTTATAGGCTTTGACGTTAACAACTTTTGTCAGGTTTACTACGCTGCCATCTAGTTGTTACATAAGGAGTCACGTCATAATTCCCATTTGAATTGCATTAGCGACTGTACTGCCATCTCGTGTTTGTTTACGGCGGACGGATGGCGATCCTTGCGGTTGTTCTCTTCAAAGTGCTGTCGATTTTAACATAGCGATGAGTTATCTGTTATATATAAGATCTAGGATAATATGTATATTTATCTTTCTGTATTAATTAAGTACTACTATACTTTGATGTCTTGAACTTCTCAATGTAGCTGTAATTTTGATCTTTGTACAGGATACAGATAAAAGAAGCAAATTCTGTTACATAATGTAGCCTGATCACAACACTTGTTCTAAACCTAACATAATCAACAGTAATCAAACCCTAAGCAGAATTCTTGTACACGGTTTCCGCTTCTATGAAACGACAAAGCAATATTAACAGTTATCAACAATCTTTGTATGAACACTGATTAGGAAAGAACACATTTCCGGAGTTGAACTAGAGGAATGATTCAGTCTTATTTGCTCTAATAGCAAGCAAATTAATAAGGGCATGGTTTTGTAATTCCACCAATTCAATTAATTTCCTGTAACAACTCGCATGGCAACACTTGCACCTGATTCAATTATATACAATTGTATAAGTTTCGAAATAATGTAACCTTTAATTCCTGTCGCCATTTAGAAACAACTAGGTCGGAAGTATAATTAGTTCCAATTAAAGCAATAGCGCTGAATTTTAATCGCTTTCGCAGACAATGAGTGCAATGCATTCATTCAATGTGTTACGTGTCGCAAATCACAATTAGCTCAGAGTAAAAGAGCAATCGATGAAACTGTATTTTTGTAAACAAGAAAATTAAAATTCAATTCAACTTTATTGAACTAGCGTTTTATGCATCGACGTTCATAATTTTTGTATTCATTACAATGGTTGTGTATGATAGTACATATAGCAGCAAGACGATTAAAGTGTACGTAATAAGCTGAGAGATTTATTTACAAATCAATCTTGTGCATGTATTTCGCTACATTTGTAGTCAGCTTTGTTTAGACTGATGTATGCGTTGAAAGATCAGATATAAAAAAGTGTATGTTCATAGGGGCTCATTGGTACTCAGGTCCTACGATAATTTCAAGCTTTTTTTTGTCTGTAATCTTACGTCGCTGGGTATAGGTTCTTTTCAAGAGCAGTGTGTTATTTGTAGGGATGAAGAAAAGTATTGATATCAGTGTATTCAATAATTTCTACAGGGACATCATTTTATTTTTACTTCAATTTTTATTGCACCTGAGTTTTTCAATGTACTTCACTCCCATACCTTCTAATAACGAAGTTCCAACTGTCCTCCACACGGAACAAAGGCCGCATATATTAAGCAGTACTGAGTTAGTGAGTATAATAATAATAATAATAATAATAATAATAATAATAATAATAATAATGATTTATTTCAGCTGGCAGAGTTAAGGCCGTAAGGCCTTCTCTTCCACTCAACCAGCAAAAAGTGTGTATACATATGCATGAACTTACAAAGAATTTAACAATTTGATTTAGATGAGAGTTACCTGTATACAAGAGTTATTTACGAATTAAACAATAAAATACTATGAACTATTAATTAAACTCTGAAATAAACTGTGTAGCAGAATTAAACTAAAATACATAGAATGTTAATATATTTCAAATAATATTAGATAATAAAAAAGAGATTATTATGACACAATTAAAATACAGCACAATCAGGATGATGTCTAAAGAAAAAAGTAACAATGTAGTCAGTGACATTTTAAATCAGTATGATTGGAGTGAAATGCTAATAAGGTTATCTTTTAAGCTGTTCTTAAAGGTATTTGTTGTCTTGCAGCCCCTAATACTTTGTGACAAGGAATTCCATTGACGCGAGGTGGATATTGTAAAAGATGATGAATAACAAGATGTTCTATGAAGAGGTATACTTAGCGTGCCACAGATAAGTCATCTGGTATTTACGTAGTGGTTACAGTACAGATAAGAGAAACGAGACGAAAGGTAATTTGGCGAGACGAAAGGTACGTATAGTACGTTCCAGAAACATGTTCGCGTTTTGCAATGACGAAAGAGCTTTCAATATTGAATCATATTTTCACACAGGTACTGTCGTCCGTTTGCCTACGTCGCATCCCGGTTTCCTCCACTCGCTTCTGCTCGCCCCTCTATAAAGGTAAGTGGCTGGACTGTCTTAGCTCTTTTCCGAAAACGTTAATTTCTGTTATGAGTTAATTGGACGTCTACGTAATATTATACAACTGTTCAAAATAACTTAAATAAAAGGACCTCGTTAAGTAATTAACTGTCACGTGATTTCCCTTCTTTCTACGACCCAGTGACATAATCATTGGACGGACAGTAAATAGCGTGTCTGAGTAATTTTATCTGTGCGGTCGGGTAGAAGTGAAGACTGAATTTTCAGTACGTAAGGTATTCTTTTATAGAGTAAGTACAGAATTATTTCAACATGAGTTACTAGTACGAAGGACGAAACTGGTAATAGGAATTAGGTACAATAATCTATAGTGTTGTAATATGCAAAAAAAAGAACTGAAGCCTGTATCGAAATGAACGGCCACCATTTTCAAAAATGTGTTTAAATATCCATAATATGATTATTTTTCAATTTGACTTCATTCTCTATATTGTACGCTAATATGCTGTACACAGTATAATATAGGCCTACACTGTATAAGGAATACTTCGGGATGGATAGCTCATTTCGTGAGTAAAAACACTTATTGTTAATATAGTACTGCATTTTGATTAAACAAAAGCCTATAATGAAAATGATCAAACTCAAAATCGCGATATTTCCTAGTTTACGTAAATGAATGAACTACTTTTCTTCCCTCCTATACATAGTAAAGTGATTTGTTTGTATTTTACGCCAGTATCATCGAACTCCAGTCATGGAAGGGGGTAGCAAACGGTGTTTCCTGTTCTCAATCAAAGGTATAGCCAGGTTAATATTAGAAATGTTAGTAAAAATAAAATGATGTCCCTGTATAAGTGAAACTGTTGCAATAAGATAATGTAAGCATTTTTTGCTTTCTTTTGTTTGAGATAGTGTGCTACTGTCTTTAATGAAATTCTTTTGTTTTGTACGTTTTATTAAATTATCTACTTTTGTTTTCTGTATCCATTTTCGGAAGGAATTATTGTGTAAATAATTCCTAATTCATTTTTGTAGTCCTGTTGTTTCATGGGAATGTTTGCAAGTCTATTTTAATTAAGGCCAGCTATTTTATCGTATACTAGCCGTACCCGTGCGCTCCGCTGCACCAGTTAGAAATAAATATAAGATAATTACATAATTAAAATAGGACATTTGATCCAGTGAATATTCGTGTTTGATAGAAGGATAAATCGTTTAATATGTTACTTAATTTAAATTGCATCCAAATGATTAAAATGCGATCATTTTTGTTCAGAGACACTCATTTGGTGCAATGACAATTCCTTTAATATGTTTCTTAATTTTTATTATATGCAACTATAGTTTAATGAACATTGACATCATTTAGATTTAATGTGTATATTTTATTTTACTTGTTATAGGTTTCCATTGAATTATGGTAATAACTTAATTTTAACCCTTGTTTTCTACGTATTCAGTAAATGGCGCTTGGCCCACTATGGTTCTGAACCCTTCAAATAACTTAAATTATATTATATTATATTATATTATATAATATCATATTATATTATATTATATTATATTATATTATATTATATTATATTATATTATATTATATTATATTATATTATATTATATTATATTATATTATATTATATTATATTATATTATATTATATTTTTTATAATTCACGCATTTAATTTTTTAATCTCTATTTCCTTAGACAATAGAAAACATTTGCTCGGAGGATAACAGATTACATAAGGACTCTTGCTGAGAATCCAGAACTTTTTTATACTCGTAAAAATTTTAATTGCTATAACACTGAAACGGAAAGTCATGAAATTTCTAAATAAACACGAATATTAGTGTAATACTCGTATTACAGAAGTTGTTTCTGCTGCTCTGTTATATTATATTATATTATATTATATTATATTATATTATATTATATTATATATTATATTATATTGTATTATATTATATTATATTATATTATATTATATTATATTATATTATATTATATTATATTATATTATATTATATTATATTATATTATATTATATTATATTATATCAGAAGTTACTGTAATAACATTATAGCATTATGTCCATCTAGAGAAACTACACTTTCCAATGTGAAATAATAATTAATTATACAAATCGGTTAATTTAGCTTCCGATATTATTTCATACAAACACAGAAACATTCTCTGTAGGCTATCTTTCATAGCTTTCGATTGTTGCAGTCCAAGGCCCCTTATAGACGAAGGCATTTGTTTTTTAATTCATTACACGGCCTTAGATGGCAGTTATTTTAATTTTAAAACTCATTTATCTCATAAAATATCAGTCCTATCAAAATTTTTCGAGGAATAAAACTTATCGCACATTATTTTTAAAGAAACTTTTGTTATGTAACATTTTTCACAAAAATTAATAATAAGCGAGATATTTCGATTTATTTAATTCAGGCCCCCTTACAACCCCCCTTTTAAATAATCTGTTTTGAATGCCATATAGCCTAAAATCTAAGTTACAACGAACTTAATTTATATTCCAATTTTCATCGACATCCGTTCAGCCATTATCGCGTGAAAAGGTAACAAACATACAGACAGACAGACATACATACAAACAAAGATTAAAAAAAAAAAAAGCGATTTTCGGTTTCAGGGTGGTTAATTATATATGTTAGGACCAATTATTTTTGGAAAATCGAAAATTACCAGAAAAATTTCGGCTACAGAGTTTGGTTCGAATGCGAGTTAATGAAATCTGTTGTTTGTGTTCGTTTTCTAAAAATTTTGAAGTGAAAAGACTTATTAAATTTTTCCGTTGTGATGTCTACGAAATTATATAATAATAAATAAAATAATAATTATATTGTCTTTGTAAGTAAAATTTTTAAATAAATTGAATGAAAACACTGTCGATTTGAGACTAGGTTTTAATAAGTATGTTACAAGCATTTCCAACGTTATTTAAGCAATGCCTAAATATTAAAATTCAAACAATTCACCGACTTCGTCACATCTTTAGTCTACTGGCTATTATTTTGATATTTAATACGAAAATAAATTGTTAATAATTATAAAACAAATAACTAAACATAAAAAATAAAGAATGTATCAGATTGAAGTATTCAGGAGATTTTAAGAGTAATTCTCATATTCAAATATATCGTAATTATATGCAACCCCGTATGTTTGAAAGTTAAGTCGTTCAGAACTTCTTCAGCTGCAACATCAATATTATTCTCATGAGTGAACATCAAAGCTAACCCGTAAAGGTGCTCCTTACAAGTTGAGTCCCTTAAGTAGTTTTTGAAAGAATATTAACGATGAAAAACTACTCTCTCACGAACAAGTCGAGGCAGGTAATGTAGTCCATGATGGCAAGCGATCATACACAACCAGGAACATAAAAACTTTACTGCACAATCGCAAAGTATCTATGGGATTCTGGATTCCTTTTCGAAAACGTTAGAGTTTGGTTCCAGGGAAGCAGTTCCGCATTAATATTCAGTGGACGCCTAAAAATTATTATTATTATTATTATTATTATTATTATTATTATTATTATTATATTTTTTTCCATTGCAGTTACTGTATATATATTTGAGGTGTTGTCTTTTAAGTACGGAAACCATTGTCTGAAATATTTATTGGAGACAAAATTGCCATCAAGGGGAATAGTAATTATTTAAATGACTGAATTAAAATTGTCCTTAAATATATATATATATATTATATATTTTATATATTTATATATATTTTATATATTTTTATATATTTCATATACTTTATATATATATATTTTATATATATGGAAATATAATATGTACTTCGGTACATCAAAAAAATATATATGATATGCGTAATAAATCACTTTGTGATTTAAGACGGCGCCTATACCATCGGATCCCGGCCAACCAGTCACTCATTCGAGTGCACCTCAACACATGTATGGACTTCGGTCCTGCGTTCATAGACATCTATGACGTAGTGTAGAGGGCGGCCACTAGAGGGAACCCAAGAGATGGAGCTTAATCTGAGACGATTCTAACCGACGTCGGGGTTGTATCCGGCGTGGCTTAGTGGATAAAGCATCAGCACGTAGAGCTGAAAACCCGGGTTCAAATCCCGGCGCCGGAGAGAATTTTTCTCCGTTCCATCACTCTTTCATCATATGTCCTTAAATAATTTTCTAGGTTGTTAGTTGGAATATTCGTCTTCCCATTGGTTTGTCTACCAGCAGTTCGAGTCCGATTTACAGGAACTCGAAGTTCATTACATAACCCTTAAACCTTACTTTTTTTTTTAAGTTAATACTTGTATACTAGAATGTATTTTCCTGTTTGTGATTATGTATTCAGTCTCTTTCTTTTACGTATATTTATTATTATTATTATTATTATTATTATTATCATTATTATTATTATTATTATTATTATTATTATTATTAAGTTAATACTGATGTGTATATGTATTCAATCTCTCTTTTTCATTTTATTATTATTATTTTAAGTTAATATTTGTATACTGGTATGTATTTTTCTGTATGTGATTTCATCCTGGTTTTGTGGAAGAGAAAGCCTGATGGCCTTAACTCTGCCAGGGAATATAAAACTTATTAAAAGACTAGGAATTTTCTTTTCGTATCTTTGAGATAAAGTAAAAAATATTATCACTTTATTTAACGTTATGTTTCATGTTTATTTGAGAATTGTTCTTTTTCTATTCATATAACCGTAGGTAATATATAATAGAACCTGAACATTTTGATAACTAAGGTACCATTTGTTTTGTTTTTTTGTCTCAATTCAACCTCTCTACCGTTATTTATTTCACAGATGTATGTTATTCAAAGTTACGAAATCTTTCAACGCCGACCAAATCCTATTTCGAGAAAGCGCAGGAGAGTTAGAGACGAGACTGGAAAGAAAAGTTCAACGAACACGGCGAGCGAGAGCGGTAGTTAGTTTTGTTCTTCTCTATCATACATAAATACATACATTTTTTTTATTTTATTAGGTTAGTTTACGACGCTTTATCAACATCTTAGGTTACTTAGCGTCTGAATGAGATGAAGGTGATAATGCCGGTGAAATGAGTCCGGGGTCCAGCACCGAAAGTTACCCAGCATTTGCTCATATTGGGTTAAGGGAAAACCCCGGAAAAAACCTCAACCATGTAACTTGCCCCGACCGGGAATCGAACCCGGGCCACCTGGTTTAGCGGCCAGCAGTTACTCCACTACATACATACATACATTACATATATAAATACATACATACACTTATACATACATATATAAATACATACATACATGAATACATACATACTGTACATACATACATACATGCATGCATACATACATACATACATACATACATACATACATACATACATATTAGGTTAGTTTACGACGCTTTATCAACATCTTAGGTTACTTAGCGTCTGAATGAGATGAAGGTGATAATGCCGGTGAAATGAGTCCGGGGTCCAGCACCGAAAGTTACCCAGCATTTGCTCATATTGGGTTAAGGGAAAACCCCGGAAAAAACCTCAACCATGTAACTTGCCCCGACCGGGAATCGAACCCGGGCCACCTGGTTTAGCGGCCAGCAGTTACTCCACTACATACATACATACATTACATATATAAATACATACATACACTTATACATACATATATAAATACATACATACATGAATACATACATACTGTACATACATACATACATGCATGCATACATACATACATACATACATACATACATACATACATACATACATACATACATATATACATACATAAAAATATAGTACATTACATTCTTTTCATCATAAAGTCGTCAAATTAGATATGTCATAGGTTTTACATTTTTTGCAGATGTTAGTACTACTGTTATCTTTACAAGAAAGAACTCCACGCAAAGCCACATTTTTGAAGTAGGAATACTCTTGTATAAAAGCTTATAAAAACATTTCCGAGAAATACACGTCACATAAACGTCAAATAAAGAACAATAAAACCACTAACACATACTATGGGATATGTGTAGCCGAATACGAGAAATATCAAACGTTGCTGAAACTTGTTTTGTCGACTGTTGCGTGGCCCATCTGTCGTCCATGATAAAATGTGATGTGTAATAGGATTATCGTGTGTGGCGAGGCACATTCTTTTCCATCTAAGTTGAAACTTAATCTCCAGGAGCTACGGGAGATATCTGCAGTTTCTTCCTACTGTGCTGCGACTTTCATCCACTTTTTCTCTCATCTCACAATAAAGAATATAACGTACGGCAAAGCCATACAAACCGGCTCAGCAGTCCACAGTGCAGACTCTGGGGCTAAAGTGAACACCGTATAATTCTTTTAAGTCGGACGTGGACAACGGGGCTTGACTGGCTGCTGTAGAGACAGAGTGATTAGATGCGAAAGAAGGCAGTGAGGGGGAAGAGCGAAGAAAAGAACGGAAGAAACAAATACATGCACTGAAGAGGGAGTGGCTTACTACTGGAAAAGTAATAATGTAAAGGAACGTAGATATGGAAAGAGGAAAAGTACATATGAGTAGCTTAATATCAAAGACGGACATCTGTCTTCCCCATAGTTTTGATCTAGAGGCAATTTTTTAATTCGCAGTGTTCTTTGTAATATTTAAGGCATTTTTTTTTATAAATATAATGTTAGAGTTTGCATATGGTTTCACTATAACTGGCAACAACATGAAAATTTGTATAAAAAACCACAGCTATCTAAATTTCGATTGAAGTCAGATGTCCGTCTTTGATATTAAGCTACTCATATGGTATGACGAAGAAGTGACGAGAAAAGAAATAGCAACTAGAAACAATAGAAATATACTTATTTCGGTAAGGACAGAACATAGAAAATAAACCACTCGCATGGATTCTATTCCCACTTGGGCAGATTACCTCCTTTGATATTTCCGAGATTTTCCAACCGTAATGCGAATGTCAGGTAATATATGATAATATCCTCAGCCTCATCTTGGCAAATACTATGTCGCCATCACCATTTTCAGAGATACCAAAATAATATCCAGATAGTTAATACAGTGACATCATTTTATTTTTTTCTAAAATTTCTAATATTAACCTGGCTATACTTTTGGATCAACGATTAAGAACCGGAAACACCGTTTGCTACCTCCTTCCATGACAGGAGTGCGATGATACTGGCGTAATATACAAAGAAACCACTTTACTAGGTATAGGAGGGAAGAAAAGTAGTTCATCCATTTACGTAAGCTAGGAAATATCGCGATTTTGAGTTTGATAATTTTCATTAAGTTTTTGTTTAATCAAAATACAGTACAGTATTAACAATAAGTGTTTTTACTCACGAACTGAGCTTTCCATGCGGACGTATTCATTATGCAGTGTATATTATCCAACACATTAGCGTACAATATAGAGAATGAAGTTAAATTTAAAAACAATCATAATATGGATATTTAAACACATTTTTGAAAATGGTGGCCGTTCATTTCGATACTGACTTCAGTTCTTTTTTTTGCATATTATCGCACTATAGACTATTGTACGTAATTCCAAATACCAGGTTCGTACTTCGTATCAGTAACTCATGTTGAAATAATTCTGTACCTACTCTATAAAAGAGTACCTTACGTACTGTACATTCAATCTTCACTTCTGCCCGATCCGAAAAGATGAAATTACTCAGACATGCTATCTACTGTCCGTCCAAGTGGTTACGTCGCAGCGTCGTAGAAAGGGAGGAAATCACATGACAGTTAATTATTTAACGAGGCCCTTTTATTTAAGTTATTGCATGGGTACAATATTTCGTAGACGTCCAATTCCTAACAGAAATTAATGTTCTCAGAAAAGAGCTAAGACATCCCAGCCACTAGCATTTACAGAGAGGCGAATAGAAGCAGGTGGGGGAAACTGGGATGCGACGTAGGCAAATGGAAAATGATACAATATTGAAAGCTCTTTCGTCACTGGAAAACGAGAACATATTTTTGGAACGTACTGTTTACTATGACCGTAAGAGTACTGTGAATGTACGTATATGCGGTCTTGGATCTGTGTGGAGGACGGTCGAACTTCATTAGTAGAAGGGGTGTGAGTGAAGTACATTCAAAGACTCAGGTACAATAAAAATTGAACTAAAAATAAAATGATGTCCCTGTACAATATCGCAGCTACCGACGTGGTTCAGTCGGTTAAGTCTCTTGCCTGCCGGTCTGAAGTTGTTTTCGGGCGCGGGTTCGATCCCCGCTTGGGCTGTTTACCACGTTTGGTTTTTCCGACGTTTTCTCCAAACGTAATGTGAATGCAAGGTAATCTATGGCGAATCCTCGGCCTCATCTCGCCAAATATCATCTTGCTATTACCAATCTCATCGACGCTAAATAACCTAGTAGTCGATACAGTGTCGTTAAATAACCAACTAAAATAAAAAAAACAATATCGTTAACACTGAGATAAAAATAAACGAAGAAAATAAATAAAATATAACAATGGAAGATAGTAAGAAATGAAAATATAAAAATAGGAAATTTATCATTTAAAAAGGTGGAAAAATTCATTTATCTTGGAGCAACAATAACAATAATATAAACGACACTCGGTAGGAAATTAAACGCAGAATAAATATGGGAAATTCCTGTTATTATTCGGTTGAGAAGCTTTTGTCATTCAGTCTCTCTCAAAAAAGCTGAAAGACTAGAATTTATAAAATATTTATCTTATTGGTTCTGTATGGTTGTGAAACTTGGACTTTCACTTTGAGAGAGGAACAGAGATAAAGGGTTGAATAATTTCAGGGGAAGAATTGTTCCGAGGTTAGGTATCTATCCCGGGACCTTTGGCTGATCAATCCACCAACACTCTCAACAATACCTCTTTCATTACCATTTCTGTCTGGAAAAATAGAACACCATTTGTGTTTGCGTGACGCTGGGTCGATCGTGGGTGTTCCTAGCAGTTTGCCTAAAGACTGGTTGATACCAGTGATGGTGAACTATGGACGATTCATAGATCTGCAATGCAGGTACACAAACCCTTCAGATTCTTGCTTACCATCGACCTGGTTGGCGAGTTGGTATAGCGCTGGCCTTCTATGCCCAAGGTTGCGGGTTCGATCCCGGGCCAGGTCGATGGCATTTAAGTGTGCTTAAATGCGACAGGTTCATGTCAGTAGATTTACTGGCATGTAAAAGAACTCCTGCGGGACAAAATTCCGGCACATCCGGCGACGCTGATATAATCTCTGCAGTTGCGAGCGTCGTTAAATAAAACATAACATTTTCTTGCTTACCTGGCAAGCAAATATCTACTAATATGGAGCTCTGAGATAGGTACGACCATCGAAGGTATGGTATACGGATTTGATGGATGGGAGAGTCTGCACAATGTGGCCCATGGAGTACCGGTTTAGCCTGGCAGCACAATCGACATGTAGCTCATTCCATGACGGGTGCACAAAAAGTCAATTTGTGTTTTAAGTGTTTATGAATGCTCCATGTTCCTCTGATAATTTGTTTCTTAAATATTCCATACTCAGTCTTTCAGGTACGTCAGAATCTTTACAGTAATAAAATAATGTATAGATACGAATATAAAATTTGGAGCTCCCTTATTGTACAGTATAAGTTTCGCTAATAAAATACAATCCCTGGATATATGCTATTTGTAGACAATCGTGCGAAATTGTTGCTTACATACAGGTGGACTCCCATCAGACTCGCTCCAAATTTAAATTCCGTATCTGTACATTAAGAAAATAATATAATACAAATGTTCACAGACAACTCATAGCAGACCAGTATATCCGCTTTTATAATTTTTAAGATCGTGTTTTTGCTGTATTATAGCTGTTGATGTTCGGGCTCGAAAGTTAGAATTCCCACACAGAAACGTGTTGCTAGGGAAACCATTCCCCATAACTAGGTTTGTAATGTTGCGGACCGATTACACAAGTTGATTGCAGCATGGTACATAGGTCTGAGACGTGAGCTAGTACGAGGACATTGACTTGGTTTGCGATTGACTACGCGAATAACAAGGTGCACATAAAAAAATCTGTACAGCTCTAGAAGTAAATATACACTACATAACATTGCAAAGATATTTTTTGCGTACCTTTCCTTATCTGTAAAAGAATTATCATCAGAATTATTCGTGGGTTTGAGTTTCCTCCTTTCTTTTCTTGTGCTACAATGTCTCTGTATATAATATCGTTTGTCACCTCGTATGTTTGTATTACATAATTTGTATGTAATGTTCCCGTGATTCACTTCAAAATATTCACGAAATTTCGAGGCAAAAATATGCACCTGAGAACCTTAAACCTTTAAATTAGCACTGTATCCTGTAAGATACAACAGATTAATAGGTTATATGCTATAATTTTAATAGAACAACAGAAAAAAAAATTGGTAGAAAAATTAAAATTTCACAATACTATAATATTGGACAACATATAAATATGTACATTGCGATAGTTGTTTTGTTTACAATTTTACACGGTTTAATAAACTAGTGTGGGAAATGAAGTTTTACGATGAAAGAGTAATGGAACGAATGTACTTCCGTACATTAAAATTATATATATATATATGAAGTTTTGCCAATTTAAGGGTTAACATTAGGCATTAGTATTACGTACACTGTTTACGCATGCTTCGGTAGTGACTGGTGAATGGACAGTCAAATTGGAACCACTGTAAAGCACCCAATCGGTTCCCAACATTACAAGCCCATTCATAACATGAAACTATACTGAAATAGACCAATTATAGTGCACCTATTGTTACTTAGAGTTACAATTACAGTGCAGTTTTGTGAAGGCTTTGGAATAATATTGCTCTCAATTTTCAATGCAAAATAAAATGTACAGGGAGATCACTGTATTTTTACTAACATTTCTAATATTAACCTGGCTATGCCTTTGGATCAACGATTAAGAATCGGAAACACAGTTTGCTACCTCCTTCCACGACTGGAGTTCGATGATACTGGCGTAATATACAAACAAATCACTTTATTAAGTACAGGAGGGAAGAAAAATAGTTCATCCATTTACGTAAACTAGAAAATATCGCGATTTTGAGTTTGATAATTTACATTAGGTTTTTGTTTAATCAAAATACAGTACAGTATTAACACTTAGTGTTTTACACACGAACTGAGCATTCCATGCGGACGTATTCATTATGCAGTGTATATTGTACTGTCACAGCACATCAGCGTACAATACAGAGAATGAAGTTAAATTGAAAAATAATCATAATATGGATATTTAAACACATTTTTTAAATTGGTGGCCTTTCAATTCAATACAGGCTTCAGTTCTAATGTGTATATTATTGCACTATAGACTATTGTACCTAATTCCAATTACCAGATTCGTTCTTCGTACTAGTAACTCATGTTGAAATAATTCTGTACATAATCTATAAAAGAGTACCTTACGTACTATAAATTCAATCTTCACTTCTGCCTGATCCGGAAAGATAAAATTACTCAGAAATACTATCTACTTTCCATCCAAGTGGTTATTTCGTAGGGTCGTTGAAAGAGAGGAAATGACGTGTCAGTTAATTACTTAACGAGGCCCTTTTATTTAAGTTATTTTAAACAGTTGTGTAATATTATGTAGACGTCCAATTCCTAACAGAAATTAATGTTCTCAGAAAAGAGCTAAAATAGCCCAGCCACTAGCTGCGAATAAAAGCTGGTGGGAGGAAACCGGGATACGACGTAGGCAAATGGACGACAGTACCTGTGCGAAAATGATTCAATAATGAAAGCTCTTTCGTCACTAGAAAACGAGAACATATTTTGGGAACGTACTGTTTACTATGACCGTAAGGCTACTACGGTTGTATATGCGGTCTTGGATCTTTGTGGAGGACGGTTGAATTTCATTAGTAGAAGGGGTGGGAGTGAAGTACATTAAAAAACTCAGGTACAAGAAAAATTGAAGTAAATATAAAATGATGTCCCTGTATAATTTATATGTAATATTCCCGTCATTCACTTCAAAATACTCACCAAATTCCTCTGCAAAAATATCCTCCGGATAATCTTTAGCCTTCGACATTAGTATTAGGTACACTGTTTAGGCAAGCTACGGTAGTGACTGCTGAATGGACAGTCAAATTGGAACCACTGTAAAGTACCCTGTCGGTCCCCAACATTACAAGCCTATTCATAACATAAAACTATACTGAAATAGACACATTACAGTGCCCTTATAGTTACTTAGAGTTACAATTACAGTGCAGTTTTGTGAAGGCTTTGGAATAATATTGCTCTCAATTTTCAATGAAAAATATATTGTATTTGCAATTTTAAAAACATTATCGTGCAAAAAATGTTGTACAAAATACGTTTGCGAAGTGGATTACAAAATCTCGGAAATAGAAAAACTCATTTTTATCGTTTTTTAAACATTTTCTCGATTTGTAAAAAGCATTTCCCAACCTTGTATCGTAATATACAGGGACATCAAAAACGTTTTAATTACATTTTTATTGTACCTCGTTTTTTTTTAATTATACCATGTAGGCACGTGCTTATAAACCGAGGTAATCGTCTCGCTGTGTTGTGCACATTCTGAAGGGGCACAACATTCAGTTGCTGTGTGTCTGTTGCCGACGTAACAAAGTGTATAGCGTGTTTCAAAGACATGGTTGCTTTTTCTGTGCAACAGCGAGCTTTTCTTATTTTTTAGTAGGTTATTTTATGACGCTGTATCAACATCTCAGGTTATTTAGCGTCTGAATGAGATGAAGGTGATGATGCAGGTGAAATGAGTCCGGGGTCCAACATCGAAAGTTACCCAGCATTTGCTCATATTGTGTTGAGGGAAAACTCCGAAAAAAATCTCAACCAGGTAACTTGCCCCGACCGGGAATCGAACCCGGGCCATCTGGTTTCACAGCCAGTCGCGCTAACTGTAACTCTACAGGTGTGGACGAGAGCTTTTCTTATTGGAGATGGAAAATGGAAGTATAATATTTAAGACTGTGTAGACAGGTTGTTTCTTATTTTCCTGATTATATAATCACTGAAAACTTCCGCAGAAATCTAAATAATCTATACTAATAATAAATGTTATGTTTTATTTAACGACGCTCGCAACTGCAGAGGTTATATCAGCGTCGCCGGATGTGCCGGAATTTTGTCCCGCAGGAGTTCTTTTACATGCCAGTAAATCTACTGACATGAGCCTGTCGCATTTAAGCACACTTAAATGCCATCGACCTGGCCCGGGATCGAACCCGCAATCTTGGATATAGAAGGCCAGCGCTATACCAACTCGCCAACCAGGTCGACACTAATAATAAATCTGTAGCTGGAATTTTTCTGGTAATTTTCGATTTTCCAAAAATAATTGCTCCTAACATATATAATTAACCACCCTGAAACCGAAAATCGCTTTTTTAAATTTTTGTTTGTATGTCTGTCTGTCTGGATGTTTGTTACCTTTTCACGCGATAATGGCTGAACCAATTTATATGAAAATTGGAATATAAATTAAGTTCGTCGTAACTTAGAATTTAGGCTATATGGCATTCAAAATATTTTATTTAAAAGGGGTGTTATAAGGGGGCTCGAATTAATTAAATCGAAATATCTCCCTTATTATTAATTTTCATGAAAAATGTTACCCATAACAAAAGTTTCTTTACAAATAATATCCGATAAATTTTATTCTATGCAAAATTTTGATAGGACTGATATTTAATGAGATAAATGAATTTTAAAATTGCAATAACAACGCCATCTAAGGCGGTGTAATGAAATAAAAAACAAATGACTTAGTCTATAAGGGGCCTTGGACAACAACAATCGAAAGCTATTAATCATAGCCTTCAAAGAATATTTCTGTACATGTATGAAGTAATATCGGAAGCTAAATTAACCGATTTGTATAATTAATTATTAATTCACCATTGGAAAGTGTAGTTCCTATAGATGGACATAATGCTATAATGCTATTACAGTAACTTCTGAGTGAATCCAAGACAGCTAAGATTAAAATAGCTTCTTATGCACAGAAAACATCATAGGCTATTCTGTACATTCGTTACCTGTATTTCCTAAAATAATGTTTATGTCTCTGGATCAAAATGATCGCATTTCAATTTTTTTAAATACAATTTAAATTAAGTAACATACTAAACGACTTATTCTTTTATCAAACGCGAATGTTCCCTGGATCAAACGTCCTATTATAATTATGTAATTACTTTAGATTTATTTCTAACGGGTGCAGCGGAGCGCACGGGTACGGCTAGTTTGGTTAGTAAATTTAGAGAAACCGGTTGCACAGAACGGAAACGGTATATTGGAAAGGCTACAAAACTAACAGAAGATTTAGTTGCAAATGTAAAAGAAAAAAATGCAGAAGAGCCCTCGTAAGTACTTCAAGAGATTGGCTCCAGGAACGGGCACTTCTACGGCATTCTTAAATTAATTCTTAATTCTTAAATTTATAATCTCGAGAGATTCGTTTTGTTTCTTTACGTAATTATGTTAAACTTTTATTCCATATCACATGTCGGTTTGAGGCACATAGCTTTTTCAGTTTCTTCAGGTATATGTACACCTTTACTTACTTACTTACTTACTTACTGGCTTTTAAGGAACCCGGAGGTTCATTGCCGCCCTCACATAAGCCCGCCATTATTCCTGTCCTGAGAAAGATTAATCCAGTCTCTATCATCATATCCCACCTCACTCAAATCCATTTTAATATTATCTTCCCATCTACGTCTCGGCCTCCCCAAAGATCTTTTCCCCTTTGGCCTCCCAACTAACACTCTATATGCATTTCTGGATTCGTCCATACGATATGTACAGCTTTTCATGCAAACAATTTTGTTTTGTATAATTTTGCTCTTTAAAATTTTTATACAATTGAGAATGGTACCAGAAAGAGAATGAAGTGAACAGATCCCTTGAAATTATATCTAAATTGTTTTTAAAAATTATTTTGTTCATAATTTTGACATGCAACTTGAAACATGATAGCTCATGTAGTTTTTAAGATAGAGCCACAGTTTTTTTCACTGTTTATAGCTAAAACTATTCTTTAATTCCTGACATAGAGCTATTTTTAATTTTTATTTACATTAATTAAATATTACCATATATGTAACTTACAATAATATTTTATGTTGCATAAATCATGTAAAAAATCCATACATAATTATTACTTATATTAATGCTATTTTACTCATTGTCAGGCACTGGGGGACATTTCAAGCTTCAAAATGACACCACTATCTTCTTGGTATCACCATATTTGACTGAGATATCATGTTTGAAAGAATTAAATATTCTAAAATTAGTATTTACAGGAAATGAGCCACAAACTTTCAGAGCCTAGAAGACTCCATCATCATATATATCACCCCTTCAGCAATTTCATGTCGGTCAAGTTTCAGCTTCTTTCTATCTCTCAAATACCTTCACCTTGTTTTAACTTCAGGTGTTGAATGTTTTTTCTTTTGGCATTTTTGTCCCTATTTCCATTGATGCAACAAATCCTGCTATGATGTTTGTCCCTGGGTTTATGCCCATCCTCCTCAGAATTGTATTTTCTACTTTTGGACTCTTATTAAAATGACGTACAACATCATACAAATTTACAGTTTTATGACTAACAGTAAAAGATTATAAATTACTTCATTATGTAAAAAACGTTCTCCTAATCTAATGATCATGCCCAGATATCTATGCATCTATTTCGGGACTAGAAAGAAGTTTATTTTACAAGCAATGCTGGACGAGAGGATTGACTGCTACGAAGATCACTCCAAAAGTAGCCTAAGTGACCGTGGCTGATGACGCAGCATTTTGGAAAATGGGACTTATCTGAAAAACCATAGGGCATAAATCGAAAATTCTTATATCAAATTAAAGGGGAGAAAATTCTCTATTAAAATAGTTATATTTTGAAAATTCTAATTTTTCATCATTTTTTGCGTTTTGCTGTGGATTTTGCTAACATAAAATAAAATGTGTTTTATTGATTTCTTAATGACGCACTATGTCACTGCATTTTTATTCCAATATCAGCGACATACCTTTTTCTCATCCTATACTTAAATCAGACGCACGGCCGTATGCTATATCTGTACATATAGCTCCCACGGATCGTGTATAGCGCATGCAGGTGGGTAGTATTTGCTATGCTAAGGAATGACACTGCATAGGTACAGTAAGGACATGATTAAAAACACAAGGAAGAAGTTTTTGATGTCATTGTACTATTATGCTCTGATCACGGTCTAGTATATACAGTCACGAAGCTCAATACTTGCTAAATATGCAAACATAGACAGTTGAAATACGCATCCATAGATCGCTAGTATCGGCTCATTACAGACTCTTTCCCCCGCAGACGATAAAATGTATTGTACTTTCGATATCGTATTCTTTTGAAAAAATTAACACCTTCCTTCCACTATTGAAATATGAAATACATAAGGTTTATACAGAGTGATTTATATAGAAATGGCACATTTCTTTCATTAATTGTTTCAAAACGAATTGTGCTAGCGACAACTTATTATACCTAAAATGTAGAGGAATTTTGGGAGATTATTTATCTATATAGCAAATGTTGTCCGGCGTTGTCAAATCCGGAGATCTCGGTGGCCACAGGTTCCTGGAAATTATAACCGGATAAATGGAACCATGCTTCATCTGTGAACCATGTGATGGACAATAATGGCAGGATTTTGCACAATGAACGTCAGAAACCAACGACAATAATTCAATCTTTTATCCTTATCTGGTTCCTGTAGCTGATGAACAACCGTAACCCTATATGGCTTTAGGCTCTCTGACACATTGAATAGGTGTACCCTGTCTCCTGCGACAAACGTCTTAATGATTTTTTGGGTGGCTGCTCCAGTCGTGCTCTTACGTCAACAACAACCGTGGGAAGCCTAGATGAACGATGCTTGCCCTTTTCACTCACCAGAGATCCAGTTGTTTCCAATTTGTTTACCAGTCACAGTATTGTGTTTCTTTTGGGAGGATTGCGAACACCAAATTCTCTCTGGTATGCCCTTTGAGTAGCTGTAATTGAATTCGTAATCCAGTATTGCTTCACAAGGAAGAGTCGTTGATTTAATGTGTACTGCATTTTCACGTTGACACAAAATGTCGAAAACAGCTGCCAACAATGGGAATAAAACATAAACATCTGCGCATCTAGTGACAAGGAATCGAAACTCCAGAACATTCTGCTTAATTTGGCGCTAAAATTGGGTCATTGAATGAATTTCCAACGGAATAATTGAAGAAAGAAATGTGTCAGTTCTATATAAATCACTCTGTATATTATTTTCATAAAGTATATATTATATTTTATAAACTCACCTTCCTTGATCTTTAGGAAGAAGGATAATCTGACCTGTTTTTCTTACAATATTTATAGTACCACAAACGTCTTCTCGTCCCATATTATTATTCAAATTATTGTATTTTAGCCATTTACAGTTATTACAACCGATAACGAACATTTCACAGTATACACAACTTTTCATAACAAAGCGAAATACGGCACAGTCAATGCCTTTTCGCTCTAGACCAGGCCGTAATATATGTTCGGGTTTTTATTTCAGTGTATGGAGCTCAGTGAAATATTATAACTTTATTGCGTATCATTGCTAAGTTTTATTTAGTGTAATGTGTCCATAAGTTCCGTTTATTTCTTGTTGCATAATATGTTGCAGAAATAATTACGAAACTGTGTTATTTTAATGTGAAGAGAATTTTACGTATTAACATAATCTGTTCGCATCAACATAGTTTAGAATGGAAGCTATTTTGAGGTTCAATAAAAACGAATTTGTATTGTGATTTTAATTTAGCACATCTACCTTCCTTAATTGTAGACAGAAAATTTACATACCACTCCTATGAAATAAGTTACGATTGAGTTACTTCGTCTCTTATGTAGTAGATATATACACTAATTCAGTACTCAATTGTAGTATTAAAATATAGATAAATAGAATGTGACGGATGTCATACATGATATTATGTTCAATTATAATGTATAATTGCGAATATAGGAATATAAGTTAAATATAGTAAACATAACCTGTAATTTCCATATGACATAACAAACATATGTAGTGGCAGGACATTGAATACCACTAAAATTAGACAGAAATGGGCAACTGGTACAGTAAACATAACCTATAATTTCAAGATATCTAAATATTCGTGCGGTGCAACTGAAAATTATTGAATCGTGCATAAATGAAAGTATAAGAATTTCGCAATATTTAATTGAAATAAAGGCAGGTGTTACACATACGAAGAACGTAATTTTCACACCAAAAATAATATTACACCTTAACTCGCAAGTGAATTATGTCTGAAGTGTCTCCTAATCATTGTTTTAAATTTTATTACTGTAATTACACTACATTTTAGATAAATATATGTTACTATTTATGCATTCCAATTAATTTATATGGTTGAAACGCCGCCCTTCGTGATCGGGTTAAGCTAGTCACATTCCTGTATTTATTTAATGATAATACTCCTTGAAAATTTTGTATTAAGCTGGAGGTCATTTCAAGTATGGGATATGTCAACAGCAGATAATGATTTTAACTAATTATACCTACTAAAACAGCTACTCGTTATGGAAATTAATTCTCAGATGTCTTACTTGCCCCAGCTCAGAGGGGGGGGGGGTTGCGCATTACACGCTATGTGAACCTCCCTTTACTGTACTAGTGCGTCTTTCTCACTGGATTTTCCGAGCAAACAAAATGTTCAGCAAATTAAGTCTAACACTTCTATATTAATTTTACACCAAGTTTAAGCCGAAGATATAATTTCCGACTGCATTTACACTCGAATCCTCCTCACAGTAAGATAATTCAGCACTCTGAACACGTCAGCAGATTGTAATCTAATTCTATTTACAAAGTCAGCAAAAAGTGTGGTGGAAATAAAGCTGAAATTCTCAACACAGAACACAAAAAAGAGCTTTATTTAATATACAGACTACTTCGAGTGCTTCCACAAGACACAACTATAAGTTCTCTAGCTGCCAAATAATTATGTATGTAATTAGTATAGTCAGAAGTTTCTCAATGCCCAAATCAGTGCATTTATAAATAGCACACGTTTTGTTACGTATGTACAGGATGGAAGTGAATGCAGTAAAATCCCTTGTAACCGACATCCAAGTAACCTACAATACCAAAACGACGACACTTTTGGTTGGTCCAAAATATAAAAAGTTTAAATCTGCCACATTCCCAGTCTGGGCCGTCAGTTTTGCTACATTAGAAAGTTCGCACGACCTTTCGTTTTCAGTGAATATTCGAACCTAAAATTAGTGTATTATTTGTGTTGTGTGATGTGTTTTAATAAGGAAAGCCCGCACAGTGTTTATGTTTATTTAGTTATGTTCGGGCAGTCAGTGTTTCCATATTAGGAAGTTCGTATGAATTTTAATTTTCTGTGAATATTCTAACCTAGAATTAGTGTATTATTTCTGTTGTGTGGTGCTTTTAATAAGGAAAATCCACACAGTTTATATGTTTATTCAGTTATGAGCAAGTGATAGGGAAATGAGCTTCACATGGATGCAATTTCAACATTTGACACCATCTGATCTGTCTGTCTGTCTCTCTGTCTCTACTATATTCTATCTATCTATCTATCTATCTATCTATCTATCTATCTATCTATCTATCTATCTATCTATCTATCTATCTATCTATCTATCTATCTATCTATCTATCTATCTATCTATCTATCTATCTATCTATCTATCTATCTATCTATCTATCTATCTATCTATCTATCTATCTATCTATCTATCTATCTATCTATCTATCTATCTATCTATCTATCTATCTATCTATCTATCTATCTATCTATCTATCTATCTATCTATCTATCTATCTATCTATATCTATCTATCTATCTATCTATCTATCTATCTATCTATCTATCTATCTATCTATCTATCTATCTATCTATCTATCTATCTATCTATCTATCTATCTATCTATCTATCTATCTATCTATCTATCTATCTATCTATCTATCTATCTATCTATCTATCTATCTATCTATCTATCTATCTATCTATCTATCTATCTATCTATCTATCTATCTATCTATCTATCTATCTATCTATCTATCTATCTATCTATCTATCTATCTATCTATCTATCTATCTATCTATCTATCTATCTATCTATCTATCTATCTATCTATCTATCTATCTATCTATCTATCTATCTATCTATCTATCTACCTACCTACCTACCTACCTCTACCTCTATCTATCTATCTATCTATCTATCTATCTATCTATCTATCTATCTATCTATCTATCTATCTATCTATCTATCTATCTATCTATCTATCTATCTATCTATCTATCTATCTATCTATCTATCTATCTATCTATCTATCTATCTATCTATCTATATTCTATCTATCTATCTATCTATCTATCTATCTATCTATCTATCTATCTATCTATCTATCTATCTATCTATCTATCTATCTATCTATCTATCTATCTATCTATCTATCTATCTATCTATCTATCTATCTATCTATCTATCTATCTATCTATCTATCTATCTATCTATCTATCTATCTATCTATCTATCTATCTATCTATCTATCTATCTATCTATCTATCTATCTATCTATCTATCTATCTATCTATCTATCTATCTATCTATCTATCTATCTATCTATCTATCTATCTATCTATCTATCTATCTATCTATCTATCTATCTATCTATCTATCTATCTATCTATATCTATCTATCTATCTATCTATATTCTATCTATCTATCTATCTATATTCTATCTATCTATCTATCTATATTCTATCTATCTATCTATCTATCTATCTATCTATCTATCTATCTATCTATCTATCTATCTATCTATCTATATCTATCTATCTATCTATCTATCTATCTATCTATCTATCTATCTATCTATCTATCTATCTATCTATCTATCTATCTATCTATCTATCTATCTATCTATCTATCTATCTATCTATCTATCTATCTATCTATCTATCTATCTATCTATCTATCTATCTATCTATCTATCTATCTATCTATCTATCTATCTTCTATCTATCTATCTATCTATCTATCTATATATCTATCTATCTATCTATCTATCTATCTATCTATCTATCTATCTATATATCTATCTATCTATCTATATTCTATCTATCTATCTATCTATCTATCTATCTATTCTATCTATCTATCTATCTATCTATCTATCTATCTATCTATCTATCTATCTATCTATCTATCTATCTATCTATCTATCTATCTATCTATCTATCTATCTATCTATATCTATCTATCTATCTATCTATCTATCTATCTATTTATTTTGCTAATAATTGTAACATAAAATATAATATAAACAGAAGAAACTTTAGCTCACCCCTGAAAGACTAGATCTCGTGCTCAGGAGCGGATTTCTCAGTTTAAAATTAATGAGTATATAATAAAATTTTTCTTATTTCTACTACGCAATAAGAATAGACATAACACATAATTATCCGGCAACATCTCGTATCCGGAACTAGCCTGATCCCTTTGGTATCGGTAATCGGTAAACCTGAAAGCGACAATACGGTACACTTAAATGAGTAAGAAACATAAATAAGTTTTGTGATTAAATGCATGGTTTATTAGAACACTATTTGGAAGTTTCAGCAGTCTGGGAACATCGCCGCTACCACAGTCGTCTTTCTCTCGTAATACAGATACAAGAGGTCAACGTACTCAGGTCTGTCTGAAGCACTCCCATCTCCCTCTCTGGCTGCAACGTATATATGTATTTTATTTTATTTTAGTAGGTTATTTTATTATCAACAGCTTAGGATATTTAGCGTCTGAATGAGATGATGATAATTCCGGTGAAATGAGTCCGGGGTCCAGTACCGAAAGTTAACCAGAATTTTCTCATATTCGATTGAGGGAAAACCAAGGAAAAAATCTCAACCAGGTAACTTGCCCCGACCGAGAATCGAAGCCGGGACACCTGGTTTCCCGGCCAGACGCGCTAACCTTTACTCCATAGGTGTGGACTGTATGTATGTATGTATGTATGTATGTATGTATGTATGTATTTTTATTTTAGTTGGTTATTTAACGACGCTGTATCAACTACTAGGTTATTTAGCGTCGATGAGATTGGTGATAGTGAGATGATATTTGGCGAGGTGAGACCGAGGATTCGCCATAGATTACCTTGCATTCACATTACGGTTGGGGAAAACCTCGGAAAAAACACAACAAGGTAATCAGCCCAAGCGGGGATCGAACCCGCGCCGAGCGCAACTTCAGACCGGCAGGCAAACGCCTTAACCGACTGAGCCACGCCGGTGTCCTGTACGTATATATGTATGTATGTATGTATGTATGTATGTATGTATGTATGTATGTATGTATGTATGTATGTATGTATGGTAAAGGTTGGTATTATTGTGATACTTATTTACTTACAAATGGCTTTTAAGGAACCCGAAGGTTCATTGCCGCCCTCACATAAGCCCGCCATCGGTCCCTATCCTGTGCAAGATTAATCCAGTCTCTATCATCATATCCCACCTCCCTCAAATCGATTGTGATATTATCCTCCCATCTACGTCTCGGCCTCCCCAAAGGTATTTTTCCCTCCGGTCTCCAAACTAACACACTATATGCATTTCTGGATTCACCCATACGAGCTACATGCCCTGCCCATCTCAAATTCTGGATTTAATGTTCTTAATTGTGTCAGGTGAAGAATACAATGCGTGCAGTTCTTGCGTTGTGTAACTTTCTCCATTCTCCTGTAACTTCATCCTCTTAGCCCCAAATATTTTCCTAAGCACCTTATTCTCAAACACCTTTAACCTATGTTCCTCTCTCAGAGTGAGAGTCCAAGTTTCACAACCATACAGGACAACCGGTAATATAACTGTTTTATAAATTCTAACTTTCAGATTTTTTGACAGCAGACTAGATGATAAAAGGTTCTCAACCGAATAATATTATGATAGTTATTTTTCAGAATTTTTTACAATTTTAGTGAGCGAGAGGAAGATCTGTTTTTGTGTCAACGTATTAAGGAAATGTACGTGGGCAATTTTCTGCACAAAACGGATCTTTCTCTGGCTCAGTAAAAGTGTAAAAATTCTCATAAAGAGTTATCGTAATATTATTAGTATCACAATATTACCAACCTTCACCCTATGTATTGTTTGTATAGTATGTGTGCATACATTTAAGCATATATGAATTTTGAACATTTGAATGTTTTCTTTACCTAATAGCGGGCACTTGAATTGCGACGCGCCGAGGCTTGTTGTTCTTGCAGCCGCCATGAAGGCGTCGCCCTTTATGCACAACAGGACGAGAACTACGTATTAGATGATATTGGAGCAATGGTGAAATGCCGTTAAGGGAAACAGGATTACTCAGAGAAAACCTACTACCAAACACAATCTTTTATAATGTCCAGTTGGACCCGCCGATATTCGAACTGGGTTACCAACGGGGATAGCGACCCTTTACCAGTTAGGCCAACATTTTGCCGCGAATTTTAATGTTGTAATATGTCCTGATTTTAATCATTCATTGAGTTTCGTAATGTATGTCTATATTATGAAAGTGTGTGCCATAAATTCAGCCTTCCTACTTTCTGCGATTTATCTATTTCTTCTTTTTTCTTATAATATCTGAACGTAGTTTGACAAGTTGACTTTCATATAATGTATGAAAAAGTATTTCGATTTAATCCACAGTCGACAACAGTACTGTACATGTTAGGCTATTTCTAGATTAATTCAAATATTAAGTAAAAGAGTATTATTATTATTATTATTATTATTATTATTATTATTATTATTATTATTATTATTCACTGTGGGCTAAAGCAAGGAGATGCACTATCACCTTTACTTTTTAACTTTGCTCTAGAGTATGTCATTAGGAAAGTCCAGGATAACAGAGAGGGCTTGAATTGAACGGGTTACATCAGCTGCTTGTCTATGCAGATGACGTGAATATGTTAGGAGAGAATCCACAAAAGATTAGGAAAACACGGGAATTTTACTGGAAGCAAGTAAAGAGATAGGTTTGGAAGTAAATCCCGAAAAGACAAAATATATGAATATGTCTCATGACCAGAATATTGTACGAAATGGAAATATAACAATTGGAAATTTATCTTTTGAAGAGGTGGAGAAGTTCAAATATCTGGGAGCAACAGTAACAAATATCAATGATACTCGGGAGGATATTAAACACAGAATAAATATGGGAAATGCCTGTTATTATTCGGTTGAGAAACTTTTATCATCCAGTCTGTTGTCCAAAAATCTGAAAGTTAGAATTTATAAAACAGTTATATTACCGGTTGTTCTGAATGGTTGTGAAACTTGGACTCTCACTTTGAGAGAAGAACAGAGACTACGGGTGTTAGAGAATAAGATTCTTAGGAAAATATTTGGGGCTAAGAGGGATGAAGTTACAGGAGAATGGAGAAAGTTACACAACGCAGAACTGCACGCATTGTATTCTTCACCTGACATAATTAGGAACATTAAATCCAGACGTTTGAGATGGGCATGGCATGTAGCACGTATAGATGAATCTAGAAATGCATATAGAGTGTTAGTTGGGAGACCAGAGGGAAAAAGACCTTTAGGGAGGCAGAGACGTAGATGGGAAAATATTATTAAAATGGATTTGAGGGAGGTGGGATATGATGATAGAGACTGGATTCATTTTGCTCAGGATAGGGACCGATGGCGGGCTTATGTGAGGGCGGCAATGAACCTCCGGGTTCCTTAAAAGCCAGCAAGTAAGTATTATTGTTATTATTATTATTATTATTATTATTATTGAATTTCCAAGTTTATAGAACCCTATTTTACCCGAAGGTATCTTAGGGCTGTAATTAAATCATATATATTATAGCCCTGTACAAATAGTTACATAAAATATATACATAATTATGACATAAAATACACATATTACATTAAATGTGTATGACAATGAATACCATACGTATATAATACAAATACGAAGATATAAGATATAATATATATAATATATGTATAGAAATAGATACACAATATATGAATTGCAGACATATTACATACAGTACTTTCCATTACATATCACACACAGACTTGTTACTTACAAAAAAAAATAAAATAAATTCTTTTCTTCCTTTCTTTCTTTCTTTCTTTCTTTCTTTCTTTCTTTCTTTCTTTCTTTCTTTCAGTTTAACCTCTCCCTTTTAGGTTCATTACACGACCCACGCCACCCGGGCCTTAAAGGGCCGCGACCTGTCGGGAGAGGAATTAATCTATGGATCACATACATACTTTTTGACCACACAAGGACATGGAGGGCCTCCCCGGATGAGGGATCAGCTCAGTGCCAGGGCCACCTCCGGTACAACACAAACATTTAAGACATTACACAGCATTCACTCACACATATGAAAGGATTAAGGGAAGGATCGCCGTCCATGGCCGGACTTTCAAGAGGTACAATTCCGGCATTTGCCTGAAAATAACTGAGGAAACCATGGAAAACCTCAGTTAGGATTGCCGGCCCCTGGGATCGAACCCCGGACCTCCCGAATGCGAGGCCAGCCCTCTACCACGCCGCTAGCCCGCTCGGTTAAAATACATAAATAAATAATAGTAATAATAATAATAATAATAATAATAATAATAATAATAATAATAATAATAATAGTAAGTGAGAATTTCGTAGAAATATACATATTACTAGACCGCTGGAATGCGGGCCCTAATACGGAGATTTCAGTTGACTATGCAGACGGGTATAGAGTATGACGTAAGTCTCGCTCGCCTTTCGCCGTACTGTTCCGTGCATCGAACCCGAAACATTCAGAGCGTGTTTAGCTGTCATACTGAAGAGTTGTATATGTGAAATGACACATATTGATAGCCCAGAACCAGACTGTTCCAAGTCCATTTTACTATTTTTTTTTTTCAGAAGAGTTCTTTTAAACTCCTGACATTCAAACCTTCGTGAAACAATTTGGAATAGCTTCACAGCAACCTTATGGAGAGGAATATTTACAATTTTGTTCGATTCATATATGCAGACAAAAACTGGAACACAATGAAACAGAGATTTCTTTCTTATAAAAAGTTGGACTTAGAACAGTCTGGTTCTCAGCAAACGATATTACAATGCCTAAAACAACTCGCTTACGAAATGCAATACTAAATAATTTAGTGGAACAATTCGGAAGCGATATATATATATAACCTAAGGAGAAAATGTTGTATGTGTCGTGTATAATTTCAGATTATTACGAACTAAGAAGTACTATTTTGAAAGACACTGTAATAGTAAAGCACACAAGGGAAGTCTTGAACGCAATTCAAACAAGAACCAATCGAGTTCATTCAAATAGTCGGTCACAATTCAATATAGATTTATGTGACATGTTGGTACACACAAACATTCCATTCAGAATTTTGGACAACCCCCACTTTATATCATTTCTGGAAAAATACACAAATCAACATATTCCAGGAGAAGCAACAATACGTAAAGAATATTTACCAATTTCATACCAGAATACGATTGCCAAAATATTAAATTAAGAAAATATCGGAAACAATTAACAAGGTACACCAAGGACTGTATCCTGATAAGGTAAATGACAAATTACATAGTGTAATAAAAATAATGGCTATGCAGTGTTGAACAGTTTGATGAAAAAACAGGACAAACACTTATATGACAATGTAAATCTTTTCAAGTAGGCCTACTTTCCATTAACCTCATGTGATGTCGGAAGAATATTTTCGCAGTACAAACATATTCTAACTGATACACGCAGAAGTTTCTCCTTTGACAATCTACGTATGTACATAGTTGTACGAGTATATTGTAAATCCTTATTCTAAAGAAAAAGATTCCGTCGACATCACATCAATTATATAAGTACGAAATGTATGATTATTGTATGTATGCAATTCATATACTCAAGACTATACGTCTGAAGCACGCACAGTGAGTTGCTTACGTGAGAGTTCAGTACACTCGCCACGGAACGCTCCAGTCATACTTAACTTGACGGTAAAGGGCCCGCACTCCCGCAGTTTACATATTACTTTTAAGGATGTATATGACATAAAAATGACATCAAATAGACATGAAAGTAAGAGAATAATGTTTATCGGAAGAATAAAATCATTGGCTATATCAATTATATCGCAAAAGAATACTGCTGTTTGTTACTCTTGTAGTGGACAGCGATTTTCCGCATGAAATCAATTTATGCGATAAAGAAATTACAAGCATACAACAAATAAATGTTATCAATGCAGCAAGAGATTGAATTTGCGCCATATAGAAACACCAACCCCAAGAGAACTGTCTTAGAATGTAATGTTTGAATATGGTGAAAAGAAGTAGCCTACAACTACATTTGGTATCCCTATGTTTATTTATGCTTTTACTCTATCCCAGCGCTTTCTAAAGTTAGTATAGTTGAGGAGTGTTTGTAAGCATTGTAAGTTTTCGTCTGTCAGAGTTGTGAACGAAAAGAAAACAAACAAGTCTAAAATCCTATACTGTGTGAATCCCAACAACTTCTTATACTCTATTCCACATTACAAATGCAACAAATGTCTTCTCGAAATATCACTGGAGCCTTTGTTGGAAAATTCTTTATACACTCTTCAGAATCTGCATCTACTGCATTGTGTGTGAAGATAAGATGAGCCTCTCCTTCGTACGTGCTCCATTTCTTATTTACCTTAACTTTTTATCTAGTTACATCAGAAGGAGTAAGCCCGTATTTCTGGATACATCGATATACTGATACAACGTAAATCCCTCACATACTGCTTTATCTAGTTCATATCAGAGATTTTTTAAAGTCATTTAAACCATGAAATGTTCGTCATAGAGTTTTATATCATGGGGATGTGATATAAATAGATAGTTCAAGAAATCTTCTGCTTTGTTAGAACGATCAATGACATTTACTGAGAATTCAAAAATACTGACTACGGAAATGGAAGTATTTAAGCCAATCTAATCCTACATCCTCTTTGTGCAAAATAAATTCCGTGTATATTCATCGACGTTTATAGAAATAGCAGTTCTCTGATGCTATAACGTAGCGATCATCAGTATTTCAGTGGTACGGTTTCGTTGGTACCAGAAATTACGTCAGCAATTTAATAATGATCACAATGTTCACATATGCATTAAAATAAGCATATATACATATATATATATATATATATATATATATATATATATATATATATAATTTGAACTGGTAATGGAAATTACGGGAAAACGGCTGAACGGATTTTAATAAACGACCCCTCATTTTGAAGCTTGGAACTCAAAGTTTTGCAGAAAAATAGTAGTTTTCAGTGAAATGTCAATTTTTCAACATAATTTTCCTATTTTCCAAAATCCATCTGTCGTCAGTTTTGAGAACTAGCTAATTGCATTTCAGAATAAAACAAAATACACTACAGTAAACAATATTACACGAAGGCCATGATCTGCAAGATTGCTGACATATTTAGAGCTCAAATTAAATTGTTTATTAAAAACTTAACTTACTAAAAACAATTTACAGGTTCGATTCTGTGGTGTGTAATTTTCTGGGTACAGCTGTGTATTGGATATTAAAAACTACAAAACTTGAGGTGGTTATGACATTATTACCATTAGAAATGAAATATTATTGTAGTTAATGCCATGATATGATTATTTTTCATTAATTATACATATTATTAATGCTATATTGATGATATGAAAGTGAAATGTTTTGTGGTTATATAAGTGGATGTAGAGAATAATTTAAATTAGATTTTGATTTCTATATTTTACTGAATGGCGGCTATATAGTATATAAAATATATGTTACTGAAAGCTATAAAACTTACGTAAGATAATAATATTATTAAAAATCAAATATTTTTATAATTATTAATCAAGTGGGGTTGGGTCTTTTTCATATATTTATTGGCGGTGTGGTGTAGATATTTATATGCATGGTTCTCTTCAGTATTGGCTCGAAAGAGAGTATCTTTCATTATTATGGAAGCAAATAACTTTCAGAATGTCTAGTATTCTTCATTGAAAATAAATCTGAAACATTTTTATTCGAACGTCTAATGAACTTAGTTTACAGCATTTGCTGCACAAGCCACTAGTATTTTATATAAATGACTATTACACTTTTACTACGTCATACTACTTTTGGCCAATAAAACGGTACGAAAGGACGTCTTTCAACCAATCATGGCTGCTTATCGCGCAATTTTATCGCTTCCTAGCATTTGTTTGTTTTTATCACTATCCTAGCATTTGTTTCTTTGTTTGCCAACATTTCAAACTGGACTGGTCTGGACGTCAAAAAACAGAAAATTACAAACCACTCCAGTCGATGCACAGCAGTTTCAAATATGACTCGCATTGGCATTCAAGAACAAGAATTAATAAAGATCACTGGTCATAGCTATGCATCTTCCCTTAAACAGTATTTACAAATAAATGAAAGCACCATTCGGAAATTCTGAATAAGTTCAGTAATACACCATGTACATCAACGAGTTCCACCTCTTTTACGCACACGCCAAATATTTCAACTGAACTAATTATTTACTTATTTATTTAGTTACTTATATAGTTATTTCATTAGTTACTTATATACATATTTATTTAGTTAATTACTTACTTGTTTATTTAGTTACTTAATAATTGATGATTTATTTGTTAGTTTGTTTCTTTGTTTGTTTTGTAAGTTTAGTTAGTTCGTTCATTCCTTCATCCATTCATTCATTCATTCATTCATTCATTTATATAATTATTCATTCATTCATTCATTTATATAATTATTCATTTATTCATTCATTCATTTATATAATTATTCATTTATTCATTCATTTATATATTTATTCATTTATTCATTCATTCATTTATATATTTATTAATTTATTCATTCATTCATTTATATATTTATTAATTTATATATTCATTCATTTATATATTCATTCATTCATTCATATATTCATTCATTCATTTATATATTAATTCATTCATTCATTCATTTATATATTCATTCATTCATTTATATATTCATTCATTCAGTCATTTATATATTCATTCATTTATATATTCATTCATTCATTTATTCATTCATTCATTTATATATTCATTCATTCATTTATTCATTCATTCATTTATTCATTCATTCATTTATTCATTCATTCATTCATTCATTCATTTATTTATTTATTTATTTATTTATTTATTTATTCTGGTAGAGTTAAGGCCATGAGGCCTTCTCTTCCACACTACCAGAAGTGAAATACATAATGAAACAATGAAAAAAATAGGAAAGTCATACTTAAATATAAAAATAATTTTTATGCACATTAACAGGCTTACATGGGCTATAATGAAATATTAACTAAACATGATACATAATTTAGTTATTTGCAATTCTTATCCTAATGCTACTTTATGATAGGCCTAAATGGCAATTTATATACACACAGAATAACCTATAAAAATCGGCTAACGCTCACAAATCAATTTCATGTAAATGGATGTAATTCTTAATTAAATTGAGCTGCCAATTATTATGTGGTTAGGAAAAACTAGCAAGCTTGTCTATGTTAATATTTCCGTGTTATATTTTCTTTATTCCTCATCAGTTAAAATTGAGATCTCTGTAGTGTGTACAGAATTTACTTGAACCATAAGTGTAGTTGTTTACAAGCGAATCTTAATTTATTGTCTGGGTTTTATCTTAATCTACAAAAATGAGTTTTTACGCTGAATGAAAAGTGAACATAATTTTTATAGTAGTATGTTAATATTAAGTTCTGCTTTTAAGCACGAATTTTCTATAATGAACATCGCACAGCGTATATCCTTCATGAGTAAAAGTTCTGAAATTCATTTAAGTTGTGTTTGTTGTATTAGCTTTCAACTAAGCATTTCCATAAGAGTCACAATTTTTATACCTAAGATAATATACTATTGTGTAGAAAAACTGGTAGGAAAAGCTGGCAGCGATCCCGTTGGGAACTGATATCGCAGTGTATCATCCTTTCTCCGATGTCAGTAATTTCATTCTCTAGGTATGAAAAAGCAGATTTAATAACGGTTCTATACTCCGCTCTTAAAAGCACTCATATATACGTACTCTTCGTTACAAACATATAGTAGATTCGTATCTTCTCCGTAGTCACAATACCACGAGAAGAGAAATGTTTTATCATTCATATTTCATTACTTAAAATTCAAAATATTGTTTCGAAAACTACCATAAGTAAACTATTCAAATTCGGAGTGCTGAATTGAGATACCGATTCTACTTCATTTGAAGGGTGGAGAGAGCACAAGACAGCCATAGCTTTCAAACCGACGTTTGTGACCCTTTTTAAATTAATATCGGTTGTAAATGAAATCACAGTTTGTGGTTGAATATCTGGGAAGAAATTTTCACTAATTGATACTTTATTCTTAAATTATTTACATGTTCCAAAGCGATCCCATCATTTCTCTCTCTCTTTCTCTGAAGAGCAAATTCCATGGATTTTAATTAGGGCCTGTACACAATTCTTGTAATTGAATTGAATTTTTAAAGTTCGTATGTAATCATTTTTGCGATTTTAATTTGTATCGTAGTTTCGAAAGTACATTAGTAAGCCTACCGTCTTTTATTGAAAAGGGCACCAATAACATTGTTCTTTGGCTTGTTTTTTACTTGGTTATTTAACGACGCTATACCAACTACGAGTTATTTAGCGTCGATGAGATTGGTGATAGCGAGATGGTATTTGGCGAGATGAGGTCGAGGATTCGCCATAGATTACCCGACATTTGCCATGCGGTTGAGAAAACCTCGGAAAAAACCCAACCACGTAATCAGCCCAAGCGATAAAATCGAACTTGACATTTGCCTTACGGTTGGGAAAAACCTCGGAAAAAACCCAACCGGAGTAATCAGCCCAAGGGGAATCGAACCCGCGCCCGAGCGCAACACCAGATCGGAAGACAAGCGCCTTAGCCGACAGAGCTACGCCGGTTGCTAATCTTTGGCTTGTTAGAGGAAGTTAAAAATCACTATTTTTGTTTCAAATATAATCTTTATGGAGGGGTTGACGAACTAGGATATCAAAACACGGAATAAAGAACAAGTGAGATAAACAAGAAAAAAAAACGAGTGAGTGAAAATAGGGAACAGTGGATTAATATAATAATAATAATAATAATAATAATAATAATAATAATAATAATAATGATAATAATAATAATGGTTTATTTTAACTGGCTGAGTTAAGGCCATTCGGCCTTCTCTTCCACTCAACCAGTATGATAGAAAATTACTACAATGCTATGAATATAGCGTAATTAATACAATACAATACAATACAATACAATTCAAAGCAATATAATACTACAATACAAGACACTATAATACATAATTAATATAATACAATGACAATTCTTTTCATCTTCACAACACCAATAAAATAATTATGTAGTAATAATAATAATAATAATAATAATAATAATAAAATAATAATAATAATAATAGTCCTTGGAGTAACAGCACGTCTAGCCGGAAACCAGGTGGCCAGGGTTCGATTCCCGGTCGGAGCAAGTTACCTGGTTGAAGTTTTTCAGGATATTCCCTCAACCTAATATGAGCAAATGCTAGGTAACTTTCGGTGTTGGACCCCGGACTCATTTCACCGGCATTATCACCTTCATCTCATTCAGACGCTAAATAACCTAGGTGTTGATAAAGCGACGTAAAATAACCTACTAAAATATTAATAATAATAATAATAATAATAATAATAATAATAATAATAATAATAATAATGTAAGAAATATATTTTAAAACGAACCTATTTTTACATGGATAAAAATCAGTGATTAGTGATAAGTAGGCCTGAGAAATATATGCCGTTATACTACCAGTGCGCTTCTTGCGCCTCTAACTTTGAGAACGTCTCAGAGTTGGGGTGAGTTAACGCAGTGTCTTTCGTTCGTTTGAACACGTGCTTATCATCACGATAAGTAAGTCCTCAGCATTTGGGTAGTTGAAAGCCACTCCTTTGGCTTCGAAACACAACTATCTGCTAAAGAAAAATTTAAAGACATCATTTTCTTTCTTTAAAAAATTTGTAGTGCTTTAAAGATATTTTATATTCTGTCTGTAGAAAATACATCTAATATAATATTGACAAGTATCAGCTTTATTGTTTCACTATGTTAATATGATCGTGTATTACGTTTTTGTTTTACATAATTTTTCATTTCATATGTTGTTGCAGTGAATAACAGACTACGTTTTCAAATTTTCAAAGGAGAATGATTGCCTGTTACTAGAAAAAAAAAGCATTAACTTATATCTAGAAAAACTTCATGAACCTATGTCCGGAAACGTTCTGTTTGGTAGGTCTAGTTACAAACCTAGATATGTTAGTCTGCGAAACCGGCTAGAATAGAACTCAAGACTATCCTTTTGAAGTTTGGTTGCAAACGACCTATTACTGCAAACGTTGGTGGTTTTGTCATAAACATGTTATAAGCTAATTGGCATCGTAATTGATATTTTGACTGATTAAATCTTGCATTCGAAAAAGGATATTTGTCTCTATGACTCGCCTATGTGTTTATAATGTGGTAAATTGATCGAAATGGATTTTCAACCACTAGTGATTGTGGGTTGGCTTTTCCATTACATTAATATTATAGATTCTTGAAAACTTTCTCACTATTTCAACTTACACAACAAATTGCATTAAAATAACACATTGCTTTACTGCATGCAACAATTATTTTATTAATATAAACCATTTTTAACAATCCTGTTTAAACTCTTACCTATACGTTCATGTTCGCCAAAATCCTTCCTATGTTCAAGATCGAAGTGCCGTCTGATATTATGTTTCATGCAAATCTCAACTGAACAGTTGAGGCATTGAATTTTACCTTCATTCATAAGAACAACAGTCTTGTTCACATGTCTTGGGAATTAAAACCAAACCTGGAATTTATTAGCTATATTCCATCACTTTACACATCCATGATTAGAACGGTACCGAGTTCAAGCTCTGCTTACTGTACGTACACGCAGAAAAGTAGTATATTTATGGAGGGAGAAATGAAGGGGGTGGTGTATACAGTGCCCGCGCAGGAAAATTGTGTCCATCCCTGGGTGAGACCGCATTCTACGTCTACAGTACAAAATTAATCTCCACAGAAGAGCAATGATAAGGAATCTCAGAGGGAAAAGTCAATTTGGCAGATCATGACTGCGATGGAAAGACTAGCAGGCTGCGATCTCCATCTACTGAGAGGGGTACGACGCAGCTGAGGACTGCAATCTCTCGAGAGCAAATAGTGAACGAGGCAAAAACCAACTCAGGTTCTTATAGCCATTAATTGAATTGAATGTGTGTTAGAGGAGAAGATATTCTCGTATTTAACTTATAAATGTGATTCTATAAACAGCTTATGATGTTTACCATTTTTATGTAATAAACTCGGGACGGAATTTTTATAATTGCGAGTAACATTCTGAAAGTTATGATTGAATTCAGAGTGATAATATCGGTAATTAATCAATAACTAAGTAACTATGATGATGTTACGTAATTACATTTGTGGAATTATTACCATTAAGTACGAGAAAAATTCGTACCGGCACCGGGAATCGAACCCAGGACCTCTCAGCTGTGCGCGCTGAGTGCTCTTAACCAACTGAGCCATGCCGGGACACGATCCACGACGCCGGCCGAACTCCTCTCGTAGTATTATGTTACGGCCTTACTACCTGCATTTAAGACGCTACACGTCATATATATATATATATATATATATATATATATATATATATATATACAGGGTGCGTCAGAAAGAACGGATGGATTTCACATGGCAAGAAAATTGTAAAGATTCATCAAATAAAAAATTTATTGTTATCAACATATTCACCAATACATGCAGTTTATTTATGAAAAACAACATTATCCATATGATGTCCTTGGCTTTCAATACAGGCTTCGAGGCGTTTTCTGATGTTCGCCATCACTTTCACAGTCATAGCTGGTGCAATTGCCACGATTTCTTCGCGAATCGCTGTCTTCAGTTCGTCCAGTGTATGTGATCGATGTTTACAAACTTACGCCTTCAAATGGTCCCAAAGAAAGAAGTCGCAGGGCGCGAGATCTTACCGTAGCCTCGGACAATCTCAGTGCAACAGAATTTCGTCCAGGTGATTTCTTCTTTAATGTTGAACCTGTGATACGAAATGAAGCCACCCACCGCAAAATTGTATTCCGAGTTGGAATCCTAGCGTGACATCCGATGTCGAAATGAGTCCTGAGTGGCGATCACAGACTCTTCATTTTTCAAAAATGTCTCTACGATGAAAGCACGTTGTACACCAGACCAACACCATATTCTCAATTGAAACTGCATTCTATGGCTGACCCAACAGTCGTGGTCCCCCTCACTATATCTCTCTCCTCGTTGCGTATCGATAGTTTGAAATCTATCCGTGCTTTCTGACGCACCCTTTATATACAGGAGCGCATAATAGGAGTTCGGCCGGCGTCGTGGATCGTGTCCCGGCATGGCTCAGTTGGTTCACACTAGTCATGCAATATGCAATGAGGTGAGCGAGACCTCATCCATATTTGATACACATTTGTGGAACGTCAACACATCGCTAAATTAAAGACTGCAATATAATCGTATGTCCTAATCACAGAGCTGTAATATACAGGGTGTTAAAAATAACGTTTACAACGTTTCAAGGATGATATAGGGGATAAAAACAAACATCTTCTTTAAGTGACAAAACTTTAGCAGATACGCCGTTTTGCCGCAAGATGGCCTGAAGGGTAGATGGCTTGACTTCCGTCATAACACACACTGGTTAGTTCTGTTTGTACTGCTGTGCCTGCAACAAGTTAAAAAGGTCTCTAACACTCTCCGTGGTGGTAATTATTTTGTTTTTCTACGCCACATCCTACCAGAAATTTTAGAAAATATCTCATTGAACATCAGAGAACGAATATGGTTTCAGCATGACGATGCCCCTCCATACTTTGATCGTCATGTCAGGGACCATCTAAATTCTACATTCCTGGATCGTTGGATTGGCAGTGGTGGGCCGGTACCGTGGCCACCTCGATCACCGGACCTAACCCACCGATTTCTTTTTGTGGGGAGACATGAAACGTCTTGTGAATGAAACACCGATCGATACGGCAGAAGACTTAGTTGCTCGCTTCGTTGAAGCTGCACATGTTATTCGAGACAAATTTAGCCTTTTTGAGTATTACAGACACTTCATAGTACGAAGGTACCAGTTGTGCAGTGCCTTCAATGGACGGCAGTTTGAACACCACCCCTAAAACAACAATTAGTCTCGTTCCTTATGGATTACACTAACACTTACGTACACAATAAACGGCGCATCTGTCAAAGTTTTGTCACTTACAAAAGATGTTTGTTTTTACCTCCTTCATCATCTCTGAAACGCTGTAAACGTTATTTTTAACACCCTGTATACAGCAAGCTTCAAAACATAATAATCGTCACAAGCGACTAATGCCCGGTTTCCCTACACCTCGTACACCTCAGTTAACTCTCAGTTACTTAACTGCTGTTATAAATTTAACTGCACTGATAACTCTCATGAGTTTCTGGAAAGTTAAATGTAGATTTATCTGAGCTTTTAACTAACAGTTGAGATACCTTCAAGTTCAATATCTATTGTCGTCCATAGATATTTCCACTAGTATTTTGTTGCCGATTTTTTTTAGTTATTTATAGTTACTTTTGTTTGCAGAAGTTTTCAGCAGTAATATGGCTGATAATAATAATAATAATAATAATAATAATAATGATTTATTTTAGCTGGCAGAGTTAAGGCCGTAAGGCCTTCTCTTCCACACAACCAGCAAAAGTGTATATACATATGCATGAACTTACAAAGAATTCAACAATTTGATTTAGATGAGAGTTACATGTATACAAGAGTTATTTACGAATTAAACAACAAAATACTATGAACTATTAATTAAACACTGAAATAAACTGGGTAGCAGAATTAAACTAAAATACATAGAATGTTAATATATTTCAAATTATATTAGATAATAGAAAGAGATTATTATGAGACAATTTTGAAAATGCAGCACAATCAGGATGATGTCTAAAGAAAAAAAAAAGCAACAGTGTAGTCAGTAATATTTTAAATCAGTATGATTGAGTGATAGGTAAGCAGTGAACTCTATACTGTAGATGCAAGGCTTTTAATCAAACCGGAATATTGAGAAACCCCACATGTGTAGAAAACTAAACTATTAGGAGATACAAAAATCATATCGGCCACCTCTGTGGTATAGAGAACAGCATGCTGGGCCCAGGTTCGATTCCCCGTCGGAGTGAGTTTCCTGGTTGAGGTTTTTCAGGGTTTTTCCTCATCCGTAAGGCAAATGCCAGGAAATTCGGGCCACAGCATCCCTGAAAATCACCGGCCTCATTCATCACCGAAATCATATTCATAACAAATCAGTAATGCATATACAGTTGCCATCTAGTTCAGAACAATAGAACCAATTTCACAGGCCTTCGGATTTCACACAGAAGGTCAATTCGCGATATGACTACAGTCTAGTATATACAGCCACGAAGCTTGAGTTGTGAGGGTGCTAGGAACAATAGACTGTGCCGATACTATTTCGCATTGTCTGTAACGAGGCGATATTAGCGATCCTAGTGGTTAGCAACTATCTATGAATGCATATTTACTACGTATTGAGCTTCGTGACTGTATATACTAGACTGTGATATGACTAAAGATGTTAAAGCGAGTATAAATAACTGAGAGAGAGAGAGAGAGAAAACATCTCAAATTCTACATTTATATTCATATTATTTTTTTCTTAACACTTTAGCTAATATGAATATTGATGGAACTACGTGGGGTTTCTCTTCATAATATCATGAGTCTACATGTTTAGAATACGAAATCATATATAAATCAATTTCGTAAAAAAAAAAAAAAAAGAAATAGAAATGTATGTTTCTCAATATTGTGAATTAGAGAACAGTGTGATAAGCAATAATGTGCACGTACACTTCTACCTCAATCGTAATATAATTAAAAACAATAATTGTTGGTATTTGGCGTGATCATCGAGGTAAATAATACTAGTGGAGTGAGAGCTAGATGTAACATCTGCTACAAAACCGTAGTCAGCTGTAGTGGCTATGGCAGCATATTGATAAACATGCAAGAATATTTCACATTCGTCCATATAAATGCTTTCGTGAGTTAAAATAGACTTTTCTGAGTCCTAAATATCATTGGCATTAACAGAGAACATGAGAATAAAATATTCCGTGACTGACGACATGGAATCTGAAGTTGATAAGAAAAATTAAGCTTGAGATATTCGAAATTGTCTTTACAAACACACAATATTATCCTAATATATAATAGAAAGTAGAATATTAACCTTAAATTACGCAATTAAAACGTCAAATTTTGAATTTTATTCAGCTTCTTCCAAGTGAAGGCTGCCTAGAAGACAAAGCTTGGTACCAAAATTGTTGTTTCCTTTTTTAGTAAATGGTAGGTAAACAATTATAATGGAAAAAAAAAGAAAACAATGGAGAAGGAAAAGAAAAACAAATAACACAATTATAAGTAATTGAAGACGACTAAACAAAAGATCATTAATCCCAGAAGAAACATAAAATTTCCCAGTACAGTATCTATTTTCTATCAGGTCATCACAGTCGTCTATTTAGCACCAGTTGCAAGACCCAACTTAAGTGAGCAGATCGCCATAGCAAAGAGATCAATCTATTAAGTGTAGAGATGGTTTCTTAGGATTTTTATAGATCCCTTCACTGCAGACAAATACACTTCAGTGACAAGAGTTTGTCCTAGACCAAACTGCTTGCAAAAATGCACGAATCTTTTTGTGATGGTCCCTCTAGCCCCAATCAGTTATCCAATTAACTTCGATTGACGTTAGATGATATTTTTCCTTATAATATGTTATAGTGGGGTCGTATATGTCGCATTTGTATAGCAAATTAATTTATTGTAGTCTACATTATTATTTAATATCAGTTTATAGTTTACGAAACAGTAATGCAGTAGCGATGGATGTCAGTATTTGTTCGAATCAGTAGGCCTACTAACAGCCAGGTAACTACAGGCCAAGGCACAGTTACCAGTTGAAGTACAGTTAATTCAAGCGTCGGCTGGAACAACGTTGTAAGTTACAAAACTCTCATTCGGCTTGTTTCCGTGTAATAATGTTGTATGCCATGTTACTGTGCTATACTGCTTGTCTTGCAACTGTCCATCAATGCAGTACATGAAATTTGTCTACTGAGAAGTTTGCTACCCTCATAAGAACAACGTTATACGCGTACACATTTTTGCAGCTCCTGTAAATTTTACCAAATGTAACTTATAACGTTGTTCCAGGCGACGCTTCAATTGTTGTTTGTTGTTTAGTTAACTCCCTGAAGACAGGTTTAAAGATGACGATAACTGTTGTTTCGGAAACTCATTTCAAACATATCAGCACGTTAAATCGTAGATAACTCTGTATGTGGAAGTAACTGTCTTTCCAGAAACCGGGCATAAGCGTTTAAACCTGTGTGCATTACATGTATGGTGAACAGTTATCTCTTAACCCCCTAAAGAAGGTAGACTACAGCAAGAACATATCTCTCCAAATAGAGATAACTCCCATGCTTACAAAAACTTACCTCGATGGAATTCGCCTTGAAGCACGCGCGAGAGATTGAAGGGTCAATGTGCGTTGCTACTAGACATCACAAATACATTAAATCCCCACTATCCATGGGGGATAGGTTCAGAAAGCTACCGCGTATACGCTCAACCGCAAGTAATAGCTAATCCTTTAAATAAGACAGTATTTTCGTTAAAAATACACAACTAAGACAAGAGAATTAAGTGAAAATTACAAACAATAAGACATTAGGACGAGTAAATAATGTTACTATAGTGATAATAAAGGAGTAAGAGGTTACAGTGCATCAGGTATTCATAGATTTCAAAAAGGCATATGACTCGGTTAAAAGGGAAGTTTAATATGATACATTGAATTTGGTATTCCCAAGAAACTAGTTCGATTAATTAAAATGTGTCTCAGTGAAACGTACAGCAGAGTCAGTACAGGTCAGTTTCTGTCAAATGATTTTCCAATTCACTATGGGTTAAAGCAAGGAGATGCACTATCATCTTTACTTTTTAACTTTGCTCTAGAGTATGCCATTATGAAAGTCCAGGATAATAGAGAGTGTTTGGAATTCAACGGGTTACATCAGCTGCTTGTCTATGCGGATGACGTTAATATGTTAGGACAAAATCCACAAACGATTAGGAAAATACGGGAATTTTACTTGAAACAAGTAAAGAGATAGGTTTGGAAGTAAATCCCGAAAAGACAAAGTATATGATTATGTCTCGGGACGAGAATATTGCACGAAATCTAAATATAAACATTGTAAATTTATCTTTTGAATAGGCGGAAAATACAAATATTTTGGAGCAACACTAAATGATACTCGGGAGGAAATTAAACACAGAATAAATATGGGAAATGCGTGTTATTATTCGGTTGAGAGGCTTTTATCTTCCAGTCTGTTGTCAAAAATCTGAAAGTTAGAATTTATAAAACAGTTATATTTATATTACCGGTTGTTCTTTATGGTTGTGAAACTTGGACTCTCACTTTGAGAGAGGAACATAGGTTAAGGATGTTTGAGAATATGGTTCTTAGGAAAGGAAAATATTTGGGGCTAAGAGAGATGGAGAAAGTTACACAACACAGAACTGCACACATTCTATTCTTCACCTGACATAATTAGGGACATTAAATCCAGACGTTTGAGATGGGCAGGGCATGTAGCACTTATGGGCGAATCCAGAAATGCATATAGAGTGTTAGTTGGGAGGCCAGAGGGAAAAAGACCGTCGGGGAGGCGGAGACGTAAATGGGAGAATAATATTAAAATGGATTTGAGGGAGGTGGGATATGATGATAGAGACTGGATTAATCTTGCTCAGGATAGGGACAGATGGCGGGCTTGTGTGAGGGCGGCAATGAACCTGCGGGTTCCTTAAAAGCCATTTGTAAGTAAGTAAGTGAAATGAATAGACAGAATAAAAAATGAAACTGTGTTTGAGAGAGTGGGTAAAGAAAGAATTATGCTGAGGCTAATCAGGAAGAGAAAATGGAATTCTTTGGGTCACTGCCTACGGAAAAATGCACTGAAAGGAATGGTGAACGGGAGAAGAGTTCGGGCGGAAGTAGGTATCAGTGATAGACGACATTAAGATATATGAATCATATGCGGAGACTAAGATAAAGCCTGAAAAGAAGATACATTGGAGAATGCTGGATTTGCAGTGAAAGATCTGTTCCTGGACAGAGAACTATGAATGAATGAAAGCCACCGGCGTAGCTCTGTCGGCTAAGGCTCTTCCCTGCCGATCCGGAGTTGCATTCGGGTGCGGGTTAGATTCCCGTTTGGGCTGATTACCTGGTTGGGTTTTTCCGAGGCTTTTCACAACCGTGAGGCAAATGTCAGGTAATCTATGGCGAATCCTCGGCCTCATCTCGTCAAATACCATCTCGCTATCACCAATCCTATCGACGCTAAATAACCTCGTAGAGTTGATATGGCGTCGTTAAATAACCAAGTAAAAAGGTGAATGAATGAATGAATTAATTAATTAATTAATTAATTATTAAGTAATTAATCTTAAAAATGGATTTTAAGAATTTGAAAAATAGCGATTGCTTATTAAATGCTTCTTAATTACACCCATTTATATGGTCAATTTCTTCAAAATTCATCTGGAAGATTAAATTTAACATTTTCCTTGTACGTTTCAGTCATTTTTAAGTAGGTTATTTTACGACGCTCAATAGCTTAAGTTATTTAGCGTCTGAATCAGGTGAAGGTGATAATGCCGGTGAAATGAGTCCGGGGTCCAGCACCGAAAGTTACCCAGCATTTGCTCATATTGGGTTGAGGAAAACCCCGGAAAAAACCTCAACCAGGTAACTTGCCTCGACCGGGAATCGAACCCGGCCCACATGGTTTCGCGGCCAGACGCGCTAACCGTTACTCTACAGATGTGGACCGTTTCAGTCATGTCTGTTGCGTACATATATATGTCAGTGCTAGTCTATTCCTTTTAATTGATATGTTTTAATATTCAATCAAAAAGAGATTATGTAAAGCTTCCTTGCAATAAAGTATTGCTCTAAGAACGTGTAAGACCATACTTTTCGACATCTTTCCAGCATTTTCTTCATTCTAGAATTTTAATCTCGCTTCTTTTGTCTCTCTCCAAGCTGACACACAAATACGACGCCAATATGGGCACGCATCAACTGTATCTTCTCGCTTTCCTACTGGTCTCTGAGAATAAGTCACTCCAACGCACACCCCTTATTTGAAAGAATCTTTCAATTGTAATATCTACAGACGTCTTCGTACGGTGACTTCAAAGACAATCAAAATATTAGCCTTATGCTTTCTGCTTCCGTAAGCGTGAAGGCAGATGGTCTCGGCGAGATTATGAAAATCGTTTGAGAGTCTACGGCTCTGTTCAATTTCGCCTTCAAAGAACAATATCGATCTAGCCTAGGAGATCTAGTCGGGATTGTTTCCAGATGCTTTCTGAATGCAAATAAGATGAACTCGTGACGTCGAGGAGTGCTTCGAGAGAGACATCTGGATTGGGAGTCTTATTCTCGTGCCAATTGTTCATCTCTAGTGGATGATCAGAGGTGTATTCGGTCTAGATGTTTGGCAAGGTAGTTACGATCTGTTGTCAATCTGAACTAGAGTCGTGTACAACCGGTTACGAAAAATTTTGAGATTTTGCTTAAGAAACAAATTTACAATTACTTTGAATGTAATTCTTTGTTCACCAACTGTCAATATGGTTTAGGACTTCACATAGTACTGTGGAGGCTGTGGTGTCCTGTGTTAAACGTTGTTTTGTGGGTATTGAAAATGGTTATCATTAAAGATCAGGGATTTGTGCGGTTTGTCGTCAGGTTGCGTGTGCATAGACGTTATGCAGCTGTATGCCCAGTGCCTGTGTTGACTTCCGACGTAAACAAACCACGCGAAGAGTACAGCTTCAAAATGACAAATGCAACACTCCGTTAAGATCTAGCAGATGACAGTATACAGATATGAGGAATATGTAGAAACATTAGTACACTTAGAAGAAGAAACTTGCCTTTATGATTCATCCATAGCTTCAGAGCCATCACAAGCCGAATTGCACTGCACTACTAACATTCTTAAATTATCGAATGTCAAACGTCGTCGTCGATCACTCAAACAGCTTTTGAACTGCGAAAAGCTTATTTCAACGTCACAGGACGTTAACGGTGCATATGTCAAGTATACTATCCTATCGTCTCATGATTTTGCTTTATTCAGCATGTTACAAATTGTTACATAGCTCTTATTTTTCTGTTATTTATTCTTTATTCCCTGCGTGCAAGGTCCTGGAGGTCCTTTCTTGATTTTTTCTGACACCTCTTTTATTATTGCTATGCCCTTGGATATTTCCAAACTAGATGTTTCTATCTGTGTTATGCTTTCCGGTATCGTTTTGTGATTTTGGTTGTATGAACTTGATATCTTCAAACAGTTTAGAGGAAATAAGAGATTTGGCAGTATTAATGGAAGATGCATTTTCAGTACTTAAAGCATCATTTACTTTTATAACTGAAGTGTAATTTACTGCATAATATGACACAGCCTCTAACCAGGTACCCCATCTTGTAATTACTGGTTTTGGTGGAATGGCAATATCTGGTGCAATGTCTCGAAATTTTTGTATCCTTGCAGCGCCTTAAGAAATATTTTCTTCATTGCAGATATGAAGGTGTCAACACCACTAAACATAACACGGATCTCCTCACCCAATCTATTGAGACCACAAGCAAGGCACGTTATGTGAATAATGTTCTTATACCGCTCTTTCATTCCATTTGCTGCCGTCACTGCGTCCGTTCACCACTGCAGTGCATTGGACTTTGATGGCCTGTGTTCGTTCCATTTGTTATGATAAGACGGCAAGTAGGCAAATGGATAGCGTGTAGTTGCATTTCTTTTGGTTGCACTGGTCGTAGTTGTTCACCTGTCTGTCCACCTATGCTCCCTGTCGAGTCAATCTGTTTCTCGTGCCGCGCACAAACTCATCTTTAGTTATCATATTAGTAGTAGTTTTTATGATTTCTCAAAGGCTTTCGACACAGTTTCTCATGAAACTCTTTTACTTAAGCTTAAATGTAATGGTTTTAATGGTCTTAGTGTAAAATTTTTAGCGTCTTATTTGAATGATAGGCATCAATCTGTTTTGGCAAATGGTAAAGGGTCACAGTATCAGGTATTAAAACATCGTGTGCCTCAAAGGCTCAATTTTGGCACCTTTATTGTTTATTATTTATGTTAATGATCTTCCCGACTGTATTCAGGATGGATGTTCTGAGTCTTTCATGTTTGCAGATGATTTAGCAGTTAATACTATTCATAAAAATAGTGGCATATTGTCTATGGAACTTGCTGATGTATCAAGTAGGGTTGTTGATTGGTGTAGTGCGAATAACCTTATGATTAATTCTAACAAAACTGTTAAATTAAACTTTGGTATTAATCGTCTTACTACTGTTAGTAATACTGCTGTTAGGTTTCTGGGCATCTTTCTTGAGCCTAGAATGGGATGGAAAACTCATGTTGACTATGTTGCTAAGAAATTAAGTAAAGGCCTATATATGTTAAGGTTGTTAAGGAATAATTTACCTAACAAGGTATTGTTTACAATATTTCATAGCCATATACAAAGTCATTTAAATTATGTTATTATTCTTTGGGGTCACCATACTTCTGCTCAAGCTCTTTTCATATTACAAAGAAAGCTTTAAGATTAATTTATGGAGTACCTCTTGTACTCATTGTAAACCTCTTTTTATAAGGTCACAAATCTTGGCATTGCCGTCTATGTATGTATTGGCCTGTCTTCTTTACATTCGGAATAACATTAATAATTACATAGCATGTACTTCTGTTCATAAATATTCTACAAGAAATATTACAAATTTATATATTGACAAATGTAAATACAGTATTACTCAAAATAGTTTTCTATTCTTTGCTTTTAAATTATTTAATAGTCTACCTGTTGATATAAGGAATCTTCCATTCCGAGTGTTTAGGACACGAATTAGGACTATATTATTGGCAAATCCATTGTATGATGTCGATGAGTTTTTTAATATTCATGTATCTTAATTTGTATCCATTGTATGATATCATGTATTTTAAATTGTATATGACAATGCCATACATGTTCCACATGTTTTTGCAAAATTAACTGTCTGTCTGTCTGTCCGTCCGTCCGTCCGTCTTTCTGTCTGTCTATCTATCTATCTATCTATCTATATTGCTACAGAAAGCCCGGCGCTATAAACAGTATGCAAAGCTCTTCCGTCTCGTGGAGTGAACCAGTGTTCGATTTAAAAAATGTCCGAGTTTTTCTCGGGTGGACGTCTATGGGTCATAAAAGACAGACGACATTGAGCCATTCAGGAGTTTCAGGAATCGTTGGAAGAACTTGATTATCATTGTGTACCTTTAAATTCATATTTCCTCCTCTTCCCATTCATTCATTCATTCATTCATTCATTCATTCATTCATTCATTCATTCATTGCAGTTAGGTATCGTCAGAAGCAAGAGATCATGAAACTACTATCATATAGCTGGAGAGTGTTTCTATTTTTGTTAATAACTTTTTACTACCTTAAAAATGATTCATTAATGAAATAATAATACATCCAATTAGAATAATTAAAAGGCATACGCTATATTATTAATTACTCTTTTACAGGTAACTATGTATTTTGAGTTTAAAGTATGAAAGTTATAATAGTAAGTGTGTACTTATTTGCTCTTCTATTTTGTAAGTAATTATAATTTATTTTAATCTTGCATTTGTTTACATGTCAGATTTTTATCTATGTCTTACGCTTATTTCCTTTGTTGTTACCGGTGTCTATTAGTTAGTTGATTTATATAGGGTAATTCAATAAGATTTACCGTCCTTTACGGAGCTTATTTCCGAAGACATTCTGAGCAAAAATGTCATATAAACATTTGACCTCTTCTCAATATTTACAGAGTTACGTTTCGTTATTGGAACGCATTGCTGTGAACGCGTGATCTTGGTCAGCGTGCAGTCAGCAGCCAGCGCGAGATCTACGGAAATCAAAGATAGCCGTATGCAGTTACGTAGCGCGACGAGTGTCGTTCACAAGCGTGCGGCCAAGTGTACTCAAGCGGACGGCGACATTTTTTAAAATGTGTTGTAAACTCTCCAAGACTGTAAATTATGATGAAAAATTGAACTGCAAATAATTAAGTCGGTGGAAGTGATGTGATTTGTAATGATTGTTGTGATAAGTGCGAAAGAATAATGTAATTTTCTAGTTAAAAATAGAAAAAGGTGTCTGTACGAACCAACTAAGGAGTTCAGAGTACATTTTCAGCTTTATAATTCTTTCCAATTAAAGGAACGATACTTCTGAATGGTTCATTCTCTATTTGTATTATTCTCTTACCTTCAAACTAAAGAAAAAACGTATTTTACAAACAATTTTAAATTAGTGTAACTCTGAAAATATTGAGAATAGGAACTACGGTTATGTGACTTTCTTTGCTCAAAATGTCTTCAGAAATAAGCTCCGAGAAGGACGGTAAATCCTCTTGAATCACCCTGTTTATTAGTTATGAAGATAAATGCATCAAAGTGTCCAATCAATTATAGGCCTATTTCAAGCTAACACTTTTTTAAATTACAAAAAGTAAAATCCTCCAATTGTTACTCCATTTGTGTAGTTAGAAAATGTCATCAGAATTCCTATATGGTGAAATGCGCCTGGTGTTCTGTCTACCCTGTAAAACATTAGGCGCAACCGCTTGAAAATCGGATATTCGGTCGGATGTTTAACATTGCTGGTTGTTCTGCGACCGGTCGAATATAAACCGGTTCAAAGCGCTCTTCTGCAGCACTCTAATCTGAACATTACTAACAAGTTTTCCATGGTTCATCAGTATTGCGGTGCGAAGTTCAACAATGTTTCACTGTTTACCTTGACTTGTCTGTTTTATTCTTGTGACTTTGATAGCTTAATGTTCTTGCCTTTATATACGTTTTAAGAGTATGAATTTACTGTTTTCGTCGAGCATTTAAATCTCCCATTATCAAATTCTGGTGACTCGTTACCTGCAATACCATATAAGGATAAAATCCACTGTAACACTAGAATAAAATAAATTTACAGCCCGTGTTTTGTCAGAGGCATATGATGGGGTATTTACAATGATGGATTACTGTTATGGAAGAAACTATTCTAGAAGTGTGCGGAAGATACTGCTGAGGAAGTCAGAGATACTGACGGTGTTCATGTGATGCTTTACAGATTTCAGTACTGCCTGTCGATCTCTTGAAAATAGGATGCAGTCTGTCAGCAGATGCCGAGCTTCTGTGGAGACGTGTGAATTGACAGACAGAATAAGAAATGAAGCTGAGTTGGAAAGAGTGAGCGAAGAAAGAATGACGCTAATCAGGAAGAGAAAAATGAATTGGTTGTCTGAGAAGAAACTGCCCACTGAAGAAATGGTGAACGGAAAAAATGTAGGGGCAGAATAAGATATCAGATGACAGACAACATTAAGACATAGCGGAGACTAAGAGGAAAGGGGAAAATATAGAAGATCGGGGAATGCTGGGTTTGAGAAACCTGCCCAAAGTTGGGCAGAACACTATTAAGGAATGAATGATAGTATCTAATTCAACTTTACCTTACAAAATGCCCTTGCCTTTGAAATTTCGGCATTTAAAAGTAAACAGAATATGGACCATACCTTTATTTAAATAACACATCCATGTTTGAACACGAGTACCGATATTTATAATTATAGTTACGAAAAGGTAGCACTATCTGCTCATTATAAAACTTAGTATACTTGCGTAACGAGGGATGGGATAAAACAACGATACAGTGTCTAATGCCGTCAGCAGTACAGTTTGTTCAAAAGAAATAACTAATATTATTAAATATTTCTTATTTTTCGCACGTTGAACTGTTATAACCGATTTACAACTCTCAAACTTCAAAACCCAAAATGCTTTCTGTTGAGGAGTCGCCATATTTGTTATTATCGCTGCCAAGAAAACAAAACAAAGGAAAGCTATTTGCGCATGCATACAACCAAAGAGTTGTAATATATAACTAGACACACCAACGGCGCTAGTTTCGCGCACAAAATTGAACCGCTGTTCGGTTGCCATTAAAGGGAGTTGATGCTTCGCCGGGAGTGCGAGCAGTTCATGCTTATTGAGGAGTACGAATAAATATAAGTACACTTGAAGGGAAATAATAAGAAAATGGTGAAATACTGCGCCGCAAATAATTGTTCGAGCTACTATTGTAGGATGCTCAGGAAAGCATGCATATCTTAGTATTTGAAAGAATGTTCCAAATGCAGTTCCTCCTTTGAATATGTTTACAGAATGTCGGAATATTTCTTGGATAAAGTTTTTCCAGAAACACATTAATCAGGTTTATAAGGTTGGTTTCAACAATGTATGTAAGGGTTAGATGCCATCACATTACAGTGGATTATAATAGCAGAGTGCATAAGAAAATCGGCGGACTATATCTGTCTAAAACTGTTTTGTTTCACAATAAATGAATTAATCATGTAATTTCCGTTTTGTACAGCATGTACTTCTAATTTTTAGTTACATTAAATGCAAAGAAATTAGTGAAAAATATAGCTGATGGCCTAGCTAGGCCTATTATTACCACTGCTACTAGGTCTACTATGACCACTACTAGGCCTACTAATACCACCAAAACTAGGCCTATTATTACCACTACTACTAGGCCTACTATTACCACAAAAACTAAGCCTACTACTACCACTAATACTAGACCTACTACTACCACTACTACTAGGCCTATTATTACCACTACTACTAGGTCTATTATTACCACTACTACTAGGCCTACTATTACCGCTACTAATTGTATTAAAAGTCTGTACTGACCTCTAACTTGGTGGTCATCAATTACACAATGAATAGATTGTTTTATGATAAAATTTATTCTCATATTTTAAATCAGTTTCCAGAGTTTTTATGTTCTCATGTTTCACCACTAAATATTTTCTAGATAATATAGATATTTATTACAGTAAATATCCATTATTATGTCTTTAAAACAATACTAGTAATACTGAAAATTAATGTTGACATTGCTATTATTCAATATTTCACATAAGTTACTTATCCCGAGTGTATATGGTGATTTAATTTATTTTTTAGAATATCGCCATTATAATACTTTGATAAATATAGCGCTCCTCTGCCATTCATGTTTATTTCATCACGACTCATCCTTTGTAAAAGATGTTTAAAACAGTGTCTATCACCAGGCTACATCAATGTATTATGGTACTGTTTTCGAATTTCGCGCCGCAAACACTCCCTTTAATGGCGGATGCTAGCCGGTTCAATTTGTGACATTTTTCTTGCCTGCCACTCACGGGTATGTGTCTCTAGTAAGTATTACAAACTCTTTGCATACAACTGAAACTGTCTTCCTTCGTCTTGCATTTGAGCCTACAAACAACTTTCTACGCCTCATCTGAGTGATAAAATAACGACTATAAACTGCTATATTCTTTTAAGTACACGGTATACAGTAGCAATTTATAACTCCTTTGTATTTTTCACTCACTACTATTATTATGAACTAAAATTCACCAATTTATTGATATTAAAAATATATATAATTGGAACTGGTAATGGAAATTACGGGAAAACGGCTGAACGGATTTTAATGAATGAACCGTTATTTTGAAGCTTGGCATCCAAGGATTATCAGAAAAATAATAACATTCAGTGAATCGTTAGATTTCCTACATAATTTTCCTATTTTCAAAATCCATCTTACGTCAGTTTTGAGAACTAATTGCATTTCACAACAAAACAAAACACACACTACAATAAAAAAAATAGGCTATTTCACGAAGGCCATGACCTGCAGGATTGCCGACATATTTAGAGTTCAAATTCAATTGGTTATCAAAAACTTCAAGACTTACTAAAATAATTTACAGGTCTGATTCTGTGGTGTGTAATTTTATGAGTACAACTGTGTATTGGATATTGAAATCTACAAAACGTGAGGTGGTTTGGTGATATTCTTACCATTAGAAATGAAATATTATTATAGTTAATGCCATGATGTTTATATAAACTACAAAACTTGCATAAGATAATAATATTGTTATTAAAATAAAATATTTTTATAGTTATTAATAAAATGGGGTTGGGTCTTTTTCATATACTTAATGGCGGTGTGGTGTAGATACATGCGTCATTCTCTTCAGTATTGACTCGAGAGAACACAAAAATTAGAGTTCCTGAGGAAAGACGGTATTATTTAATGATAAAATAAGAGACCTACAAGATTCTGTAATCTCCCAATCATTTCAGCAAGATCTCTCAGCAGGATAAAATGATTTTACCATCTGCATTTCAAGCTCTACATGCAGCAGCTCTACCAAGATGCTATGTCTATTGTTCGAAAGCATAGAAAACCTGACTTTTTTTAGCTCTCACCTACAATCCACAATGACCTGAAATAGCTATTGCTTTATTCCCATGTGAAAAACCCACTGATCGTCCTGACATGGTTACTTGCGTTTTCGCGTTGAAACTCAAAAACTGAAGGTGGATAGGTTCAAGAAAAAGTATTTGGCATAAAAACAATTCAGAGGGAGTATGTTTCATTATTATGGATGTAAACAACTTTCAAAATGTCTGATATTTTTGATTGAAAATAAATCTGAAAAATTTTTATTTGAACGTCTAATGAACTTTGTTTGCAGCAATTGCTGCACAAACCAGTAGTATAGTATATTGTTATCATGTTAACTCAGACTGTTAACCCTTAACCCGAAATACCGGTCTGCCAGACAGGTATGAAATTTTGTTTCTTGAATATATGCAACACTGTTTAAAAACTTGAGCTATATAATTATGTTTTCTTTAGTCCTCCTTTAGATTGCTGTAGTGTGGTTGTAATCTAAATATGTTCGGTGTATTATTGTCGCTGCATCTTATTAAAGTATGTACCGGTAATTACTGTCTGCTATATTTACCGGTCTCACAGCCTGGTATATTGTTTTACGTAGACCTAGTGGTTCGTCAGTTTCAATATTGTTGTAATTATGTTTGTTTTCTTTTGAGAGAGAGAGAGAGAGATAAATCGTCCGGCCTTAATTAAGGATGACCACGAGGATCCGGAAATTAATAGCAAATAAATATAATTAATTAAATATTAATATTGTTATAAAATAAAATGTAATAATTCCATACCAATGAACCAACAGGATTACAATGAAGAGCTAAACACAATCAAATACACAGCACAAGAAAACGGATACAACCCCAACATAATAGACAACATAATACGTAAGACAAAACAAAACCACAAAAAACAGAAGAATACAACACAAACACAAGAACACAAAAAATACATCACACTAACATACGAAAACAAAAACACACATAAAATTGCAACCTCATTCAAGAAATTAAACTACAACATCGCACATAGAACAAACAACATTCTACAAAAACATCTCAACACACAAACAACACAAACAAACAAATACAACCACACAGGCGTATACAAACTCAAATGTAACACCTGTAACAACTTCTACATAGGACAGACAGGCAGATCATTTCAAACACGTTACAAAGAACACATCACAGCCATAACAAAATTACAAAACACCTCCACATATGCAGAACACATCACAAATGCCAACCACACCTACAGAGACATCAACACAGACATGGAAATACTGCACATCCAACCAAAAAGCCACAAACTCAACACACTAGAACAATATGAAATATACGGACACACGAAAACACGCCCCATTGATATTCTCGACACACAACTCAATTTCAAAACACATACACTCTTTGATTCTACACTTCGAACGTACCCACACAGGAAACAAGAGGTGCCAAGACCAACAACGACCAGTTCCGAAGATGACCGAAAATAGGTCGAAACATATTAACAAGGTACGTTAATAATATTTAACACAAGAAAGTTCTTATTTACATATTCCGAAGTGATACAGTGTTGAAAGTTGTGTAATCAAGATGTGTAATAATTCTTTCTTTCTTTCTTTTAGTTTAACCTCTCCCTTTTAGGTGCATTTACACGACCCACGCCACCCGGGCCTTACAGGGCCGCGACAAATGTAATAATTAAGCACCATTAATCATCAATTATAAAATAAAATCTTAGAAGATGACTTTAAAATTATACTTGTAAATAAAACATTTCATTTAAAATTAGCATATCCTTAATTAAGACCTTCTGAGTGACATAATTGAAATAGTATAATCTGCAGGGAATCTTTAATATTATCAATACCCAAACACATCAGCCTATATCTTTCGAGTTAGGGGTTAAATAAATTACTTACACCAATTCTATTTTCAACTGGTCATTGTTCAGATATAGCCTACACAGTGTTAATTCAATTTGGCATGAATCATATTACCATTATTATTATTATTATTATTATTATTATTATTATTATTATTATTGTTGTTGAGAGTTCAACATTAATAATAATAATATAATAATAATATTAATAATAATAATAACAACAACAATAATAATAATAATAATAATAATAATAATAATAATAATAATAATAATAATAATAATAATAATAATAATAATAATAGGAGTATAAGGGTACAGTACATCAGTTATTCATAGATTTCAAAAAGGCGTATGACTCGGTTAAGAGAGTAGTTTTATATAATATTCTTATTGAATTTGGTATTCTCAAGAAACTAGTTCGATTAATTAAAATGTGTCTTAGTGAAACTTACAGCAGAGTACGTATAGGCCAGTTTCTATCTGATGCTTTTCCAATTCACTACGGGCTAAAGCAAGGAGATGCACCATCACCTTTACTTTTTAACTTCGCCCTAGAATATGCCATTAGGAAAGTTCAGGATAACACAGAGGGTTTGGAATTGAACGGGTTACATCAGCTTCTTGTCTATGCGGATGACGTGAATATGTTAGGAGAAAATCCACAAACGATTAGGGAAACGCGGAAATTCTAGTTGAAGCAAGTAAAGCGATAGGGTTGGAAGTAAATCCCGAAAAGACAAAGTATATGATTATGTCTCGTGACCAGAATATTATACGAAATGGAAATATAAAAATTTTAGTTTTAATCTTCGAAATGGTGGAAAAATTCAAATATCTTGGAGCAGGAGTAACAAATGTGAATGATACTCGGGAGGAAATTAAATGCAGAATAAATATGGGAAATGCGTGTTATTATTCGGTTGAGACGCTTTTGTCATCTAGTCTTCTGTCAAAAAATCTGAAAGTTAGAATTTATAAAACAGTTATATTACCGGCTGTTCTGTATGGTTGTGAAACTGGACTCTCACTTTGAGAGAGGAACAGAGATTAAGGATGTTTGAGAATAAGGTTCTTAGGAAAATATTTGGGGCTAAGAGGGATGAAGTTACAGGAGAATGGAGAAAGTTACACAACACTTAACTGCACGAATTGTATTCTTCACCTGACATAATTAGGAACATTAAATCCAGACTTTTGAGATGGGCAGGACATGTAGCAGGACATGTAGCACTTATGGGCGAATCCAGAAATGCATATAGAGTGTTAGTTGGGAGGCCGGAGGGGAAAAGACCTTTGGGGAGGCCGAGACGTAGATGGGAAGATAATATTAAAATGGATTTGAGGGAGATGGGATATGATGATAGAGACTGGATTAATGTTGCTCAGGATAGGGACCGATGGCGGGCTTGTGTGAGGGGGCATTGAACCTCCGGGTTCCTTAAAAGCCAGTAAGTAAGTAAGTAAGTATTATTAATATTGCACAAAAGCTTTAAAAATTTTTACAATTTTAAGTAACTCTCACTTTTCTACGTATTACTTGAAAAGGAAGTGGAAAAGTGAATAACAGTAATACCTAGATAAAACAAGAGTATCAAATGACTGATTAATACTATAGCACGAGCAATAAACCATAGCGTAGCTGAAAATCATTTTAAAATGGAATTGTTGCGTTCTAGTAAATAATTAGGCCAGAAACATTAAATTCGTGGGAAAATGTACGAATTAAAAATGTAATGTCACTTTATAAATATTTGGCTAGTGGATCTATTTGCATATTTACCAACATTGAGATTTTTCCATAACATATTGTGTAATACCGGAATTTAATTATGGTAATGGGTTAATATAATTGCTAAAACACGAATCATTCCCAGCTCATAGAGTGACACATATTTGAGATAAAAATTAAACCGTAGGTATTTCAACAAATGTTTTTGTTTTTACGCTACGGGCGGAGAATAATCCCACGTCATCTGGATAGAGAGGAACGCTTTGACTAACAGCATTTTGTATTTAGATTTATTAACTTTTTGTTGTGCAGTCAAAGTCACTTTACATACGTTTGATGTATTATTCATATTCCGTGGTTTAGTCATTACAATACTGCCGTTAGTGCTAACTTAGAGTTTGTGAATTAATATGAAATCTGTTTGAATATTAATGTTATGTCACACTAATAAATTTGCAATTTCTGCTGCTGCATTTATTTTCTACATTCCACACATATTTCTATTCATATTAAATTCCTAGAGCCTCCCTTTCATGTGTAATACTGGGTGTTCATTTCAAAGTGTGTCTTGACGTCACTGTTGCGAGTCAGCGATTTGAAGCGAGTTTCAGCTTTTATGTCAGAGAAGTTGCCTATTAATCAAGGCGTTCAATCTGAACTTGAGAACGTGTACGGTATAACTTGAACGTCGTAGCAACAGACGGCGGTCTGTACTGTCTATGTGCTACCATAACCTGTTTCGAACTGTGTTTTGCGCGGCCAAGTCGTACGCAGGGTATTTGTTATCATGGGTTGCGTGCGGCAACATTCCACAATACAAATCAAATGCTCCGTGTCCATGTGGACCGTCGAAGTTAATGTCAACAAATACGTAAGTAATCGTCTTAACCCTCTCCCCATATCCCGACAGTAAGAAAAAAACTCACCTCAGTACGTGTTTCCAAACAGTTCACATTCCTGCCACTACCGGCGTTACCGTACATATCAGTAAGTACTCTACAGAATGAACGCCGTACTTGCTAGGCAACTTCTCTTACACATATGTAATACACCTCTCCGGAAGTGTAGGAAGATTGAATTCTGTAGGCTCATCGACTAGCCATATGACGGCATACAGCGAGCCATGACACACTTTGAACTGAACACGCAGTGGAGTCCTGCGTTTGGTTACCTAAACCCTCATAGCAACCGGCGTCTGTGTAGGTATGTATAGAACATAGCATGACGTCATCCAACACTACTTAGGGTCGTATTCATAGACAAGACTTTGGACCAAAGTTGACTTTGGAAAGTACAAAGTCACCATTTTCCTATTCACAGTCGACACTTTGACGAAAGTAAACTTCAATCGTGACTTTACTTCGAAGTCGCCGAAAATCTAAACTTTGATTTTGAACTTCGTTCGTGGACATAAGAAAAATGGCTGATATTTCGAATATTGTTGAATTTTCGGAGAATATTGAGGACATCTAGGGGATTATTAAAGCTGTTCATGTTCTTTAGCGTATTATTAGATATAGATAATAAATTCAAATAAAGGGACAGATTTGATAAAAAGACCGTATTAGATATCCTCGTCAAGTTTCGACATTCATTGATGAATAATAATTAATCAAAGAAGATTATCTGTTTCACCAATAATTTAATTTCTTATTTCATCGCGATTTTACGCTACAATTAATTGATGGTGTAATATTGATTTGACTGTTTAATTCTATAGAGAATATGTTACACAGTTGGATATGCAGTTAATTTATAATCCTGCGGTCGTCATAATGTTTTCTGAATATTGATTTCAATTAATTTTTAAGTAGCCTGTCATTAGTCGCATTTTCTTATCTTCCATATTATCAACAGTAATCTCACTAGACGTTTTGATTTTTCTAGAGAAAATCAAAACTCGAGTGGGATTTAATTGACTATTACACGATTAGAAAAAAGTATATAAAGATTAGAAGTAACGAAGTACTCAATACAATAAAATATTAATTGACATACGAAAATACAACTGTCTTCAAATGTATTATTGTACCATCTCAACATTACAAATATTACGCTAGATGCATGCTAGATGGCAGTAGTGTCTTTATACAGACACTGTAATGATTACTATTCAATAAATCTTAGTATTAAACAATCTCTGATACGTGACTATTCATAATATCATATAGCAGAAGTTCTTTTTATCCTCTCAGAGCAGAAGCTATAAAATAACCTAACTAATATACACAAGTGTTAGAAAAGTTTTAATTAACGACGATGACATAAAAAATAAACATGAATAATTTTAAAAGGAATAATTATTGAATGTACAGTTTTCAAATTTGAATGTGGTTGGTGGTTCAATTGATGTTATATTGGACGTGTGCGTAATAGAAGTGGAAGTCGTTGACTTAGGCCTACATGGTGTATTCAACTTATTCAGGATTTCCGAATGAATAATTTTAAAAGGAATAATTATTGAATGTACAATTTTCAAATTTGAATGTGGTTGGTGGTTCAATTGATGTTATATTGGACGTGTGCGTAACAGATGTGGAACTCGTTGATTTAGACCTACATGGTGTATTCAACTTATTCAGGATTTCCGAATGGTGCTCTTCATTTATTTGTAAATCGGATTTCAGAAGATGCATAGGCATGATCAGTGATTTTTATTAATTTTTGTTCTTGAATGCCAATGCGAGTCATATTTGAAACTGCTGTGCATCGACTGGAGTGGTTTGTAATTTTATATATATTTTTGACGTCCAGACTAGCGCAGTTTCAAATGTTGGCAAACAAAGAAACAAATGCTAGGGACGCGATAAAATTAAACAAATGCTATGGACGCGATAAAATTGTGCGATAAGCAGCCTTAATTGGTTGAAATACGTCCTTTCGTACCGTTTTATTGGTCAAAAGTAGTATGACGTAGTAAGAGTGTAATAGAATAAAATTATTTTATAGTGAAATAATTCCAGTGCTTAATTGAATCTAAAGTAATTGCAATCGATGTTTTATTCACAACAAAATTCTTAGCAGGCAATACTATTTCAGATGAACTACACCGTCATGTTTTGTAGTTATGAATTTTATTGTATTGTATTATATACGAGTACAAGACTGTTTGGAACTGAGTTACGATTTTCTGTGACCAGGCAGAAGAACAAATTATTATCTATTAGTGTAAAGATCTAAAAAGGTTAATTTTTTTTACTTACATTGGTTTCACACTAAGCCCACGAATAATTACTAATAATATTTTTCAAACCAGCTATGTCAAAGTATGAAAAAAAAAATTCTGCAGTTACATCATTTGGTAACCATAACATTGTTATGGTCTCTCTGGCAGCTTTATTATTTTTCCTGCATGTAATAAACACTTATTTCTGAAAAGTAGACTACTCTGACATGTAGAGTTGTTTATTTTAATACAATTAACTTTTTATTTGTCCTACATAAACTATATTAAAATTTACATAATGTTTCGTGACATAATTTTTCTATTTTCAAAGAAATGGGCATTATTGTAGTCTACCGTTTGCATAAATGCAATGTTAAATCAGTGTATAAAATTTCAGAATTCTGTCTCTAATGGCTGTGGTGTTATGAAATAATGTGTAAAAGTTTTGAAATTTTGGAAAATTAATTTAAAGAAATATATATATATATTACGTGTATTAATATTATTATGTATTATGTCGCTCCGGTCCGAGCTGCACCGGGTAGAAGTCAGGATGGTACCCGCTGTAGGCGCTGTCTCGGCGAGATTGAAACTCTTCCCCATATCCTTGGCTTCTGCCCCTATAGTGAGGCCCTTCGCAACATCCGTCACCATGCTGTTCGTTCTATGCTGGCCGAGGCACTGAAGGAAGCAGGGTTTATAGTCCATCAAGAGGTGCAGGGGCTAGCCACACAAGGAAGTGTTCGGCGAATTGATATCATTGCCATTAAGAACAACTCGGCATACATTCTCGATCCCACCATCAGATTTGAGACACATGCAGATCAACCGCATGAGGTGGACAGTGAAAAGAAACGGATCTATGAACCAACAATCCCGTTCTATAAAGATAAATATAGCCTGTCCCACATTGATGTAATAGGTCTGATGGTGGGAGCACGAGGTACCATACCCTCCTTCTTTGCCAACAAATGTAAAAACCTGGGGCTAACACACAGCATTGTGAAGGAAATAGCCATTAGTGCCCTCAAAGGATCGGTTCAGGCATTGAGAAATCATTTGTATGGGAGTGATAATGGAAATTTCAAGTTACCTTAACCGATGGCTGTTGATTGGTTTAGATATCAATGCCAATAAATCCGTACTATTATTTTTCTCGCGGTATATGGCATTCGAATCATTCTAACCTTTCTGATGATATATTTTCCCCCCCTTCCTTAACTGTAAATGAGCACAAACGCTAATTAGGTATAATTTTTTCTGACATTTTGTATATTCGATTTCTTAACTGTTTCAAATGTATATCATTTTACCTTTTAGGGTGTGTTTCCAAATTATATGTAATACGCTTTGTCAAATCTGGCAACTTTTTCATAAGGAAAGCTAAGTTTATTTATTATTATATTTTCATACTTTTATCAGATATTTAAGTTCTAATAAGTCTTGTTGTGATACCTTTTAATTGTTGTCCAATTGTGAGTTCATTTCCTTATAAAATTTTATAAAATTAGGGCCTGTATTTTCTGATAATATTTGTGGTAGTTCACGTACATATATCCTTGATGAGTAGGAGTGAATCTGACAAAGAAAAAGATATAAATGGAATTAACACTTTCACTTATAACGTGACATACTCGATGTACACAATTAACATAAAAACAGGAACCCAGAACCTCATATCTAATAGCAAGTCCTAAACTTCCTAGCATGACGAAAAAGCGTCCTATGGTAAGGACACCCCCTGCACCTGATGCTGTAATTGCAGCACTTGCCACTAGGCTATTCCGCAGTAAAAATGTTCTGTACCAATAGTTCGAAAAATCCATTCCCTTAAGCTCATTTTTCAGACTTCAATTACGAGAAAGTTTTGCGAGGCACAATCAAGCTACATTTATTCAACTCCCCAAGGCACTTTCAAATTATCTATAAAGTCTTGAGAGAGTGTCGAGAAGAGAAAATTGAAGTACTTTTTGTGGATTAAAATTACTCTTCCTTCTCGTTTTCTGAAAGAACTCTCGTTCTTTTGTTAAACTCTAAGTGGCCTATAAGAAGAAACTAATTATGGAACTAACATACAACTCCCAATTTCTGTGTAATTCATTTTGTAAATAATTTTCAAAGAGATTTTGTTCTATCCCTTAAACGAGATAATTATGTTCAATAATTGAACTTGTCTTCTGGCTATACACTTCGGTGAGCTTTAATTACGACTGTTCATCGAAGCGTGACACAGATTTTATTAGCTGACACGGATCACGGCAACTTGTTGAATACATGCAAGATTGGAAGATAAATCTCAGAAGCTTGGTAGTTAGTTTATTGTATTCATAAATCATGTCGTTGATATACAACTTCTTAATATTTCATTCCAATATTATTAATCTTATATTCCTACAAACAGATTACGATGAAGAGATTTATAAGACACCAGATGACTAACAGGTAGGGTAAATGTTAGTAATACCACAGTCTAGTATATACAGTCACGAAGCTCAAAATGTAATAAATATACATCTATAGATAGTTGCTAACCACTAGGATCGCTACTATCGCTTCATTACAGGCAATGCGAAATAATACCTGGACAGTCTATTGTTCCTAGCAACCTCAACAACTCAAGCTTCGTGACTGTATATACTAGACTTCGGAAATACTGTGGACCGGTTTTGTGCAGCAACTTGTCCACGAACATTTCCTTAAAACGTTGACGCAGGAAAAAAACGATCTCCTCTCGCTCAGTAAATTTATAATAAATTCTCAAAAAGAAATATCACAATATTACTCGTATCACAGTATTACCAACTTTTACCTATAGGGTCATTCCATATCAAATCAATAAGGCGCTCAACCCGACCAACTCAGATTTCTTTCAAAATTTGAGTGTTTGTTTTACCTGCCGAGCTAACTAAAACTGCCGAGTTTCATATGTCCTGTGCTTTTCCTTTTCTGTTAGTGGCGTTTCAAACATGAAGAAAAATCACATTTTTGTAAGCACGCCGCTTCAATTAAAATTATATATCTCAACAACGTCTCCAGATAAATTTACAAAAATTGGGTGATACATTCTTAATATGTGATAGTTTTTATTGCTTATATTGTTTTCTGCATGTATTCAATTACACTAAAAAACATGATGAAACAATTTTCATATATTCATATTTAAAAATGCGGGGGTTCTATTTTAAGGAAAAAAATATATAGTACCTCTCAATTAGTGATATAATGAACTGATAAGTTTCAACTTGGAATCATCATAGGTTACAAAGATAAAAATTATTATGTCATTGCAAGCGTAAGCTAACCGTGTAAGTCGCGATAATTATGTCCCACACTTGATCATATTCTTGATTGTCGCTATGTAATTTAACTTCTAGTACATAATTCGAATTTTTTTAATTATTACCTCAAATAAATTATTGTCACATGGATTTTGTTAAACCTGAAGTTCTGTAAGAAATGCTTAACTTTTATTGCTGAGATGAAATAGCCTTCTCATCTTTCCAGACAGGATGCTGCGTTGTTTCAACTGCATTTTAAAACTGCTTAGCAAGTATAATATCCATCCTAAATAGAGGACTGTATGAAACTTGTGTTCCAGACACTGCGGTGGATTTTGCAAATCGAAGAGCAAGCATTTTTTCCTCTTCGGTATAGCTTTTTTCACTCACATAAATGGTATTTATGTTTGGGAGATGATCCCTTGTCCAGTCGTACATTTCCCTACCATTGCACACCATAGTAGCCAACAAATGTTGATAAGTTGGAAGGTATGAAGAAAAATTTTCTAGAAATCCATGTAGACCTGAAACTATAATAAATTGCTTCCGGCATAAGTTTTACATTCTGATAAGGACACAAACACAGACAGTATAGTTCCACTAACTCCAGCTAGAATACAATTTCTTGGTCTAAGAGCTGAAAATTTGAAAAAATATTAGCTTCATTTCAGGGTTAGAATTTTTAAACAATGCATATAATTCATTTCTGCTCATGTGATTTACTCCTGATTCTTTAACCACAACAAATATTTCTTACCAGGCATCATTCTACTTATCTCGTCACAACAACCGAATTCTTTAACTTTACCGGCAACAGCAGCGAGCAAGAGTTTTCCAGGTTTCGGATTTGGTGAACACAAAATTCCCTTTCCCTTTACCAGGACTTTGGCTTTCCGAATGATGTATTCGAAAGCTGAATGAAACTCTTTTTTATATTATTTACGCTCCAGCTTTTAGGTAGTAGTGTTAAAATGGTGATTTTTCTCACTTTATCAGAATTTTGAAAATTTTCCTGCAACTGAGACAAAATTTCAGAATCAGGAAGGTCCTGGTTCCTCGGCGTCTTTAATATCGAAGACTTTATCTTTTACAATATTTTCAAATTTCTATCGCTTATATTTCTCTTGTTGTAGCCTTTTCTGTTTAATAAGGAGAACACCTTGGTCAAAAAGACTTGTATCTAATGAACTTACATATGCTGTAGAATCGACGTATTCTTCATTACTAGAGTCATTCTAAGGATTCTGCGTAATAGCATCATATTATATTTTTATTCCTTTGCGACACAAAGCGCACACATTTTGTTCCTGTTTTAAATCAGGATCTTACATTAAGCATCCACGATATAACACTTCTTAAAGTTTTCCTCTAATTACAGTGCCCTGATTTTTCGAAGGAATTGCAGCAAACATAGGCCTATAACTTAAAACGCGACTCCATTACATCGCACAAAACTACCACATACTACAAAAACTAACGACACTGCACTTGAAACAGATCACACGTTTTGTATAAATTGAAGACTGTATAAACTGCCACTCATGACGGTCTGACTTACCGGCGACGCAGATAAGACAAGTACGAACTCGCGCGCATGCAGTGTTGGTGTAAGATGGGTTTAAGTGCTACAAACCAATACATCGATATATTTTTTTACTGATATTCCTGAAACGTTTCCAAAATGAAACTTACACCAAGGAGAGAATACTCTTACCTCTATAACATACATTTTTGCGAAATAATTTGTGTCCTACATTTATAGATATTCAATGTTAAAATGTGTTTCACGTGACCATTCAATAAAGAATTCATTACTTTGATGTAAACCTATTTTTATTGAAACGTATGATCCCTTAGATTTAAAATAAGCCCAAGTTTAAGATTCTACCTCAATTAGAAGAGAAGTTATCAATTATTTTTGTTGACATAGTGTGCGACATTTTACATTTTTTCTCGTATTGACAGAATTGCTGTATGGATATCGTGCGTTATTGAGGGCTAAAATTTTACATAATTAATTAACTTAAGGTTCTTTACCATCCCACCAAATTTAATGAAAATCTGAGGTAGTCGGGTTGAAAAGTCCACTTTTGTGTTGATTTGACATGGAATGGCCCTATAATGAAGCAGCGAGGTATGCAATAAATTTAAAAACACACAAAGACATGATCAGACAGTCGCCATGAACTTTTGGTACATAATCATTATTTATGATACCACTATTTTCAGTTGCAACAAGAACATTAATGCATTAGAGAACGAGGCGAAAACATATCTTTCTTAAGCTAAACTTCGTTCAATGCTAATAGTTTAATGTTGAATGAATCTGACACAGAAACTACTTTATTTACTCTACCTAATTCTCTATAGTACTAATAATATGAATAATTTTAATATGCTGGGTATTGTCGTTTATTCTAAATTATCCTGGGAACACTATGTTAATCACTTATATATTAAATTGACCAGAAGATTGTATTTGCTAAAAAAACTTGAAGAATTTTCTTCCCTTATACTCATTAAAAACTATAAATTATGCCTAATTCAATAGTCTTTTAAGGTATTGGACTACTCTGTGAAGTGATAGTATTGGGAATAAATTTGAATAAGGAACAAAAAAAATTTTCCTTCCCAGGCAAGATTGGAACCACGAAAGTCTTAGTTACCAGTCTATCGTGCTCTGGAGTGAACAAGGCTCTGAAATCAGCTACAAGGGTCGGTCCGGTTTTTTTTTGCCACTACTGTACACACCATGTATACGTAAGCAGAAGATTGCTACAATTTTCAAAGAGCTTTGGATCTGATTATTGAATATCTGGAATATAACCAATGGAAAGAATGACTGGAGAATTCAGGCAGAGACGAAGTGCTTGCTCATTTCACTTGAAAGTACGGGGAGACCTAAAAGGAAAGTAAAAAACCACTCTGCGGAGGAGAACACATTTGGCGCCCATCCTTCTCATTGGAATCTTTTAAAAAGAAATGTGATAATGGATTGTGGGTGGATAATAATGGGCTATTCTTCTTAACAGTTAATGGACTGGGTTAAGTGGCGGACTAAGATATACGGCACTGTCAACCATCTCAATTCTAGAGCATTTTATTAATTTGGTACTTTGCCAGCTCGGACGTCTGGAAAACGCCTACTAACATTCAGCGTCATTTTCGTTTCTTTTTTTGCTCATTTCCCGGCCCACGGAGTAATAAAACGTTCAGCTATAAACTTGCAGGACTCTTCAATTAAAAGTCTCCAATAACGTTGTCAATAATTATTTCTCATGAAAGTTTCCTCATTTTCATCACCATTTACATATTCTCTTTATCTTTTTGCATTGTATATAAAATGAAAAGCAATATTCTCTTTTATAGTGTGATGAACTCATCCACATTAAATCCAACTACCCTTCCTGTTATCAAATAATGTATACTTTACATTTATAGTTCGTTAGATAATTTTGTGGATATTAGTGAATATTTACTTGACAGGCATGTTTTGTCCATCTGTCTACAATATCTGCGCGCCTTGATATTTGATATTCACTACGCTTGTGCTGATTGTAAATGAAGTTAACATATTGGATAATGTAAGAATGTATCTGATGATGTAGCAGGCGCGATGAAAACGTTAATACAAACTGCAAAACATGTAACTTAATATAAAGGAACTACTCCTTAAATATTTTATGATGTCATGGACTGAAAATAATAAAAACCATTTCATTCCTACTTTACTACGACTTATCTGAAAAAAATCTTCAAAATGAATTGTAAAATTATGTATGGTCATGTTTAGACATGGACTCAAGACCTGACAACGCCCCAAACCTGGTCTATATAATATGAGTCACCATTAACCTGAGGGATTGTATTCGCTAGTTTTCATGTACAGTTGTCAAAAAAAAAGTGGCCGCACTCGTGAACAGCGAATATTTTCTAAGTCTACTTCGGATCACGGCGATGTTACACGATACATGTCCTTTGTAGAAGCAGTTCTCGAACTAGGGAATTATTCTGTATCTGCATCTCTGCGATAGAGTACTCGCTTGATGATTCGAAGGTTATGAGTTCGGGCCTTTTTCAAGTTTTCATTTTATTTTTTAATCATTCTTTAGTGATATAGATAATATTCAAGTTATTTATGTTTTGTTATCGTTCTTTTAGCGACATAAATCATATTCAAGTCATCATTTGTATTCTGTTATCGTTCTTTAACGACATAACTAATATTCACGCTATTTACATTCTGTTATCGTTCTTTAGCGGTATAAATAATATTCAAGTTATTATTTATATTGTGTTTTCGCTCTTTAGCGTTATGAGTAATATCGAATTTATTTATATTCTGTTATTGTTCTTTCGCGATATAAATAATCTGTATTTATAATATAAATAAACATTTTTCTTTGTAAAATAGGGTATTTTATTTAAATAATTAATTATATATTATATAATATCTTATGTTAATTAAACAAACCGATATATATCATTTATATTCTGTTATCGTTCTTTAGTGATAATAATAAACAATATTAAAGTTATTTATATTGCTATCGTTCTTTAGCGATATAAATAATATTCAAGTTATAATTTAGATTCAGTTATCGTTCTTTAGCGATACAAATAACATAAATTTAATATTAGGTTTGGAACAATATAGCTGCACAATACGGGTGTTAGTTGAAGCGGTCGGCCTTCGTTGGGGCGCCGAAATATACAGCGGTCGTCTGTCGTCGTAGTTGCTGGTGCCCACGACGCCTTTCCTTGCCCTCGGCTGCCAGCTCCGTCTTATATGGAAAGTATCTCAAGGATGGCACGTCGATGTCAATAATTAACTATGTACACTGATTAATTTGGGCGCCAGCCTCCTTGAGATTACTCCGGTAGAGGATGAGGTCCCAGGTCAGCTGCAAAACGGTCGGGACATGGGGTTTGGGAGACGTGCTCGTAGGTTGTAATGATGTAGGCGCACACCAGAAGTTGTTGGTAAGAACTATGAAAACGTTTATTATTATTAAGTGTTCGTTTCAGATTAGCAGAAATGCGCGTCCAAGTGTATAATATCTCGCTCTCACTTCCCGCAAGTTGGTAGACTAATTTCTGAGCTCACGTAATTATATATTTTGTACTGTAAAACACCAGTAATATAACGGACAGTTGATAACGTGATGAGAGGAAAGAATTCAGACTTATAATAATAATGCAACACACGACTTCTTACTACACCCACTAAAAAAATTCTAAGTCCGTAAATTGTTATACTTCGAGTTAGGTTTGCCGAGAATATGTAGAGTTCGACCTCTCCGTACGCGTTGTATATGCCTTCTGTCTATCTGCCAAAATCTATCCCCTACTTTCAACCACCAAACATAGAATTTCGCCCTCCTATCTATATATCACGTGTCTCTATTAAGAATCCTGATTGGCCATGATTACACTTACGTCACTTAAGACGCGTTCTTCAAAAATTGTTCGTTAACTAGAACATCCCCTTACTTCCGGGGTTCTGACAATTCTCTGACATATACCAGATCATCTCTTTTGGAACCTGGCTTGGCGTCATCTTACTGACCACCCGCAGGCAAAGTCCATACATTCCCTCATCAGTCGACTCCACGCCTGGACACATGTTTCCTGTCCGCCTAGCTTCCTTTCGGCCTTCCTGTCCACCTGTTACTTCCGTCTCAGATTTTGAAACTAACTTACACGTCCGCGCATCCTATCCATATAAGAATATTAACACGAAATACTAATCTAATGAAAATCTCCTCATCCTATACGAGGAACCGTCTCATAGTTTTTTCTTTTTATATTTTTTTTAACATTATACTATCTTGAAACATAATAAAATGAAAAGAAGTGATCAGAAATTGAACCTGACACATTGACATCTAAATTCCGACGTTCTTCCGACTGAGCTGCAAGAACACAAATTGGCCCAATCCTCCTCCAAGATTTTCTGATGATTTGTAGAAGCTAGTCCAGCATGCGGGGGCAAAGGCTAATTGGGATTTCCCGATCTCTGATCGGGTCAAAAATTCTGATAGAACTAATATTTAACCCTTGCGGTGAATTTCGGTAGAGTCCGGAGGGCCCAATTAGTTAAATCCACTCTTCTAATCTCCACGCTTGGGCCCCCTGGGATCTAATAAGAAGCGAAAGAGACAGTGGTGTGCGGAAAGCAACGAGAAGTTACCGCATTTATCCTTCCCAAGAAAAACTGCAAACATGAGCAAAGTAAGATTTTAATACAAAAAGGAGCATCTTCTGAGGACCTATGGAAAAAGAACTAAGGAAGAGACTAGTGAAGTGCTTTATGTGGAGTGTGGCATTGTATGGGGAAGAAACATGGGCATTACGACGAAATGAAGAGAAACGAATAGGAGCATTTGAAATGTGGATGTGGCTAGGAACGGAGCGTGTGAAGTGAACAGACAGAATAAGAAATGAAGTTGTGTTGGAAAAAGTGGGTGAAGAAGGAATGATGCTGAAACTGATTAGAAAGAGGAAAAGGAATTGGTTGGGTCACTGCTTGAGAAGAATAATAGACGACATTAAGATATGTGGATCATATGCGGAGACTAAGAGGAAGGCAGAAAATAGGAAACATTGGAGAACGCTGGGTTTGCAGTGAAATACCTGAACACTTATGTATGTATAACTTATCTAGATTGCCTTGAATGTCGTGTCTCAGAACAGTCACTATTTGCAAAGACTAGTCGATTCCATGTCCACTCGACTGCAAGATGTGATTGAGATACGGGGAAAATAGACTAAATATTGAATCGTGGCTTTTTCTTTTGTTTTTTGAACGCTTAATTGATTGAATGTTCTAAGGCAGACGCCAGTAAGTTTGTTTATGTCACGAAAGATATTTTTGTTGAGAATAAAATCTTTTTTTTTTCTATTTTCAGCCATAATATCAAAATAAATAATGATAAAGTCACGGCATAATAAATTCATGAACCAAATGTTAATTATTAAACTAAACATAAAAGGGACAGCAGCAATTATGTATATTTTCTCTCTCTCTTAAAACAAATCAAAAAAGAACATAAAAACCACTAAGTTGTATTCGAACGCAGGACCTCACGAATACCAGGCCGGAACGCTACCATTACGCTATAGCGCAACACACAGAACACTTTAATTATAACTGTAAATATCAGGCAACGTGGTCCAACAACATAATAAAATCGCCTGTCTCCAAATTGTAGCGAAGATACCCGAATGTCGCACCCTCGAGTGAGATAAGATCGGTCGTGATACGTTCGTAATAAATAGAAGCACAGTACAAGGTCATCTCACCGACATGTCTTATCTTGTATGGAAGGCGACACATAAGATACACATATGTTTTGCTCACACGGTAAAAGTAAGGCTTTATTTTCTGCGTTTATGACAAACGTTTAGTGGAACAGTCAATGGAACGTACCAAAACAGTAACATGAAGTTATAAATAAAATAGTATGAAAAACTTCGATATACAGTGATTATTGCTAATTATTAATTACTCAATATTTGATTTACCACATATATAATATGATAGGTCCATACATAGTGTTCCGCCTATAAACTGCGACAATGTAGAAACGTTTTACAAAATATTATTGATATAACAGTAGATTAATAACAATATTAGTACAGAGATAACGTCACAGAAAATATAATAAAACGAATAACCATGCTGCACAACTGTTACAGACGCAAAGATTAATATAATAATTATTAGAGATTATTATTATTATTACTAGAAAGTTTGATACGGTTGTTGCATTATCGTGATTGTGTTCTCCGTTTATAATAATTACATTTACATCCAATAACATCTATCAGATGTGGCAAAAACAAAATCACTCCTGTGTGAAAAAAAAAAAAAAAACATTTACTTACAACATTTATATTACTGGTACATTTTAAAGCACGTTTTGTAGTTGTACTATGGAGAGGTTAGTTAAACACTGCAAAATTTTGAAATGATAAACATCTATGATGTTACTGCACAGTTCATCACTGTAACAAGAACGAATGTCTAACGCTCGGCTTATACCGTTCGAGGATTTATCGCTCGCCACAATTTTACCCACCATGCTTGTGTGCTACCTATCGGATTATGCTATGAACTACTTGGCGCTCGAGCGAAAACGTCTGATGCAGACCTCTGTACTAGTCCCCAATACAATAGTTGTACCACAGTTCGACAACTTATTCTCAAGACTTAGGTCTTCGGCGAACCCTTCTCAATTCCTATAACGTTACGAAGTGTGGTCAACTCTACCTTACACCACACATTAGGCTGATCAATCAATTGTGCGATCAGGGCTATGAGCTTTAGTCCACTGCAAGACACATTTAAAATACAGTAACAATAAGAAGGAATTATCCGTTACTAAGTGTTTATTCAACTTTAATAATAGTTTTTAATAATAATAATAATAGTAAGAATAATAATAATAATAATAATAATAATAATAATAATAGTTTTATTCTCCCTGGCAGAGTTAAGGCCATCAGGCTTTCTCTTCCACTTAATCAGGATCAAATCACATACAGAAAAAATACATACCGGTATACAAATAATATGAACTTAAAAATAATAATAAACATAATTAAGTAAAAAAGAGATTGAATACATATACACAATCAGTATTAACTTTGAAATAACAATAATAAAAATATATATATATATATATATATATATATATAATATATATAATAATAAAAAAGAGACTGAATACATAATAATAAACAGAAAAATACATTCTAGTATACAAGTATTAACTTAAAAGAAAAAAATAATACATATGAATATAATCTCACAACTAAAGGAATAGTACATGGACATCATTTTATTTTTACTAACATTTTTAATATTAACCTGTCATTTTTAATATTAACCTGTCTATACCTTTAGAGAACCAGAAACACCGCTTGCTCCCCCTCCAAGACTAGAGTTCGATGATACTGGCGTAAAACACAAATCACTCTACTAGGCATAGGAAGGAAGAAAAGTAGTTCATCCATTTACGTAAACTAGGAAATATCGCGATTTTGAGTTTGATAATTTTCATTAGGTTTTTCTTTAATCAAAGTACAGTACGGTATTAAAATAAGTGTTTTTACTCACGAAGTGAGTTATCCATGCGAACGTATTCATTATGCTGTGTATATTATACTGTCTACAGCACATTAGCGTACAATATAGAGAAAGAAGTTAAATTGAAAAATAATCATAATATGAATATTTAAACACAATTTTGAAAATTGTGACCGTTCATTTCGATACAGGCTTCAGTTCTTTTGTGCATATTATCGCACTATAGACCATTGCATCTAATTCCAATTGCAAGTTTCGTCCTTCGTACTAGTAACTCATGTTGAAATAACTCTGTACGTACTCTACGTACTGTGAATTCAATCTTCACTTCTGCCCGACCCGAAAATATAAAATTACTCAGACATGCTAACTACTGTCCGTCCAAGTGGTTATGCCGCAGGATTGTAGAAAGGAGGAAATCACGTGACAGTTAATTACTTAACGAGGCCCTTTTATTTAAGTTAAATTAAACAACTGTATAATATTACGTAGACTTCCAATTCCTAAGAGAAATTAATGTTTTCAGAAAAGAGCTAAGACAGCCCAGCTATTACAGAGGGGCGAGCAGAAGCAGGTGGGGGAAATCGGGATGCGACGTAGGCAAACGGACAGTACCTGTGCGAAAATATGATTCAATATTGAAAGCTCTTTCGTCACTGGAAAACGCGAACATATTTCTGGAACGTACTATACTCAGTAACTCAGTACTGCTTACTATCTGCGGTCTTGGTTCTGTGTGGAGTTGGAACTTCCTTAGTAGAAGGGGTGGGAGTGAAGTACATTCAAAAACTCAGGTACAATAAAAATTGAAGTAAAATAAAATGATGCCCCTGTAGAATTAGTATGATCAGCACAGCACGTGTTACATTGAGAGAATGACAATTACCTAGAATTTTAGGATTACACTTCACGACAAGAACGAGAGGAGCGCATTGTGAGCTTACTTCTGGGAACAACAAGACGAAGTGATGTTTAATTTGCTTCCTGAAGCTGTCACTGCAGACGGAGACTTTCAAGAGCTCCGCCCAGATGCACCGAAGGTATCTTCACTCTAGTGACGTCGTAATTTATTGCCTAACTTGGATGCCAGCTGTGAGAGGCAAACATGTAAGAAGATACGGGCTTATGCGAATATCTTAATTGTAACTGTCTTGTTACTTCATCATCCTTGTTTGTCACAACTGTAAACCTCTCGCAAGTCCCGTTTAGCGGTCTTGTATTTGTCAACGTAGTGCTACTCCCTAACGCTTTTCTTGTTAAACAAATTTATTTATGGCATAAGAAAACTCTATTGTTGAAACTGAGGAAACACTCAACTGGACAACATGCATATTTTTAGAGAAAACAATTAAACAAAACTACGTTCCATTCTATACATCTTGATTACACAACTTTTAATACTTTATCACTTCGGAATGTGTATTATATTGATTTCGTGTGTTAAAATCTATAATAATAATAATAATAATAATAATAATAATAATAATAATAATAATAATAATAATAGTTTTATTTTCCCTGGCAGAGTTAAGGCCATCAGGCCTTCTCTTCCACTCAACCAGGATCAAATCACATACAGAAAAATACAGACCTGTATGCAAATATTAACTTAAAATAATGATAAACATAATTAAGTAAAAAAGAGAGATTGAATACATATACACTATCAGTATTAACTTTAAAATAACAATAATAAAAACTAATTAATACATATGAATATAATCTCACAACTAAAGCAATAGTACAATTATTATGATCAGCACAGCATGTGTTACATTGAGACAATGACAATTACCTAGATATAAGTGTTAATGGAAAAGTAATGAGTGTGTAAAATAATAAGAATAATACTTACTGGTTTTTAAGGAACCCAGAGGTTTATTGCCTCCCTCACATAAGCCCGCCATTGGTCCCTATCCTGAGCAAGATTAATCCAGTCTCTACCATCATATCCCACCTCCCTCAAATCCATTTTAATATTATCTTCCCACCTACGTCTGGGCCTCCGCAAAGAATAATAATAATAATAATAATAATAATAATAATAATAAATAAAAATTATACCTAAAAACTAATTCTTTGCATTTAAAATATTTCTAAACAACCTAATTTTAAACAACTGAGGACTAAGACTACTGAGGACTACTATAGTACCTGGTTGACTAGTTTCAGCCTGTTATGGGCCATCTTCATAACTGGTTGGTGGTAGTCTTGGCGCCTTTTGTTTGCGTTTCCTGTAGGGTGTGTTTGTTTCGTGTAATATAGAGTCAGAGTGTGTGTGTTCTAAACTTGTGCTGTGTGTTGAGAATTTAATTTGGATGTGTTTTTATGTGTCTATATATTTCGTATTGTTCTAGTGTGTTTAGTTTCCGGCTTTTTGGTTGAATATGTAGAATTTCGATGTCTGTGTTGATGTTTCTGTAGGTGTGGTTAGCATTTTCATGTGTTCTGCATGTGTGAAAGTGTTTTGTAATTTTGTTATGGCTGTGATGTGTTCTTTGTAGCGTGTTTGAAATGATCTGCCTGTCTGTCCTATGTAGACGTTGCTGTAGGTGTTGCATTTGTGTGTTGAGATGCTTTTGTAGAGTGTTATTAGTCCTGTATGCGATGTTGTAATTTAATTTCTTGAATGAGTTTGCAATCTTGTGTGTGTTTGACTCCATATTACACTACACAAACACACCCCAGAGGAAACGCAAACAAAAGGCGCCAAGACCAGCACCAACCAGTTCTGAAAATGGCTCATAACAGGCTAAAACTAGTTAACCAGGTACTGTAATATTTAACACGCGAAAGATATATAATACATATCCGAAGTAATTCTTTAAGATTATATAATCGAATATTGAAGGTAACGATTAAGAAAAAAATATTTCTTGAAGAAAAAGGTAAAAGGCCATAGACTATGTTGTTGATATCGATCCTTAAAACTTTCCAATAAAAGATATTGCAGATATTTAATTTATTGTATATTTTATTATGTAAATGCTTCACAGTTGTAAAAGAATTATGCAAATTTGATATTTTTACAGGTAATTATTAGCTATTTTAATATTCTGAATAGTGTTTTACAAAGTGTTTAAGCATGAAAAGTTTTATTCATTTAGTTCTTATAGTAGTTGAGATATAAACAAAAATGAATTTTACTAAACTTTTGTACGTCGATAGTGTATCTCCCCCCTTAAGAAACTCTAAAAAATTTTATTAGCACGTTATAAACTCTCAGTGTGAGAAACTAGACGGTCACACGCTGATTCCCGTGAAGGTAACTCTGCTATGCGGGAGAAAGTGATGTTAGGTATCAGTAATTTATTGCGTCGAAGTGAGCCATGTCCTCTCTAAAATTATAATGACCTCTCTCTACTGCAGTAGTAAGTACCCCGGTGATAAATTTATGTCGCAGAGTAGGTAAACGTCGGCGAAGAAATTCATCCAAGAGAGGGAAAATCCTAACAATAAAAAAACACACACATATACATACACACAAAACACACAAAAAAACAAACACGCAAAAAACACACACGCACAAAAACACACACACAGAAACACACGCAAAAACACACACATGCACAAAACACAGACACAAACACACAAAAGCACACACACAAACACACACACACACAAACACACATATACAAAAACACACACAAACACACACGCACAAAAACACAACAAACACACGTACACAAAAAAACACAAACACACATATACAAAAACACACAAAACACAGACACAAAAAACACACAAACACACATATACAAAAAACACACACAAACACACATATACAAAAACACACACAAACACACATGCACAAAAACACACTCACAAAACACACATATACAAAAACACACACAAACACACATATACAAAAACACACACAAACACATACACAAAAACACACACAAACACACATATACAAAACACACACAAACACACATATACAAAAACACACACAAACACACATATACAAAACACACACAAACACACATATACAAAAACACACACAAACACACGTACACAAAAACACAAAAACACACATATACAAAAAACACACACAAACACACATATACAAAAACACACACAAACACACGTACACAAAACACACACAAACACACATATACAAAAACACACACAAACACACATATACAAAAAACACACAAACACATACACAAAAACACACACAAACACACATATACAAAAACACACACAAAACACGTACACAAAAAACACACAAACACACGTACACAAAAACACACACAAACACACATATACAAAAAAACACACACAAACACACGTACACAAAAACACACACAAACACACGTACACAAAAACACACACAAACACACATATACAAAAACACACACAAACACACGTATACAAAACACACACTCACAAAACACACATATACAAAAACACACACAAACACACATGCACAAAACACACACAAACACACACGCACAAAAAACACACATACAAAACACACACAAACACACATATACAAAAACACACACAAACACACATGCACAAAAACACACACAAACACACACGCACAAAAACACACACAAACACACACGCACAAAAACACACTCACAAAACACACATATACAAAAACACACACAAACACACATGCACAAAAAAAACGCAAACACACACAAAAATACACACACAAAAACACACACGCAAACACACAAGCATAAACACAAAAACACACATATACACAAAAACACAAACAGAAACACACACGCAAACACACGCAAACACGCACGCACAAACACACACACAGAAACACACACACGCAAACACACACACACAAAACACACACAAACACATACGCAAACACACACGTACAAACACACACAAAAACACACACGCAAACAGACACACACAAAAACACACATACAAACACACACGCACACACTACACACGCAGAAACACACACGCACAAACACAAACAGAAACATACATACAAAAACACACACGCAAGTACACACGCACAAAAACACACACAGAAACACACACACACAAAACACACACGCAAACACACATGCAAACACGCACGCATAAACATACACACAGAAACACACACGGAAACACACACATACACAAAAACACACACACAAGCACACATGCACAAAACACAGACAGAAACACACACACAAAAACACACACGCAAACACACACTCATAAAAACACACACGCAAACACACACGCACAAACACAAACAGAAACACACATACAAAAACACACACGCAGACACACACGCACAAAAACACACACGCACAAAACACACACAAACACAGATGCACAAAAACACACACAAAAATACACACACACAAAAACAACACACAAAACATAACACGAAAACACACACTACACACATGTACACACAAAATACAAAATCCCACAAAAACCACGAAAACACACTCATCCTCTCTCTCTTTTCCATTCTGTCACTGAAGTAATACTTTCATAATTTATATATAATGGGGAAGAAATTATTATAGTTGATGAAGAAATGTTAAATGTGTTACTAAATATATAGTGTTCAAATTACCGACTCTGCAGATAAAATCTGTCTTCACAGAAAGTCATCTATTTCCGTCGCTATCGACCTGGATAAATTAGCAGGAAGATCACTTCATCGCTTCGATTGTTTCAGCTCAGTGGCGAACAAATGACTCGTCGTAACGGATGCGGCTATTATCGCAAAAGATTAACTGCAGCGTTGCAGAGAGAAGATCGAATGCAGAGATTACAGGCATGTCAAAGTACCAGTGATTAAAATAAACGAAAAGTCGTCTTATATTATTAATTTACTCAATGCATGCATCTATGGTTGAAGAAACCATAATTTCATGCTGAATTTTACTACTTCTTAATACAATTTTCATTAAACAATATGATAAGTATTGAAGGGAGGCAGCATTGATTCAAAGCAAAGAGTGACATTTTTTCACGCCACAAACCCGAGTGAAAATACATGAGACGAATTCTTGTTTTTGTTTTGAACGGAATTGTTGTAACAGTTATACTGTAGTTCATTTTCTTGAAGTATCATTCATGAGTGGTATACTGTGCACTGAAATAAAAGATAAACTTTTTTATTTTTGCATTGCACACAAAACGCATTCTTAAAAATCGCTAGGTGCAGTCACATACTGTACGGTTGAAGTAATATTAAAAAATATTACATAAAATTATTCGTAAATTCTAGTCGTTTCTAGACTTTCTGTTTAAGAAAATCTGTTTTAAACGTGCTATAATTATAACTTATTAAAAATTATAGATTTATTAATTTGTCCTACAGAATAATATCTGTAATATTGACAATTCATATCTGAGGAGAAACATTCGCTCCGGCGCCGGGGATCGAACCCGGGTTCTTGGTTCTAAGCACCAAGCGCTCTGACCACTGAGCTACGCCGAATTCAATCCACAACACCGGACCGAACTCTCCTGCTTCAGTGTTGCCCTTTGTGGCCTGACTCCAAGTTAGGCAATGTTGACGTATGTGTCCAATGTCAACTACCATTTTATTAGGAGCGCACTCAGCTGAGTGACTTGTTTGGCCGGAATTCCGCAGTTACGTAAACAGTAATCTGTACAAATATATAATATTCTCATAGCTGCAGTGCATATATTTGTACAGATTACTGTGCACACTTAACTGCGGAATCACAGCCAAACAAGTCACTCAGCTGAGTGCGCTCCTTGTATAATGGCAGTTGACATTGATATACAGGTTGTTTAAAAATACGGGGCATAATTTCAGGTATGTATTTCCCACATGTAGACAATCAAAATAGTTCATTACAACATGTGTCCGGAAATGCTTCATTTCCGAGTTATGGCCTTCACAACATTGAAATTCACCGGAACGTTTTTCTTTCCGCAGGTCGTTGTCATTAAGAAAATGTTCAAAATGTCCACCTCTGCTTGAATACAGACCTCACATCGATGTCTCATTGACCTGCAAACACGATCCAAACTCCAGGAGTATTGATTATGTCCTCAGAACATGCCACAATTCGATTCCGAAGGGATTCCAAATCAGGCACCGGAGACGAATAAACCAATGATTTTAAATGGCCCCACAAGTAGAAATCGAGAGAGTTCAGATCAGGTGAGCGTGGAGGCCAAGCAATTGGGCCACCTCTACCTATCCATCCCAAACCAGGAGAGTTAAATTTTCCATACTCGCACAGACGGTAATGGAGACGTACAAATGTCTTCCGATCTGGACATTGTCGCTGTGGGTACCTCTCCTGGTACAAACGACGAGCCAGCGCAGCATTGCCGTCCGCCTTACCGTACATGAAGTGTATCTCTGCCAGCTCTTGATTTGAATACATGTCGCACAGTCTAACGCCTACACAACACTGAATGTAACCTTCGCCTCGGAATGAACTGTCAGAGTGCCCTCTTAATGCCTCCTTTGACGGCAACGACAGAAAAACGTTCCGGTGAATTTCAATGTTGTGAAGGCCATAACTCGGAAATAAAGCATTCCGGACACATGTTGTAATGAACTATTTTGATTGTCTACATGTGGGAAATACATACCTGAAATTATGCCCCGTATTTTTGAAACACCCTGTATACGTCAACATATATGCCTAACTTGGAGTCAGGCCACAAAGGAAACATTGAAGGAGGAAGGTTCGGTCCGTGCTGTGGATTGAATTCGGCGTAGCTCAGTAGTCAGAGCGCTTGGTGCATAGAACCAAGTATCCTGGTTCGATCCCCGACGCCGAAACGTATTTTCTCCTCTAATATTAATTATTAAAAATTGTTTGAGATGTTGTAATAAGCATTTTTAAGTTTATTGGAGTATTGTGTTGAATCTTTGAACCCAGAGAAGTTCAAGATAAATTAATTTATTATGCATACAAGTCTAAATGGCGACTGTCACCGGGTTACGAAGGTACTGTTACAAGCAATGAACGGTGCAGAGTTTATTATAGTTTGACATGAGTATTTATACACTACGGATTTGAACGTCATATAGAATTGTCACTCAGTTTCGAAAACGCAAAGATATAATGTAATATAATAGCTTCATCACCATCACATTGGAGTGTCATTGATCCTGCAAAGTAGGCCTACGTGATAAACAATGTATGATGCACGCTTGGACATTGTAAATAGGGTCAAATAATTAATACTCTTGATTACAAACAAATTGATTGGTGAACACTGTCTGAATAACAATGAGAATGCACTATTGTATCACAGTATTTGAAATTAGATTTTTAAACAACTGCTTTAAAAATCAGGATTAAAAACACGGTCAGCTTGGTTGCGAAGCCCAAAAGCTTTCCACAGACTATAAAATGGGTACTGCTATGTACATTGTCCCTCGCACAACAGGAAAACCTTTTAAATAACGATCGATAATACTTCAAGAGAGAGAGACAAAGAACCACATTGTCGGAAAGAACAGTTTGTCGTAAAATTTTTCCACCTCTTTAAATGACAAATTTCCTATTTTTATATTTTCATTTCTTACTATCTTCCTTTGTTATATTTTATGTATTTTCTTCGTTTATTTTTATCTCAGTGTTAACGTACTAGGTTATTTAGCGTCGTTGAGATTGGTGATAGAGAGATGATATTTGGCGAGATGAGGCCGAAGATTCGCCATAGATTACCCTGCATTTACATTACGTTTGGAGAAAACCTCGGAAAAACCAAACGTGGTAATCAGCCCAAGCGGGGATCGAACCCGCGCCCGAAAAACAACTTCAGACCGGCAAGCAAGCGCCTTAACCGACTGAGCCACGTAGGTGGCTACGATATTGTATTAACTATCTGGATATTATTTTGGTATCGCTGGAAATGGTGATGGCGACATAGTATTTGCCAAGATGAGGCCGAGGATATTATCATATATTACCTGACATTCGCATTACGGTTGGAAAATCTCGGAAATAACAAAGCAGGTAGTCTACTCAAGTGAGAATAGAATTCATGCGAGTGGTTTATTTTCTATGTTCTGTCCTTTCCTAAATAAGTCTATCTCTACTGTTCCTAGTTGCTATTTTTTTCTCGTCATTTGATTGCCATATCATACTTTTTCGCTTTCCATATCTACGTTCCTCTCCATTATTGCTGCTTTAAAAATTGGCAGTTATTTCAGGGTTAAAAACACGGTCACCTTCTTTGCGAAGCCCAAAAGCATTCCATAGACTTTAAAATAGGTACTTCTGTGTACATTGTCCCTCGCACAAGAGAACCTTTTAAATAACGGTCGCTAATATTTCAAGAGAGAGAGAGAGTGAGAGAGAACCACTTGGTCGGAAAGGACAGACAGTTCGTCGTGGAATGTTTCGACTTTTGTAGCGGAGATGATAGGAGACAACGAAACTATAGGTAAAATGAATGCCATCTTCTTTGTTAAAATATGTTTTTTTTTTCTTTGGCATGAACCACGGTGGTTCAGTTTTAAATTTTGTTTAACTTAATTAAAAATAGCAATAAAAAATCTTCCAATTTTATAATTAAGAGTACAGTTCCAAATACGCCTTTGATGTAAAAAATAATAACTTTTACTAAAATAAAATATCTTTCCTGAAAAATTAATTACAAACGTTGAATATGAACAAAACTCGTTATTAGTTTAGTCAAAATCTCTGTGCATAGGCACAGAGGGATGAGTTACCCAAAATTCCTTTTTTGGTGTGAGGAATGTAAAAAATATATTATGTTTTTATGTAAAACTAAAAATATGCATTACAATTTTTTTTTCCTTTTGCATATCTGGCGTCCACACGTGTGGAGTAACGGTCAGCGCGTCTGGCTGCGAAACCAGGTGGCCCGGGTTCGAATCCCAGTCGGGGCAAGTTACCTGGTTGAGGTTTTTTCCGGGGTTCTCCCTCAACCCAATACGAGCAAATGCTGGGTAACTTTCGGTGCTGGACCCCGGACTCATTTCACCGGCATTATCACCTTCATCTCATTCAGACGCTAAATAATCTAGATGTTGATACAGCGTCGTAAAATAACCCAATAAAATAAAAAAAAATAAACATATCTGGCAAATTTTTTTTTTTACTTTATTTAGTTTTATTTTAGTAGCTTATTTACGACTTTTATCAACATCGCAGGTTATTTAGAGTCTGAATGATATGAAGGTGATAATGCCGATGAACTGAGTCCGGGTCCCAGCACCGAAAGTTACCCAGCATATGCTCGTATTGGGTTGAGGGAAAACCCCGAAGAAAACCTCAACCATGTAACTTGCCCCGACCGGGAATCGAACCCGGGCCACCTGGTTTCGCGGCCAACGCGCTAGCCGTTGCTCCACAGGTGTGGACTGGTAAAAGAAAATCTACGCCGTTTGCTCTACCAATGATTTAGTGTTAGCAAAAAAATAAAACGTACAGAATGTTGCTTTTCCATGACTATTATACTTTTACTAGGTCATATTACTTTTTACCAGTAAAACGGTACGAAAAGACGTGTTTCAATCAATCATGGCTGTTTATCGCTACAATTTTATCACTTCTCTAGCATTTGTTTGTTTTTATCACTTCCCTAGCATTTGTTTCTTTTTTCTGCCTACATTTCAAAATTCAAATTCTTTACGGTACCACAAAATATGCTCTGCGATCATGATTTGTTTACCGCAGGGAGGGGAGGGAGGCTTTCTTTTCCAAATCGACTGTACGGCACCGGAAACGCTTCTTTCTCGTGAGGATGAACATCATTTCAAAAAACTATTCAAAATAGTTAATTTTTCGATAGACTCGTTACTTATGAAAGACCCTGTATATAAATTTCAGATCTCCACAGATCTGACACCTTTTCCGTCACCTAATTTAGCTTCATAGAACCAGAATTACATTTTTTTCCGTCCTTCTCTTCTCCAAGTGAATTGTCACTGCCAACAGTACAATATTTTGGGGAAGTGGTATAGGATTCTTAGATATAAGGTACTGCTTTCAGAGCACATGCACAGTTTGGATATACAATTTGTGTCGTTCGAAATTATTACACAGATGAGTTTGTAATTTAAATGTTCATGCGCAATAGTCTTTCTAAATGACTGTGTAAATGCATGTTACGAATAGGAAGTTATGTAGAGTTGTAATTTGTATGTCTTTTAAAGAGGAAAACATTGTTACTTACCAAAGTATTGAGTTGAATTTCACTGCTGCTCTTCCCAAGGGTCTCCGAAGACAACCTGAAAATTATACATAAAACAATAAATAATACTTCCTTTAAGAATTTAAAAAGGGAAATGTATGTATGGAATGACTACTTTCGTGTACGTACTTCACCTTCACTTTGTAAATTGTTTATTTTATTGGGTTATTTTACGAGGCTGTATCAACATGAATAATTTCAAGGGAAAAATTGTTCCGGGGCCGGGTATCGATCCCGAGACCTCTGGTTGAACGTACCAGCACTCTACCATTGAGCTACCCGGGAACTCCACCCGACAACGTCTCAACTTTTCCCTTTATATCCACACAACTCGCGTGGGCTGACGAAACGGCAGAGTCCCACAACGAGTGCACACAGAGGTCCCGGGATCGATACCCGGCCCCGGAACAATTTTTCCCTTGAAATTATTCAAATCTTCTTTACAGGGAGCTTCACCTGAAAGACTAGATTTGCATAATATATACGTTACTGTGTACGTTAACAGAAAACCACAATTCCAAGCCACCTGGTTTCTCGGCCAGACGCGCTGACCGTTACTCCAAAGGTGTGGACCACTTTGTTAATAATAGTATTAACAACTAGCCGAACCCGTGCGCTCCGCTGCACCCGCTAGAAATAAATATAAAGTAATTACATAATTAAAATAGGACATTTGATCCAGGGAACATTCGTGTTTGATAGAAGGATAAATCGTTTAATATATTACTTAATTTAAATTGTATTTAGATAATTAAAATGCGATTATTTTGGTCCAGAAAGCACTCATTTGGTGCAATGACAATTCCTTTAACATGTTTCTCAATTGTTATTACATGAAACCATAGTTTAATGAACATTGACATCATTTAAATTTAATGTGTATACTTTATTTTACTTGCTATATATTTCCATTGAATTATGGTAATAACTTAATTTTAACCCTCGTTGTTTTCTACGTATTCAGTAAATGGCGCTTAGCCCACTATGGTTCTGAACCTTTCAAATAACTTAAATTATATTATATTATATAGTATTATATTATATTATATTATATTATATTATATTATATTATATTATATTATATTATATTATATTATATTATATTATATATTATATTATATTACATTACATTATTATATCAGAAGTTACTGTAATAACATTATAGTATTATGTGTAGTATAGTGTAGAGAAACTACACTTTCCAATGATGAAATAATAATTAATTATACAAATCGGTTAATTTAGCTTCCGATATTACTTCATACAACACAGAAACATTCTCTGTAAGGCTATCTTTCATAGCTTTCCATTGCTTTTGTCCAAGGCCCCTTATAGACGAAGTCATTTGTTTTTGTATTTCGTTACACGGCCTTAGAAGGCAGTTATTTTAATTTTAAAACTTTTTATCTCATTAAATATCAGTCCTATCAAAATTTTTCAAACAATAAAACTTATCGCAAATGATGTTTAAAGAAACTTTTGTTATGTAACATTTTCACAAAAATCAATAATAAGCGAGATATTTCGATTTATTTAATTCAGGTCCCCTTATAACCCCCTTTAAATAATGTATTTTGAATGCCATATAGCCTAAAATCTAAGTTACAATGAACTTAATTTATATTCCAATTTTCATCGAAATCCGTTCAGCCATTATCGCGTGAAAAGGTAACAAACATACAGACAGACATACAAACAAAAATTTCAAAAAAGCGATTTTCGGTTTGAGGGTGGTTAATTATATATGTTAGGACCAATTATTTTTTGAAAATCTAAAATTACCAGAAAAATTTCGGTTACAGATTTATTATTAGTATAGATAATGATAATATTAATAATAATGACAATAATAATAGTAATAATAATAATAATAATAATAATAATAATAATAATAATAAAAGTTTTGCTAATTTAATGGTAAATATTTTATAGGCCTATCTATGCTGAGAATAAATTAAAACTATAGCTTCTAAGGAACCGCGCTACAGATACTGAAACATTTTCGCCCGCTCAACAAATAAGTCCCTGAGTGTACAGAACTGCCATTCCTTGTAAATAACATAATTACAGTTTAACAAAAACGCCAGATTTAACTCAGGCAATTTATCCATTATATGGACTGTAGCACGGAAAGAAAACCATTAGCTACGGACAATAATGGAACTTCTTTCCACATCGACCGCATTATAGAACGGTTAGCTGCAAACGGCATTTTTTTAAACATTACTAATGATTATTACATGGTTGAAGCAAGACAAACGTTGTAGAAAAACGGCACTAAAGAAAACTTAACTAATTCGAAGATAAACGGAGTTTAAAAAATATGGAATATCATTACTAGAAACTTTATCGCTTTTAGTTTTATCATAAAATGAAGCGTACAAAATTTTTTGGAAATAAGTCATAAGTCATGTAATATTATACCTCCGTTTAAAAATATTCATCAATACACAATGTAAGAGTATTTATATTTTTTCATCAACACCCTAATTTAACGCAACTGGAGTCTGCTTTAAATTTTATGAGTAAAGTTATGAATTCACTGAACATTATCTCAAATATGAATGGTTTTTCTTATACGACCTTAAAATCTAATTCAAAACAAATAGGTGTATTCGTGTATAGTAGCAAGGCTATCTACTAGAGATAGCCTTGCTGCAATACGTCAGAACTACCTATAATTTGTAGATGCATACACTCAATTTGTTGGTTTTCAAGGTTTGTTGATTAATATTATTTATTTTGTAATAAATTAATTATAGTAAACATGTTTCGTTTCACTTCGTATTTACAGGATTTAAAGTTCACTGAGTTTACGCTAATTGGCACGTACTTAATAGATAATTATGTGTTTTGTTACGTATTATGTTGAAGGTATATTTCTTCATTTTTTCATAGATCTTTATATTTGGCCTAACTCAGTTTATATCCTCATATTTTATTATAATATGTCAATAGTTTCCTCTATTTACATTTTAATTTTATTTACATAATTTACATTCTCAGCTTGTTTTCAGTAGTTATATTTATTTAAAATTATATCTTAAAAAGTTTATAACAAATAATTTAGGATAATAGTATTGTTATAGTGATTGGCCAGGTTCAAACTAAAACGGCTTACTGGGCTTCTGAAATACGGTATTTATAGAAAAGCACGATAGATAATCGCATAAGATAATATTAAAATGTATCCTAGACCTTTCACGTTACAGGTGAAACACCATAAAGTTGCAAAACACTGTCAATTTGCTAGCCACATATTTGTTAATTGAATGGAACTTATGAATACTGCGTAGGAACTTACGTCTTCATTGCATTATTGATTTCATTATTTTCGGTGCAAGGAATATCTTATTTATTTATTTACCTTTATACTATCAATAAAAAAACATGTTTTCTTTTCATTATTTTAAGTGACAGTCTTTGTATGTAAGTAGCCGTATAGCTAATTGATTGCAATAAATAGTAATATGCGTTACAAGAGCGGTATGTTGAAGTTTTCATGTTCGAGGAAAAGTTTGAAAAAGCGAAACGTAGTTGAGCTTTTTTAATTTCCGAGAATTGAAAGAAAACATATCGCTCGTGTGTCGTACATTATTTTGTGCGAAGATCGTTTATTACATACATGGAAGAGGAATTTCTAATTAGTTGCAATAAAATCTCCATCTTGGTTTCTGTTCAATAACGGCAAATTTGCAAAACAAAAATATCTATCTTCAACATTGTTGCTTTAAAATGTTTTCTGTGTTTACTATACTCCAGCAGGCCGTGATATACATATGTCCTTTTTTCCCCCCCAGTCTATGAAGAGTCTGGAATCTTGTTGATTTTTTCACGGCTTCCTTAATGTTACTTGCATCACGAATGCAGTAACTTTAGTGGAGTTGTAGAGTTTACTTAATTTTTGCAAGTATTTAAAAACAATAATTAACAGTGCAATTTAGGTGAAATTGCAGTGGTAAGTTTCCAATTTATACTCTAAAAATAATATGTTAAAAGCCTAAAGCAGTAAAATCAATATATCACTTAAGCGGTAAGAAGAGGGAAATTGTTACGTGTGTTAGGTTGGGAATACTGAATGTGGAATTTTAGACTTTCCGCGGATTGATTTTCTGCGGAAACCAAGCAAATACGCACGATCTCGCACAAACATTATTTTCGAATCCATAACAATTTACATAACTACTCTGAATCTTGATCTTACCTTTGTGCATAAAGTAATATTGAGAAAACACGCGTTACATACAACGAAAGCAATGAGCAAATACAATTACATCAATATCACTTTAGAATCTGACGCCTCCACCCAGAGTTGCCAAAACTACCCATGCTCCGGCTTGTAACTCAAGAGGGCTAATCGATTACTTACTTACTGGCTTTTAAGGAACCGGGAGGTTCATTGCCGCCCTCACATAAGCTCGCCATTGATCCCTATCCTGAGCAAGATTAATCCAGTCTCTACCATGATATCCCACCTTCCTCAAATCCATTTTAATATTATCCTCCCATCTACGTCTCTGCCTCCCCAAAGGTCTTTTTCCCTCCGGCCTCTCAACTAACACTCTATATGCATTTCTGGATTCGCCCATACGTGCTACTTGTCCTGCCCATCTCAAGCGTCTGGATTTAATGTTCCTAATTATGTCAGGTGAAGAATACAATGCGTGCAGTTCTGTTTTGTGTGACTTTCTCCATTCTCCTGTAACTTCATCCCTCTTAGCCCCAAATATTTTTCTAAGCACCTTATTCTCAAACACCCTTAATCTATGTTCCTCTCTCAAAGTGAGAGTCCAAGTTTCACAACCATACAGAACAACCGGTAATATAACTGTTTTATAAATTCTAAGTACAATATCTATACTAATAATAAATCTGTAACCAAAATTTTTCTTGTAATTTTCGCTTTCTCAAAAATAATTGGTGTTAACATGTATAATTAATCATCCTGAGACCAAAAATCGCTTTTTTTTTTTAATTTTTGTTTGTATGTCCATCTGTCTGTCTGGGTGTTTGTTATCTTTTCACGCGATAATGGCTGAACTGATTTATATGAAAATTGCAATAGAAATGAAGTTCGTTCTAACTTAGATTTTAGACTAAATGGCATTTAAAATACGTTATTTTTAAGGGGGGTTATAAGGAGGCCTGAATTAAATATATAGAAATATCTCCCCTATTATTGATTTTCATGAAAAATATCACATAACGAAAGTTTCTTTAAAAATGAGTTCCGTTAAGTATTATTCTATGGAAAATTTTGATAGGACTGATATTTATTGAGATAAATTGACTTTTAAAATAACAATACTTTTTATGTCATTGCAACCTTAAACGAAATGAAAACAAAATGACCATCTATAAGGGACCTTGTACAGCAACAAACAGAAGTTATCCATTTAACACTATTTTTATACGGATATAATATTCTATTATGGGAATATATAAGTGTACTACAATTATATTTTACTGAAATGTGGTAACCTCGTTAGATTAGAAAAGGATAGCACTTGTGGTGAAATTCATGAGAAGGAAAGAAACGAATAGTTTCCATTCTTTGCTCTACTGAAATTTAAGGTCCGAATACTCTATAGTAGAATTATCTCCGCCGAATGTTGAGTCACACACATTCATAATCCGGATACTAGAGGCATCACAGACCGCTCTCTTCAGTTATTGCAGTAAAATTATAAATTGCCGAGCTCGGTATGGCAGACCAGTAAACTATAGAAGCAGGGAGCGTGAATTGCAAGGCAGTAGACCGTGAGTGGCCTGAAGTGTGTTCAACTAAAGCTATGTCGCTGTTAATTATGACCGAGCCGAAACTCGTTGTATCAACACAAAAAGAAGCACGATAAGATGCGGAGGATATTAGCGCCGCCACCCAGTTGAAATGTTTCCAACCCTCTACTGACTTTTATTTATCTAAAATGTTTAACAACAGAGAAGGAAATTGCAAAATGTATGTCATATCTCTTACCTTTATACACATTGGCTGAACTAGATATCGATTTTGTAAAGAATTTGCAGAAAATTACTTCCATCGCTAGTAATTTAGCCGGCGACGTAGCTGCGTGACCTCGGGCTTCAAGCCTTGGATTAGCGTCACTTCCTCTGCTCTTACCCCGTTTATGTGTTAGCTATTAGGTAACGTCCATTTTCGGTTTCCCTTCAAAATGTTCTAGAGTTTCTCCAGTGGAACAGCAAAACTCGGGGTGAGACAAGTGACCAACAAGCTTGGAGCTCACACACTCAGTTTTTCTCAGTCCCAATCTCCCTTGCATGAACGCGTCTTCGCGTACCTATTAATGATTTTTCTCCTACTTCCCCTTTCATTCATTCATTCATTCATTCATTCATTAATTCATTCATTCATTTCATTCGCCTTACTGAATGAGCACTGGGTTGAATTTTCTTGTCAAAAGGAATTCTCTCATGAAATTTCGATCTGTGTGCGCATATGACAGGTAAGATCGTGGGGAGTTGGAGTGAGTAACGAAATCAATTTCGCGAGCCAGCTATAATGGCTCAGGAGAATATCGTGCGTAAGAAACGTTACCTCCGTCCTTGTTGGACGATCACTCACCTCTACAGAGGCTTATGGACTTGGCCAGTAGTCGGCTCTTAGAGAGAGCTTACCCTCTACGACAGTGATAGCCAAAACCTGTGTCGCCTCCACTCAAGCGTAACCATGGCATCATACCTCCACCCTCTGTTTACAGCCATCACTTCGACATAAGACAAGACGTTTATCAGCAGCGGACGTACATATGTAATGTTACAAGTGTGTAGAATAATATTATCTGTGAGGAAGAGCAGACTGTGGATCATCTTCTGTTTCATTGTCCAGTGTTCGAAAACAAAAGATTTATTTTGGTCGGACATTTACATTTTTGTAATGTAATATATGACAAACCACTATTCAATTTGTTCACAAAAACGTGCTGCTATAAAGAGTTTTGTAATTTTATATGTAATATATTTAAGAACTTGTAAATAATTCAAATTATTGTAGTATATAAGTGTTAATTTTAAGTAGCAAGACTGGGTTACCCACGTCAAATGAATTCTCATTATAATAATATAAACTCAGGCTATAACTCTAACCCTATTGTACTTTGGGGTAAAATAGGATTCAAGAAAATATATATTCAAATAAAATTTAAATAAATAAAATATGAGCCGTTCAGAGCAGAAGTGGTGTAAGTCAAAATTGGGTAATGAGGTTTAAAGTAAAAATTCTGTAAAATACAGCGCAAAGTAGCAATTAATATGTCCTTCTTGCTATCCACTGACTACTAATAGTTTAAATAAATTGAATATTAAATGCTACTTTGCGCCGTAATTTACAGAATGTTTACTTTAACATTCATTATCCATTTTTGTCTTACACCACTTCTGCTCTGAACGACTCATATGTTTCGATGTCTTTCCCAAAACAGAAAACAGATAATATATAAAAATTTAATTTTAAGGAGCATGGGAGCAAAAGTATTTCTTTTGTGCAGATGGCAAAAATGTGAGATACTTAATTTGTTGTAAAATTGTATATGAAGTATAAAATAACAATGTACGTTGTCATTATTCTTCTTGATATAAAGACTACCACGCTCTTCCTGTAATTTGAATATTTCATTATTAAACGAACAGTAAAAAGTATCGGCTTCTATGTCTTAATCAGAGTAAAATACTTTTTTTACGTGGTGTAATTTACAACTTCGTGACCAGTCTGATACGTTTTTCTAATTTCAAATATCTGCTGATGTAAAGTACGCTTTTTTATGGTAAATAAGAAAATATATTTTATTTCATTAATAATACAAAAATAATAAATGCGAGGATAAATGTTAACACGGAAAAAAGTGTGTGTAGTTAATAAGTAGAATAATATTATATTGTTTTTGTTTTTTGGTCACAATCAGTCTCTGCACTGTTGTTCGCTACATTACCTGAGGAGATACCCACTCCACCCCTCTCCATACGATAGCGGTGTGCGGGTTGCATTTCTATTACGTCACAATTTCGTGATGTTTGGCAACCAGTGCTCTATGGACTGTCGTGCAATTGATTATATACAGGATGTTTCCGGGCTAGTGTTACAAACTTTCAGGGATGATGGGGAAGGGCACATGTATTAATTTGAAATCAGGAAGCCTAGTCCGGAAATGACAGAGTCGAAAGTTATAAGCAAAAATAGTTGTGTGGAAATGGAATTGTAATTTGGCACGACGTGCCCTCCTTCCCTTAACCTTTCGAACAGTCGTGGAAAGATGGTGTGGGCCGGATGTCTCCTACGTGGGTACTTGTCCCAATACAATCTGTGAGCTTGTCTACTGTTCCCATTGGTTCATCCGTATTCGAAAAGCACGTCTGCATATTCCGCTCTCGTGTACTTCTCCATTTCACTAGGACTGATCGACTGGACACTGCAGCTTGTACACATACACTGCTGGCTACAGACGTGCATTTCAGGACCGACCATGTCCGTTACACATTACGCTATCTGCATTGCTTTAGTGTAGTTTCCTGTCTCCACCCCTCAGACAGCGCATTGAATGGAATACTGTAGGTAGACAACGTAAATTTGAACTTTTCTCATTTAGAACGGAGGTAATGAGTAAGCTTTAACTGTTCATATGATACTTATATCGAAATTGGTTCTTCAGTCATGTTTGTATAGGCTATTTCACTTACGACCTATAATAAAGTACACTGCTAAAGGTTGGTCTACAATAAACCGAGAACGGAAACGACAACGAAAAAGATAGCGGAAAAATTGTTGAAATTAATGTCTTTAAATGTGAGCATTCACAATTAACGAGAAGCTTGCCGGTGCCCGGGAACGGTAATGTGAGAGTTGGCCAAGTTTCAACTTTGCCGTTCTCGTTTCCGATCACACCCTACGAGATTCATTCTGTTATCATCAACTTGTAGCTAACCCACAAATTCAGTAGAATCACTTTCAATATATGCTATATGTATATGTGACATAAATTTGGAGATTTATCCTTCGAAGAGTTGGAAAAATTCAAATACTTTGGAGCACCAGAACAAATATAAATGACACTTGGGAGGAAATTAAACGCAGAATAAATATGGCAAATGCGTGTTATTATTCGGTTGAGAAGCTTTTGTCATCTAGTCTGCTGCAAAAAAATTTGCAAGTTAGAATTTATAAAACAGTTAAATTACCGGTTGTTCTTTATGGTTGTGAAACTTGAACTCTCAGTTTGAGAGAGGAACAGAGATTAAGGGTATTTGAGAATAAAATTCTTAGGAACATATTTGGGGCTAAGAGGAATGAAGTTACAGGAGAATGGAGAAAGTTGCACAACGCAGAACTGCATGCATTATATTCTTCACCTAACATAATTAAGAACATTAAATCCAGATGTTTGAGATGGGCAGGGCATGTATTGTAGCACGTAAGGACGAATCCAGAAATGCATATAGAGTGTTAGTTGGGAGACCGGAGAGAAAAAGACCTTTGGGGAGGCCGAGACGTAGATAGGAGGATCATATTAACATGAATTTGAAGGAGGCGGGATATGATGATAGAGATTGGACTAATCTTGCACAGGATAGGGATCGATGTCGGGCTTATTTGAGGGCGGCAATGAACCTCTGGTTTCCTTAAAAGACATTTGTAAGTAAGTAAGCAGATGTAACAAGACTATCACGTAAATTGAATTCTTAAACATTCCGTGACTTAAATTTCGAAGTTGGTTAATTTGTGCTTATGTTGGCTGGCTAGTACTCATGAGACAATGAATGCCATTGGTCAATTATACACAAATGGTATCAGAATGCGTAATATCGCCTTTACATATCGTTACTGACATACATATAGGTATGCATAGCCGTTTCCGTTCTCAGGTTATTCTGAATCAAAAATCTTCACGCTCACGTCCTTCGCTTTCAGTTCTCGCTCTGGTTTTCGTTCCCGGTTTATTGTGGACCAGCCTTAAGTCAAATCGATAAAATATTCAACACACCCACGTATGAGTAATATACATAGATTTACGTGCCACGTGAATTATAGTTAGTACCAACAACTGGTCTGACCATAGAAACAAACTTCGAGCATATTTGTACATATTTAATCAGCTTATCGACTCATGTTCCCTATCCGACTTGTGTAACTAATCGACATCGGACCGTGAATATGAATTATTAATGTCCGAAACAAGTGTAAACCGTAAATATGGTGGGAGAACTGCTTAACATATGAATAAATGAGCTTTGGAAGGAATTTAGCAACGGTTCGTTATGTAAATTCAGATAGGGAACACGCTTCTGGACACCATGTGCCGATTACGTCCACACAATTACCATAAATTCTCGCGCTTTCAACTTTTTCTTCGTGACAAAGCAACGCCTCCTAGAATGTTAATAATTCCTACCACTCGCCGTCCGTTGCTACGAACCTAAGCGTTTCGACAATGAAATTATCTCCCCACTCGACACATCTGATGACTGAGACCAAGATAAGGTACTTCACGAAAAAAAATTAACGGCAGAATTTGTTTTAATTCTCAGGAAGAATTAATAATTTTTATTCACCACCATGATCACCCCATATGTGTGTACAAAATGTGTCTTGTAACGAATCGGAATTTAAGCAAAAGTGATCATTCTTGTAAATGGCATCTTAAATAATTTTATGCTCGACCATGCCGAAATGTAGTAATTACACACCTGGTAGCAGAACTTTAATGCATGTCATTAAAGTACACCTACTCATTAAAGGTCAGGTCTTTCAGCCAATGATGACTCAGGTTACAACTGTTCAGCCAATGACAGGTCAGCTTTCTACCGTTATAAAACCGCAAGTATCGATTATTCTCGGATATGCAATCGAATGACAACTAGCGAAACGTCACGGAGGCTGGAAATCCAATACTGTCGCAGAAGGTTATGTTCTGTTACTATAATAATTAGCGTTAATTGTAAATATTACTCAAATAAATTCAATTTGTCATCTCGTTTTCCAATGTCTAATTTTATTTCAATGTTATCTCTGTAGGTTCTTATGGCCTAACAAGGTCAATGTGCACATCTGTTCCTCGGAAAAAATCAATACTTTCGCGTCTGCGCACATCCCACAACATACGGGACATTGCTCCAGGTCAGATACAATAAAATTAATAATATCAAGTTAGAAATATGGTCGAGCGTAAAAAGTCGTATGAAACTCGCCTATATGGTAATTAAGAAGCTCGTATGAAAATTATGAAACTCGCTTGCGCTCGTTTCATAAATATCCATACTCACTTCTTAATTACCTTCATTATAGGCTCGTTGCATAATGTACTATTATGCTCGACCATGCCGAAATGTAGTAATTATACACCTGGTAGCAGTCCTTTAATGCATGTCATTAAAGTACACCTATTCATTAAAGTTCAGGTTTTCGATTATTCTCGGATATGCAATCGAAAGACAACAAGGAAACGTCACGGAGGCTGGAAATCCAATAGTGTCGCAGAAGGTTATGTTCTGTTACTATAATAATTAGCGTTAATTGTAAATAATATTCAAATAAATTCAATTTGTCATCTCGTTTTTCAATTCTAAATCAATTTCCAGGTTACACATTCTCTGCATTACATCAAGGTCAATGGCATTATTGTTCCTCGGAAAAAATCAATACTTTCGCGTCTGCGCACATCTCACAATTTACGAGGTATTGCACAAGGTCAGTTCCGCTCCTCAGTCAGATAAGAATAACATGAATACTTATGAATAATTTCAAGTTAGAAATATGGTCGAGCATAAAACCCCATGAAACTTGACTATAATGGTAATTAAGACGCTCGTATGAAAATTATGAAACTCGCTTGCACTCGTTTCATAAACATACTCGCGTCTTAATTACTACCATTATAGGCTTGTTGCATAATGTACTATTATAAGCGTTTGATAGCGCATATCAATACATATTTTGGGTAACTCTATTGGATGAATGTTTCTGTATCTTTTGTATCGTGAACTTAATATTTTACTCGTAATTACATTACAAAACCATCAGTTGTCTCCCATTTGCAACTTAAATTATTCTCTGTCAGTTTCGAAGCGATGGAGTTTATGGTTAAGGACTTTCACATGATCTTCTTTAACTTCTTCCGATCTGTACTGTGGGTACAATTCCACTTCTGCGACTATTTAAAAGAAATTAAGTCCATCTTCAACGTGGTCATCTCACATCTACGCCTTGAGCTCCCCAAAGGTCTTATTCCCTTCGTCCTCTCAACTAACATTCTATATACATTTACGGATTCGCTTATACCTGCTACATGTCCTTATATTTTGTAGTCTGATGTATTATTCTGTATTATATGTTCTGCTTTGTATTTTATAATATAAATTTGTATTTGACCATGTCATAGCATCTTCCGATGCATTTGAAATAAATAAATAAATAAATAAATAAATAAATAAATAAATAAATAAATAAATAATAAATAAGAAATAAATAAATAAATAAATAAATTAATAAACAAATAAATTAAATAAAAGAATAAATTCAATAAACAAATAAATTAAACAACAAATAAATAAAAAATGTAAATAAATAAATAAATTTAAGGAAAAGTACAAATAAATTGAATGAATTAATTAAATTAATATATAAAATTAATTAATTAATTAAATAAATATATATATATATTAAATAAATTAAATAAATAAGTAAATAAACAAAATAAAATATTAAATTAAACAAATAAATTAAATCAATAAATTAAAGAAATAAATGAATAAATAAAATAAATAACAGGAAATTAATTAATTAAATTAATAAATTAAATTAATAAATTAAATAAATAAATACACTAGGTGGAACTCTTCAGTCTAAGTAAATGCATGTCACCTTAAGTAATGTAATGTTTCTCTTTTTTAATTTACACTTTATACTTACTTACAAATGGCTTTTAAGGAACCCGAAGGTTCATTGCCGCCCTCACATAAGCCCGCCATTGGTCCCTATCCTGTGCAAGATTAATCCCGTCTCTATCATCATATCCCACCTCCCTCAAATCCATTTTAATATTATCCTTCCACCTACTTCTCGGCCTCCCCTAAGGTCTTTTACCTTCCAGTCTCCCAACTAACACTCTATATACACAGCTTTTTAATTTATTTTTAAATCTCCTTAAGGAAGAAGACAGCCCTCAAAGACCACTGCAGGTAGGTTATTCCAATCACTTACAGTTTGATTTAAAAATGAGGATTTACCTACATCCGTTTTCTGTTTCTTACTTCGCCATTATTCTACCCAACGCTAGTTTTAGACAAAATAATGATTTAAAGAGGGTCTTCCTTTTTTGTCCTAAACTCATAGTAGTGTGAAGGCTCGTTACGCCTGTCGGTATAATTGGTTATATAGAGATTTCACTATGAAATTAACTGAAATTCGATTTAATTTTGGCGAAATATTCCAAAAATCTCGACCATGTAATTAGCCTAACCGAGATTCGAACCCCCGCCTGAGAGCAGCCTCAGATGTCCAGACCAACTCGCTACGTATGATTTACGCCGGTTGCTACAGCAGGAGTTTACCCAAGAGTAATAAATCTCAGATGCACACCTGTCGATAGTCGAAGGTTCGAGAACGTTAGTATGGAATCCAAGAGGCAGGGAGATATTTTAGTTACTGCTCTCACCAACCGTTTTCCCATTTCTTTTCATATGGTAGAAATTTGTAAAATTATAGCTTTGATTCTGACAGGACACTTTCCATTATATCATCTTTTTGAACAATTCATCAAATAAAACAATCTAGTTTCTTCGATCAACTACTATTATATTTAAGGAATAAATAACTCTTCCTGATCTCCCGTTCAGTGTTGCCAACACATAAATTGTATCCCCGTCAGAATCCGTCAAAATTAAAAAAAATAATAATATATAACGCAACTTACTTACAAATTCTGGTTAAAATAATAATTCTTCAAAATCTGAAACAGGAAATTCTTAAACATAGTACGGATCAGGCAGGGCTGTTCAAATAAAAAATAAAATCTCTAAAAAATTAAACAGTTTTTTTTTTTTTTGCATTAACTTCCCATGATTGTACGAGAAGATTCGAAGAGAATGGCACTTACGTAGACTTTCGGCTCCCCTACTACCATTAATGCACAACACAATGTCAATACGGCGGTTGCTGTCGTCTGCAATACAACGAACTTTTCTGTTGATTTTCGAGTTCGTCATTTTTTTCCGGTTATTATATGCTTATTTAAGTTGTGTTAACTCTCGCTAGTGGTTTTATATTTTATTTTATCCGTCTTAGTATTTATTTTATTATTGTAAATATTTTTTTGTTTTATCACTATTATTTTATTATTATTATTATTACTATCATTATTATTATTACTATTATTATTATTATTATTAATGAATTATTTTGTATTACAATCTTTGTATCATTTCTGTCACGATTATTTTACTTTTATTATTATTATTATTATTATTATTATTATTATTATTATTATTATTATTATTGTTACTATTATTTCTATCTTCAGCATTATTTGATCCTTGTAAAATTTATGTAGACTACTGGACTGTACCCGACCATGAGCATATGCTCATTTGGGTATCTATTCACATGTATTCATTTCAAATGTAAATTGTAAATAAATTTGAATTTGAATTTGTAAATTAAAAATTACAGCAGCTGAAAATATCAAAAGACGATGTAAATCGTAATTTCCACCAGAAAATCCGTCCCCGTCAAAGCCATTTTTTCCTTCGGCTACGTTGAAATTCCGTCACTTTTGACGGAATTTCCGTCAGTTGACAAAACTGCTCCCGTTATAGCAGCAGTCAACTAAGAATCGATTACGTACGGGTTTGATTCCCGACGAGAGAAAGTGAATTTATTTTCCACGCAAGAAGTCCGTTGCATTATAATGACCAGAACTAGGAAGTTTCTACCAAAATTATTAAGTTGTGTGAGTTTTGACTACATCTTTACTGAATTAACAGTAGAAAAGCAGCTATAAACGCCCACAAACCAGCCAAACAAACATGTACAGTCGGGTAGTAACCAAACTTGTCTCTGTGTCAATGGTCCATGGCCATAAAACAAGAAACACAGTAAAATAATTCATATATAAAAATAAGAACTCAATACATAGTGATACATCTTTAGACTTCTTACAACAGTTAAGAATCTGTAAGTAATTGAATACTGACTTCACCGAAAAAGGACATTTTATTAAAGTGGTCCTTACGAAACGCAGGCCATTTTTGTATGTTGAACATTGTAGGCAGGGAAAATATAACTGTAAGACCTTTTGATAATTTACAAAGAGGATTATATACATTAAATAAAATATTAAAAGATTTTGGGATGGAAATTTCAGCACAAAAATCAAAAGTAATAACATTTTTAGGACAAGACCCAGTCAGAAATAAGATAATACACAATAACCAATGCCTCGAACAAGTACAAAATTCCAATTATCTGGGTTGTGAAATATCTTATCAAAATTAAAAAGATGTGAACAAGAAAATTACCAAATTTACACAAATTCTAGGAATAATAAACAACACATTAAAAGCTAAATTAATACAAAAATCTACAAGAATAAAAATATATAATACACTAGCATTACCCTCCCTTTTATACGAATGCGAGATTTGGATTAAAGAAAAAATACATGAACAGAATCAAAGCAACGGAAATGAAATTTTTCAGGAGAACAGCAGGATATACTCTTTTAGACCGAAAAAGGAATGAAGAAATTTTAGAACAATTAGAAGTAGAGTCAGTAGAAGAAAAAATCAGCAGATACAAATTCAATTGGCTAGATCATGTAAGAAGAATGGAAAATTCAAGAATCCTAAAAATTATGATGCAGTACTATAACCTAGAGGATATCGTCGACCAGGAAGACCTTTTAGAAGACTTCTAGATGGGGCCGAAACAGTCTACAGAGGTCTAATTCGTGAAGGATAATGGTGATGATGACCTTTTGAACAATGGACATTTTTTTAACGTGGACATTACCAAACGTGGGACATTTTTGCATATTGACCCTTGTAGGAAGGGACCATATCTCTGATATAATCATCTTATTTACCTCTGAGCACAATACGAATGGAATCATGTAAACTGCAGATTAATCTGTCACTATAAGTTAAACGCAGTGATTAGGAAATCTGCTACATTTCTTGAAATTGTGTCAGAAGTACAGTGACCAATCATCTTCGGACACATCTATTTTTCTCCGTACCTTCACATCATCCCAACACATTCGCTACAAAGTGGTAGTTTTCGTTGAAATAAGAAATAAAGCAAAGAGTTCTCTTTCCCTCCAATTTGTCACTGTGGTTTAACACAGATTGCATTACCTATTAGAGTAAGTCTACAAGCAATGAAGTTGGAGAACGGTAGCTCTCCTCTCGACCATTATCAGGCACTGTGTTGCTAATGACTATCCTATTACATTCAGCTTAGAGTTTAGTTGGTAGCTATTGTGCAGTAAGTCGAATGTTTGCATTGTTCACTGAAGTATATTGATGACCTGTCTTCATGCTACCTTAACCATCCTCAGCCCATATTCTCCCATGATGCACTATTTTGGAGTTGATTCTTCTGAAATACTCTGTTATCATTTCTTTTCGTTTTTACAGATAAGGTCTTAACTTACTAACTTACTGGCTTTTAAGGAACCCATAGGTTCATTGCCGCCCTCACATAAGCCCGCCATTGGTCCCTATCCTGAGCAAGATTAATCCAGTCTCTACCATCGTATCCCACCTCCCTCAAATCCATTTTAATATTATCTTCCCACCTACTTCTCGCCCTCCCCAAAGGTCTTTTTCCCTCCGGCCTCCCAACTAACACTCTATATGCATTTCTGGATTCGCCCATACGTGCTACATGCCCTGCCCATCTCAAACGTCTGGATTTTATGTTCCTAATTATGTCAGGTGAAGAATACAATGCGTGCAGCTCTGCGTTGTGTAACTTTCTCCATTCTCCTGTAACTTCATCCCGCTTAGCCCCAAATATTTTCCTAAGAACCTTATTCTCAAACACCCTTAATCTCTGTTCCTCTCTCAGAGCGAGAGTCCAAGTTTCACAACCGTACAGAACAACCGGTAATATAATTGTTTTATAAATTCTAACTTTCAGATTTTTGACAGAGACTAGATGACAAAAGCTTTTCAACCGAATAATAACACGCATTTCCCATATTTATTCTGCGTTTAATTTCCTCCCGAGTGGCATTTATATGTGTTACTTTTGCTCCAAGATATTTGAATTTTTCCACCTCTTCGAAAGATAAGAACTAGAAATAAGAACTGAGAAAGATTATGTACCTGATTTTTAATTTCTCTATAAAAGGATTTGAAATCACTCGTAACATTACGTTTACTTGGCAATATATTGAACTTCAAAGTCATTGATAAGTCCAGTTATTCTTTAACACAGAGTAAATCCATCTCGATTGTAAAAGGCCTATTTTGATCATCATCATCATCATCATCAGGTTGCGGGTTCATCATCATCATCAGGCTCATCAGTAGATTTATCATCACTCCTCAGAATTCCGGCACATCCGGCGACGCTGTCTCTGCAGTTAGCGTCGTTAAATAAAACATAACATTTAACATCATCATCATCATTAATAACAGTCTGTTAGGCCTCCTGGCCTGTTCCGCTTCCAGAAGAAAGTTGGTCTTTCCATCTCTTCCTTGGTCTTCCGATGTCTCGTTTTCCATGAGGTGTATCGTCCAATAGCCTCTTGGGTAACCTATTGTTGGGCATTCTTAATACAGGTTCATGCCAGTTGTTGCGGTGAGATTCTATAGTATTCGTAATGGCGGTGATAATCAATTCTGTTCGGATGTCAGCGTTCTTTTTATGGTCGAAAGAGTATATCCAGATGTTAGTAATCGCATTTCAGCAGCTTCTATTCTCCGACTGCCATAACTTTATAGAATTTCAAAATTCGAACTTTCTTTAATAGAGTTTATATGATTGTTCTTAACAGTTTCTGAAATTTGGCTAGTTTAATATCTACGTCCGTGGAGTTTATATAAGCAAGATTGCATCCAAGATAGTTGAATGTGTTGACTTGTTCTATACAATTTTTTATTGATTGCAATTTTTGATCTTATATGGTTCTTTCCTTGGAAGGCCATGATTCTAGTTTTATTTATAGAGATTTCCAAATTATAATTTTTTATCTTGTATATTGTATTGCTGTTTGTAAATTGTCTTCAGAATTTTCTAAGATTATCTGATCATCTGTTTAAAGTAATGTGTTAAGTGGGAAGTTGTCAATCATGAAATTTGTGAACAATTCTGCAGTGCTCGGGAAAAGTGACATAAGTCAGTTTCCACAAACCTTTTTTGATAATTTATTGACAACTTACACTGGTTTATGTCGATTTGATGCTGAATTATTGTAATGGGAGAAATAATATTTTTTCCAAGCGATGTTCCGTAAGTTGTCAATAAATTATCAAAAAGGTTTGTGAAATATTGTCACTTTTCCCGAGGCAGAAGTCTTCCCAATTTTTGGTAATGTTATTTATATAAATATTAATTAAGGTGGGTGATATTCGGCAGCCTTGCTTTACTCCTCGATTTATTATTTTAGCTTCCTTGCTTACAGTGTTATTTACTTTTAATTTTTACTTTTAAGTTTTACTTTTTGATAATTTTATCATATCCAAAGGTATCTTCTTCCACAATGTGAGACCTAGGACTCTGAAATTTTTACACAAGACAGTATTCTCTCAGATGTGTTTCTCAAAATTACCGATTGAATTTTTTTGTCAGGACTCTACTACTTAAAAAAATTTAAAAGTAAAATGTTAACCAGTTCTTTTTTAGTATTTCCGTTTTGTTGTCTTTAAACTTTTTTCTCGAGTAGATCTACTAAAAAAATATTCAAAATTTCACATCGGACATGTTATTTATATACTAAAGAATGGAAAATAAAAAAAATTGGTTAATAATATTAATTTTTGTGCAAGAAGGTACATTTAAATTTGTTACTTTTTTTTTTCTTTGGAAAATTTAAAGAAAAAATTATATCTTAAAAACTATTCGAGATATTGAGTTCAAACTTACCACAGTTACTTTTAGTGTCAAAAAGAACGTCTATGTAAAAAAAAACTAAGCTTCTAAAATATGTAGTTGGAAAATCACTTTTTTCACCCCGGTCCCTCCTTAAGGGGAAAAAAATATTGTTCATATTATATTTCTTAAGTTATTGCTCTATGAAAATTACGTTTTGTTGGCAAAGGATGTAAGAGTATGTGAAAAAATTACTCTTTAGTTTATAATTCTTTAAAACAGAACATTGTATGTATGTATGTATGTATGTATGTATGTATGTATGTATGTATTTAATTTTGGCTGTCGCCGTCTCTTGCTTCTCAACTTCCAGGTACTCCGGTTTTGCCAATCGCCCACTTGTAGACCCCTGTAGACCATATCCTCCTGAACCTCCTTGTTCCATTTTTTCATTGGCCTTCCTCTTCTCTTTTTTTCCGGGGGAGTCCAGTTGAAGACCTTATTAGGCCAGCGGTCGGCTGACATTCTCTGGAGATGCCCATACCATATCAGCGTTTAGTTTCCACTGATTGTAAGATATCTCCTGATTACTTTGCTTACTTACAAATGGCTTTTAAGGAACCCGAAGGTTGATTGCCGCCCTCTCATAAGAACGCCAGCGGTCCCTATCCTGCAAGATTAATCCAGTCTCTATCATCATACCCCACCCCCTCAAATCCATTTTAATATTATCCTCCCATCCACGTCTCGGCCTCCCTAAAGGTCTTTTTCCTCCGGTTTTCCAACTAACACTCTATATGCATTTCTGGATTCGCCCATACGTGCTACATGCCCTGCCCATCTCAAACGTCTGGATTTAATGTTCCTAATTATGTCAAGTGAAGAATACAATGCGTGCAGTTCTGTGCTGTGCAACTTTCTCCATTCTCCTGTAACTTCATCCCGCTTAGCCCCAAATATTTTCCTTAGCACCTTATTCTCAAACACCCTCAACCTATGTTCCTCTCTCAGAGTGAGAGTCCAAGTTTCACAACCATACAGAAGAACCGGTAATATAACTGTTTTATAAATTCTAACTTTCAGATTTTTCGAGAGCAGACTGGATGATAAGAGCTTCTCAACCGAATAATAACACGCATTTCCCATATTTATTCTGCGTTTAATTTCCTCCCGAGTGTCATTTATATTTGTTACTGTTGCTCCAAGATATTTGAATTTTTCCTCCTCTTTGAAGGATAAATCACCAATTTTTATATATCCATTTCGTACAATATTCTGGTCACGAGACATAATCATATACTTTGTCTTTTCGGGATTTACTTCCAAACCGATCGCTCTACTTGCTTCAAGTAAAATTTCCGTGTTTTCCCTAATCGTTTGTGTATTTTCTCCTAACATATTCACGTCATCCGCAAGCTGATGTAACCCGTTCAATTCAAACCCTGCCTGTTATCCTGAACTTTCCTAATGGCATATTCTAGAGCGAAGTTAAAGAGTAAAGGTGATAGTGCATCTCCTGCTTTAGCCCGCAGTGAATTGGAAAAGCATCAGATAGAAACTGACCTATACGGACTCTGCTGTATGTTTCACTGAGACACATTTTAATTAATCGAACTAGTTTCTTGGGAATACCAAATTCAATAAGAATATCATATAATACTTCCTCTTAACCGAGTCATAAGCCTTTTTGAAATCTATGAACAACTGATGTACTGTACCTTTATACTCCCATTTTTTCTCCATTATATGTCGAATACAAAAAATCTGATCAATAGTCGATCTATTACGCCGAAAACCGCACTGATGATCCCCAACAATTTCATCTACGTACGGAGTTAATCTTCTCAAAAGAATATTGGACAAAATTTTGTACGACGTCAACAAAAGTGATATTCCTCGAAAGTTACCACAGTTGGTTTTGTCCCCCTTTTTAAAAATAGGTACAATTATGGACTCCTTCCATTGTTCTGGTACAATTTCCTTTTCCCAAATAGCAAGTACAAGTTTATAAATTTCGCTATATAATGCACTCCCACCCTTTTGTATTAATTCTGCTGGAATTTGATCGATACCTGGAGACTTGTACTTTTTCAGATTTTCTATCGCAATTTCGACTTCTGAAAGCGTGGGTTCGGGTATAAATGGCTCAGCAGTTTGTATTTCAATTTCGTCCCGATCATTTCTATTTGGCCTATGTACATTTAGTAGTTGCGCAAACTAGTTTTTCCATCTGTTTAGGATTGATGGAGAGTCTGCAAGCAAGTCACCATTCTCATCCTTGATCACGTTTACCCTTGGCTGATATCCGTTCTTAAATTCCTTTATACCCTTATATAAATCTCGAATGTTTTTATTCTTACTATTTGTTTCTACCTCATTCAGTTTTTCCTTCAAGTAACCTCTCTTTTTTTATTCCTGAGTGTACGACTTGCTTCCCGTCTTTCATTGAAATAATTATCTCTCTTCTCATCAACTGGATCCTGTAAGAATTTCAATTTTGCCTGTTTCCTTCTTTCTACTACCATGCAACAATCTTCATCAAACCACGGTTTCTTTTTCTTAGTTTCATAATAACCTATGCTCTGCTCAGCTGCAATTTTGATACTATCTCTGATATTTTCCCACACGCTATTAACATCTAATTCTTTCTCAACTTCGTCGGAACTTTCTAAAGTGGCAAACCTATTGAAATTTCGACCTGATAACTTAGCTTCCTCGTCCTTTAATTTCAAAATATTGAATTTAGTAATATTAACTTGTTGCTCTACTCGCTTGGCTACTGATAATCTTTCTCTTAATTCTCCAATCACCAAATAATGGTCAGAATTACAGTCTGCACCCCTGAAAGTTCGAATATCTACTATACTAGTATGTCTCCGTTTATCTATCAAGATGTGATCTATTTGATTGTGTGTCAATCCATCTGGAGAAGTCCAAGTATATTTATGTATATCCTTATGGGGGAATGTTGTACTTTTGACAATTAAATTTTTCGATGTGGCAAAGTTGACTAATCTAACTCCATTGTCACTACTAATTGCGTGTAGGCTCTCTTTTCCAATAGTTGGTCTAAAAAAATCCTCCCGTCCTACTTTAGCATTGAAATCCCCCAATAAAATTTTCATGTGATATCTAGGAACTTATCAAAAGTATGTTCCAATTCCTCATAGAAGCTGTCCTTTATATGGTCGTCTTTCTCTTCTGTAGGGCGTGAGCATTTATAACTATGATGTCGCACCATCTACCCTTAAGTACTAAATATGATAACCTGTCACTGATAAATTCGACCTTTTTACTGCTGATTTTATTCTTTTATGAACAAAGAATCCTGTTCCTAATTGGTGATTATTGTTTCCATCCCCATAATACAACAAGTAATCTCCTATTTGTGATATGCCATTCCCATCTAACCTAACCTCTTGTCCTCCTACGAAGTCTATTCTATATCTAGCTAGTTCTTTTGCTACTAATGTTACCCCTCCTGTTCTATAAAGACTATTTACGTTCCAAGTGCCAAATCTCAAATCCTTATTCTTTTGCTGTGGTCGTGCCAGAGAATCAGTCCTATTCCGAGGCTGTTTTTTACGGTGATGGGTTGTTAGCCCTTCGCCCAACCCCAAGCTTGAGGACCACCCCTTATCGGCTGTCCACGACTGCTTATTCAATATATTCGCAGCTACCCTCCATATCTGGAGGCCGTCTCCTCTATCCGCAACCTGAGGACGCGCCATGCCGTGGTGATAGGGACCCACAACACATGGAAGATATCTCCTGATACCTGCATTATATCATGGACATCCTGATTCCTAATCTGGTCCATCCTCGAAATTTGACAACTACGGCGCCAGTAATCCATTTCTAGAGCCAACAATTTCTTCTTCATCCTGTCTCTCATTTTCCAAGTTTCAGATAAAAACATAACATTTAAAAATAACAAATTTAACATGACGCCTGCAGGAAAGAGGAGGTACCAATTTTGACACCTGTCCTTCTCCAAACTTTATAAATTCACCTTTTGAGCATCTGGTACATATTTCGAATTCCTTCAATGTTTCTTCGGGATAATGTTATTGATGCCATTATTATTAGGGTTAAATTTTATACTTTTGAATTTGTACCTATGTACTTAGGTATTTGTATCTACGTGCATTTAGTACATTTCATTACCATGCAACAGGCATAGCGTAATATATAGTTAAGTTACTTTTGATTCCTTTCCCCTATTTTTTTTTTTTTTTTTTTTTTTTTTTTTTGTCATTCTTATGACTAGACTTCGTGGAATTGCCACGAGAATCGTAAGGTTTACTATGCACGCGGTATAGACTGTATGAGAAGGGGGCGTGCAACGGATGGAGTATGCCTCTGATGTAAACACTGAGCAGTATACTCCGGTTACAATAAAACCTGTATCCTGCATTCAAGAAATATAATGAATGATCATTGAAGTAGGAAATGTCTAAACATATAAATACACAATTATTTCGTAGTGAGATATATTAACTCTTAAAATTGAATGTAATATACTCACATCATCCTTGAATATGTGCATTGCAGATAAGAGTTACGTACATTTTGAGCGACTGCAAAGTGAACCTCCTCCGATGGTCACTCAAACAGTTTTTATATTGGGAAAATGTACTTTCAACATCACACGATGTAATAGGTGCATACTTGAAGAACGGAAAGTCACTACTTTTTAGTACACCAACTTCAGATGTCTTGTCGTGACCTGATGGTACATCATTTATAATACGAAGTTGTGAATAGGCAGACTTTCTAACAATAATGTTTCTCAACTTACATTTCACTTTTTTCTGAAATTAGTGAATTGTTATTTTGGATAACGGTTTGTGATACTTTATATACTATATTAAAGGCTTCTGAGAGTTGTATTTTAGACGATTCTAACAGGGTGATGCTTTTGGACACGATTTTAAAATTAGAATCAATGAACAGAATATCTTCAAATATCTGTTCAGAAGGCAATGAGTTTACAGCGGCAACAGCGGGATTGTCTGTGCTATCCAATGCATAAATTACCTCCATTATTTTGCCGTAATATTCTGCACAAAATTAACAGCATCCAACTACGTTTTCCAACGGGTCAAGACTGGCTGCGAGGGTAAGGGTATTCGAGGGGCAATTGTTTGGAACAGCAACACTCTCATTGTAGCATGTTTGATTGAATTCTTGTCTGCACTGAATAAATGTAAAGCTTTGACTATTCCAACCACAGTAATGCAAAAACAAGTGCTTACATAGGTATACATTAGGTATAGCTGCTCTATCTATTTGGACAGGTCACGTCTCTAAACACGAACTGCTTATACTACGAGACCGGGAGGTCGCTCACCTCTTCTATACTACCGTATGTCGGCAACCTGATTGCATGCTGCGTGTGGCAATTCAACGAAGTCTACTTATGACAGTACTACTCAACCAAGGTCAGTGGAGTCCTGCAGCCCGGAGCACCACTTGTACTGCTTCTGCGTTCGTATAATTTCATCGCTATAGTTCACATTTCGCCCTTGGCCCCACTTGCCTCTGTCGAGTAATAATTATTTTTAAAGAGTGCCAATCTCCAAGTTGTCTAAACGTTCGTGCTTCATATTCATACCAATGGCTTTTTTGATCAAATCAACACTTGTAAATACCTAGCTAGTCTATATATTTAAGTAACAAACTGGGTTGGGAGGAACAAGTCACTAATACCATAAGGAAAGCCTGGAAAGCACTACATTTCTCTATGCGTATTCCGAAGAAATCTAACCGAAAGTCAAAATAATTAGCGTACAAAACCCTTGTTCGCCCAATTATGGAATATGGAGCAGTAGGTTGGGATCCGTACAGACAAAACCAAATCGATTCAATAGAAAAGGTCCAACGCAAGGCAGTAAAATATGTCAAAATGGGGAAGGGACATGGCGAAGAGATAGTAGAAGACTTAGGGTGGGACTTCTCAAACCAAGGCGACGAAAAACCAGACTCACCGCATTGTTTAAGGCACAAATGGGACACAAAGCATGGACCGATATCAATGCTAGATTAGCAACACCATCATACTTAGGATGGGCTGATCATATTAGGAAGTTTAAATGTAGAAAACAAAGAATGGACGTGGCAAAATTTTCCTTTGGTAACCGCACAATAGTAGACTGGAACAGCTTACCTGCGGCAATCTTTCACGGTGGTTGAGAAGATTAAACTGAAAATGTAATTGGAGGTGCAGTGTAATTATTTAAGTTGTGTCATGTAATTAATTGAGTTGATATATAATTAATTAAGTTGATATGTAATTAATTAAGATTATATGTAATTTAGTTGACATGTAAATAAATTAAGGTTGTATGTAATTAATTAAGGTGATATATAATTACTTAAATTGGTAATAGTTGGGTGAAATAGAAGTACTTATAAGTTAGATTTACTTTTACTTATCGTAGGCGTTATTATAGAATAGTTTTTATTTATAGTCCTAGGTTTATTGCATCTACAATTTATAGATTTACGTTTATTTTATTTTATTTCATTTACGTTTATTTTATTTTATTTCATGTAATTGTAATTATTGTATATTATACATTACTGCCACCGGGTTTATACCCAATTGTAGTGTTAATAAATACATACATGCACATACATACATTGCTGTTCAATAATTTTAAGAATAAATATATATATTTACAGTCATTGACTTTGCTGTATTTTATATTATAATACATATATAATCACTGGAATCCTGCACATCGTTCAACAACATGCTAATTAAAACTCGTAATCTATGTTTTCAAAATTCAATTGGTCACATTTATGGTTTTTAATTCGCATGCATTCATTGCAGACCGAAAAACGGAGAAAGAAGATGTGTAATAAAATGATGCTAATCCTATTAACTAACAACAGCCAATTTTAATTAGAGTTGGCAATTATTTTATATTCAGGGAATCTCGACCTCGGCAAAATTTTTAACACCAAAGAACGCATTTGTGTACACAGTACCAGTCACTCATTAAAAAACCTTGTAAAACGCGACGAAAACACGATAGAAAGAGGGACCCCAGTCCTGGTAGGTGGAATTTGCATTTTAATAGAGTCCAACCTGCGCGATTACTTTCTCTCTATATTAGTATTCATTCTGCTGACGAGATAGAGGTGAAAGTACGAGTGAACGACGGAATGGAATTAACGGTCTTCAAATTTTCATAAATGCTTCTAAAAGTTTTCTCTTCCACGTTTTCAAAATGTAATAAAAGCAATATGATTGTAATAAAATTCAGAGGAGGACCTGTGGGCAAATTTCACCTTTGTTAAAATAACGCTAACAGCATGATAACTAACACGTTGTTAAAAATTAAACATCCTCTTATGGCAGGTTCTCCAAGTATTGGTAGATAGATAGACAGATAGGTGATGTATGGTATGGATGGATAGATAGATAAATAGATAGATAGATAGATAGATAGATAGATAGATAGATAGATAGATAGATAGATAGATAGATAGATAGATAGATAGATAGATAGATAGATAGATAGATAGATAGATAGATAGATAGATAGATAGATAGATAGATAGATAGATAGATAGATGGATAGATGGATAGATGGATAGATAGATAGATGGATGGATGGATGGATGGATGGATGGATGGATAGATAGATAGATAGATAGATAGATAGATAGATAGATAGATAGATAGATAGATAGATAGATAGATAGATAGATAGATAGATAGATAGATAGATAGATAGATAGATAGATAGATAGATAGATAGATAGATAGATAGATAGATAGATAGATAGATAGATAGATAGATAGACAGGCAGACAGGCAGACAGGCAGACAGACAGACAGACAGACAGACAGACAGACAGACAGACAGACAGACAGATAGATAGATAGATAGATAGATAGATAGATAGATAGATAGATAGATAGATAGATAGATAGGTGGGTGGGTGGGTGGGTGGGTGGGTATGTGGGTAGGTAGGTAGGTAGGTAGATGGATGGACGGACGGACGGACGGACAGACAGACTGACAGACAGATAGATGAATTCAATGTCATCCAGCGATTTACAGCCATAGACAACGTCAGAGTAAATATATATAATACATCGCTACTACAATACGAATAAATGTAAGAATGAAAAAAATATATATATACAGTCACCAGATAATCGCAAAAATAGGTTAAAAGTTTTAAAGAAATAGTATAAATCAGGTTAAAAAATACAGATTTGTACAGATTTGTCAATTACATGAGGTTAAAACAAATACATTTAACGAATGTTAAACTCTGTGCTATGTCTATATTTTTAGTAGAGCCATCGATGTAGCTCAGTCGGCAGACTCGCTGGGCTGCTGATCCGGAGCTGCGTTTGGGCTTGGGTTGGATCCCCCATTTGGTCTAATTGAATAGTTTCTTCCGAGGTTTTCCCCAGCCGTAGGACTGAAGCCGGATGGTCTATGGCGGGTCCTCGGCATCACTTCATTTCACCCCCTTTGATCTGATTACCTGGTTGGGTTTTTACCGAGGTTTTCCCCAACCAAAAGGCAAATGCCGGGTAATCTTTTGGCGAATCCTCGGGCCTCACATCATCTCACTACAGCTCGCCAAAATATTGTTAAAAAAATTGTAGAAAATTACAAAATTGTAAAACTATAAAAATTGTAAAATATTGTAAAAATTGTAAAAATTTTAATTGTAATATTGTAAAATGTTTGGCTTGTTCCACATCTTAAAGCTTCATTGCTCATGTAAGATCTATGGAATAAAATAAATGAATGAATGAAATGAAAGAAATAAACAGTTTGTTAAATATAGTTCCTTCTTGTCTTCAACACTAGTTTGACTTAACAGATTGTTAAGTGTTCGTTAACTTTAAATATTTAAAATATAATAATAATAATAATAATAATAATTATTATTATTATTATTACTATTTATTTATTTATTTTAGCTGGCAAAGTTAAGGCCGTAAGGCCTTCTCTTCCATTCAACTAGCAAAAGGTATATACAGTATACATATGCATGAACTTACAAAGAATTCAACAATTTGATTTAGATGAGAGTTACATGTGTACAAGAGTTATTTACGAATTAAACAACAAAATACTATGAAGTGTTGATTAAACACTGTGTAGCAGAATTAATCTAAAATACATAGAATGTTAATATATTTCAAATAATATTAGATAATAGAAAGAGATTATGAGACAATTTTGAAAATACAGCACTATCAGGATGATGTCTAAAGAAAGAAGTAATAATGTAGTCAGTGATAGTTTAAATCAGTATGATTGGAGTGAAATGCTAATAAGGTTATCTTTTAAGCTGTTTTTAAAGGTGTTTATTGTCTTGCAGCCCCTAATACTTTGTGACAAGGAATTTCGTTGACGCGAGGCCGATACTGTAAAAGATGAATAACAAGATGTTCTATGAAGAGGTATACTTAGCATGCCACAGATAAGTGATCTGTTATTTACGTCGTGGTTAGAGTATAGATGAGAGGGTTTTAGACAGTTATTTATATTGGCTATGGTTAGATGATTTGCAGATTATCTGCCCTATATTACCTTTCAAAAGTGTGTTTTAAATATTATGTTACCAGTCATTCACAAAACATTCCTTAAAAAGAGATATGAAATATTATTTTCACAACTTTTGTTTGAACACCTGTGATGTCATCTGCCCATTAACTATCTTTCAAATGAGTTAACTGCCTAAAAATCCCATATTTAAAGTTAACAAACACTTAACAATCTGTTAAGCCAAACTAGTGTTGAAGACATAAAAAAAACAATATTTAACAAACAGTTTAGAGTTTAACATTCGTTAAATGTTCTAACAACTTACTTATTTACTTACTGGCTTTTAAGGAACCCGGAGGTTCATTGCCGCCCTCACATATACCCGCCATTGGTCGCTATCCTGAGCAACATTAATCCAGCCTCTACCATCATATCCCACCTCCCTCAAATCCATTTTAATATTATCTTCCTATCTACGTCTCGGCCTCCTCAAAGGTCTTTTTCCCTCCGGCCTCCCAACTAACACTCTAAATGCATTTCTGTAATGTGCTACTTGCCCTACCCATCTCAAACGTCTGGATTTAATGTTCCTAATTATGTCAGGTGAAGGATACAATGCGTGCAGCTCTGCGTTGTGTAACTTTCTCCATTCTAAATGTTCTAACAATACTTGGGAAAACCGGCCATATGACTCTAGACATAACCCAGGCCATTCATTTCGAATGTGCAGTTACAAATTGAACATCTTTATCTAAAATGAATTGTGTGCAATCAGACGTCTTTCGCTTGGAAAGATCAGAACTATTTCATTGTTGTGCAACAGTTACTCACTTACTTACTTACTGGCTTTTAAGGAACCCGGAGGTTCATTGCCGCCCTCACATAAGCCCGCCATTGGTCCCTATCCTTAGCAAGATTAATCCAGTCTCTACCATCATATCCCACCTCCCTCAAATCCATTTTAATATTATCTTCCCATCTACGTCTCGGCCTCCCTAAAGGACTTTTCCCTCGGCCTCCCAACTAACACTCTATATGCATTTCTGGATTTTCCCATACGTGCTACATGCCCTGCCCATCTCAAACGTCTGGATTTAATCTTCCTAATTATGTCAGGTGAAGAATACAATGCGTGCAGTTCTGTGTTGTGTAACTTTCTCCATTCTCCTGTAACTTCATCTCTCTTAGCCCCAAATATTTTCCTAAGCACCTTATTCTGAAACACCCTTAATCTCTGTTACTCTCTCAAAGTGAGAGTCTAAGTTTCACAACCATACAGAACAACCAGTAATATAACTGTTTTATAAATTCTAATTTTCAGATTTTTTGACAGCAGACTGGATGATAAAAGCTTCTCAACCGAATAATAACAGACATTTCCCATATTTATTCTGTGTTTAATTTCCTCCTGAGTATCATTTATATTTGTTACTGTTGCTCCCAGATATTTGAACTTCTCCACCTCTTCAAAAGATAAATTTCCAATTTTTATATTTCCATTGCGTACAATATTCTCGTCACGTCAGTTAGTATATCAAAACCATAATAACAAATTAAACAAAAGAAATATGAGGACAAGTAATGCTTACAATATAGAGATAGAAGTTCAAATGTAAATTTACTCTGATTTCAATGATAACCACGTACAAAAACGAATATAGATGAGAAATTGTCGTTTTCTTTTATTTGACTAGCGAGTGTACAACGGCAAAAAAATCGCTGGAATTTCGCTTTCAAAAACACAGACATTCCTTTGTTATTTTTTTAGAGAAAGAGAAGCTCGTCAGTTTGTGTAGAAATAGTGTGCTTCATGCAAATGTGATAATAAAGACAAGAAATATGTCTTCCCTATTAAAATACTTCAAAGAATGTCAAGCAAGGCACAACTCTTCTCGCGATGACTGTCAGAAATGATGTTGGTAACACTTCATTATTGCATTTTGGCAACTGACAGTTTCTTTGAAAACAACAAATATAAACAGAGCATAAAAGAATTATACACCTCTTTTCTTGGGGTCTGTTCTGACCCCACACCGTCTTTTATTGTTAATATCTACATATATATTACACTCCGAAATTTTCAAGAAATAGAATGCGGGCAGTCGAAATTGTACCTACATATACTTCGAATCCAGTGCTTTCATGGAGGCCATACGGGGCCATACATCGTATGGGAATCTACAATTCTTTTAATTAATCGTATGGGGAAAAGAAAATTTTGTCTGTACGGAGCCATACGGCATATGGGTGCCTAAGTTTTGTACACGGAGATCTGTATAGATCTTAGATCATCTCTTGCTGTTCCTAATGTATTTTGTTTAATGTTCATAAACAAAAATTGTCCACCTCTGCAGCACTGGAATCCAGGTAATATAAAATAATGGTTGAAAAACGAGAAGTGCTGGAAATACACACTCCAAGATTCATCGAGACAAATGTACATCTACGGTGGGGCTACATGGTGTATTCTTTAACTCAATCTTGTTGTACAATTAAAATGTAAAGAAAAACAATTTCTTTACTTCTACTTTAATGACGGACTTAAAGAAAATATTGTTAAATTCTACTGTAATATTAAAAAATCATTAAATGACAATCGAAGAGCGAGAGATAGAGGAGAGTAAAATATATTTCAAGTGAGAAAACAAGGGTGGGGCGTATGGCCAAGAGAAAAATTGCAGCACTGCTTGAATCTCAGTAGGGAAAAATTTGATAGTCATTAAATTGTCTATAATTAGAGGGGTTGGAATGGAATAGTCCATAGCCATACTTATTTTTTGTGCTAGTTCATTTCTTACACGTTTAGTTATGTTATGTTTTATTTAACGACGCTCGCAACTGCAGAGGTTATATCAGCGTCGCCGGATGTGCCGGAATTTTGTCCCGCAGGAGTTCTTCTACATGCCAGTAAATCTACTGACATGAGCCTGTCGTATTTAAGCACACTTAACCCTTAAGTACTCGCTTGGTAGAAAGTTACATAAACACTCGCGTCGGGTCAATTTGACCCACTGACACAAACTAAGATATGGACGTGGATTCATGGCAAAATTATGGGGTAAATAAAATGTTTAAACTGAAGTAAATGAAATATTTTTATTCTGAACTGTACATTATTTATATTGAACATAATCAAATACAATTAAATTTGTAAATCTCAACTTTAAAAAAGTGAAACCATCTAAATACAATGAAATTTGTAAATCTCAACTAAAGAAAAGTGAAAACATGACTTTGAAATCTTATAACCATACTGTTTCTTTACGAGGTGTGATTGAAAAATTTTAAGGTTAGGTTCATAATAATGGTACCTAAAGACTACTATAGTCCTCTTCTGGAGGAATACACAAACTCCTACTATTATCCTAGATTTGGAAACATTCTTGAAAAATGTTGACTGGGTTTGTAATAAAAATCACTGTACCTAAAGGCTACTGCAGTGAATGCATTTCAAAGGGGTTCATTCTGAATTGTTACATCGATTCCTAAGATGTCACCGCAAACCAATAAGCAGTGCTGGCTTCAGTCTTAAAACTTTTTAATCAGACAAAACAGCGTTTCATTTCTTGGCTTATTCTCCACATATTGTGCAAACAACTTTGCAGTGAATTTTGCATACGTGTCCCAAACAAGCAGCACATTGTGTTGAATGCTTATTATAATTTGTGCTAGAGCAGATATGAATCTCTTCCTTTTCTGAGATGCTGGTCCACTTTGTTTCTTGATTTTGTTATTTTTTCGGTGGCACTTCTCTCCGTTAGGAATATTTTTATTCTTGCCCTGAGACTGCGCGATACATGAGGATTACTCATTCTCCTGACAACGTTTTCCATAAGACGTTCTTTAGCCAGGTTCCTCAGAAATATTCTTCTTTGTATCTTCTCGTTGGTATTCATCTTATAATAAACAATATATGAGTTGAGTGCTGAAACATTTATGAAATGGAAGAACACTGCCAGTGCCACCTTCTTGTTTACGTCCAACACTATAGTTGCTACACAAATGGTCGCATGAATCAACTTCACCCTTGGTACAGTTATAAAACGTCACAATTTGTGCTTTTTGAGGAATCTGTGTCTTCATCTGTGACATCGTCAGCTCAGAAAGTTCCCCATAGATTCACCATCATCATTATCATTAGTGCATTACTGAGAATCGTATTCAACTCTATTGCAATTTCTTCATCTGTTACTAGTAATTCCTCGACTTCGACTTCTCTGCAATTTCTTCGTCTGTTACTACTTTCTTTGACATTCTTTGAAAATAATAATAAAAAGAACTGAATCACATACAGCTGAAATGAACGCTATAAAGCTCACATCAAATAATACTTACGCATAAATAAAGAAATCTCCTCAGTTATTCACAAAATCTTCCTGTCTTTTAGAAGAACGCGTCGGGTCAAATCACATATAAACAGCTGTTGGGGCTAAATGATAAACTCAACAATGACTACAGCCACACCGTTTCAAAGATTTCAACAATAGAAGAAATTACACACCACCGGCACTCTTCATATTACCTTCCAGCAAAGAAAACAGAGGAAATAAAAAAACATTCGGGTCATATAGACCCGACGCGAGTACTTAAGGGTTAAATGCCATCGACCTGGCTCGGGATCGAACCCGCAACCTTGGGCATAGAAGGCCAGCGCTATACCAACTCGCCAACCAGGTCGACTACACGTTTAGTTAAGTATTATAAAAATTACTTAACAAATGTCGTAAATATATTACGATACCGCGCCAAAAGCATTAGACTCTACACCTTTAATACCCTCTCCTGTAAAATTTTGTCTGTTTGGCTTAGGACTGTATCATTCTCACCTCTTCACTTATTTATCCATTCATTTGGTGCTTCATTTCTTATGGAGTTACGATAGGCTAATTTCATAACTGAACCTTTTTTTCTGTCTTAAAGGACACAGCTGGAGACTCGCTAAAAAGGATAGACTATTGATCATATTGAAACAACAGATACAGGGTGTTTAAAAAGTATCCAATATTTTAGGAGGTGAGAGTATGCATCAAAACAAGAAAAAAAAGTCTAATAAACATGGGTGCTACAATACATATTTTCTGACATCTGAACACTTGTTCATAGGAGGAGCTCAATGTGACGTCCATTTATGGCAATGCATTTTTCTGTCCTACAATACAGCAGACTACCAGATTATGATACCGTAGTCACAAGGAATACTGAAAACAAAAGTTTCGTTTCAGATATGAGCGGGGTTCAGCAGAGATGGCGTTGTGAATTTTCGTAATCAGCATGTGTGGGCTGATGAAAACCCCCGTGCAGTTGAAGAAATAAGGCATCAGCACCGATTCTCAATCAACGACGTATGGGCAAGCGTTCTTGGCGATAGATTAAAGGCCATACGTGCTACCACAGAGATTAACTGGGGCTTGTTATCAGGACTTTCTTATTAACGTATTGCCTACCTTGCTGGAGCATGTGCCATGTCAGCAAAGACTACAGATGTGGTTCATGCATGATGGCACACCAGCACATTTTCTCCGCAATGTGCGTGAACACCTGACGCTGACGTTTCAGGACCGCTGGATTGATCGGGGAGGCCCCACACCATAGGCGGAGTTATGGGGGGGGCAAGGGGGGACACTGCCCCCCTAACTTGGCCGAACTATTTTTTTTTCCTATTAATGTTAGAAAATATTTAATCCAAAGGTTTTTCTTCCTTTTGTTTATGATTAAGTTTCTATGCTTAAATTGACGAATTAATATCTTCAGTTCATGTGTCTGGACTAAAATACTTATTTTAAATTTCTGAATGTATAAAAACTTCTATACCTCATTTAAGGAATGGAAGCACTGTAATGTTTCTTTTGTAACAGCCTGTGCTGATGTGTTAGGAGTCTGCAGGTGTTCAAACTGCCACTTGGAGAAATGTGAAGAACATACTGCACAACAATGCAGAAAAAAGAAAAGTGATCTCGGCATAATGTGTAAACTTGAAGATGAGATTAAATAAAATAATTAGAATTTACATTTCATATATCTTGCTCTTTTAAATAAACAGATAAAGTAAATGTAAAATTGGTCCACCGCTGTAGAGTAATGGTTAACACGTCTGTCCATGAAACGAGCGGGCCCAGGTTCAAATCCTGGTTGAGACAAGTTACTTGGTTGGGGTTTTTCCTCAATCAATTGAAGCAGATTTGCTGGGTAATTTTTGGGGTTGGACCTCGGACTCATTTCACCATCATTAATTCACATATCCTCATCCATACCATAGCCCGGGTTCAGTTCACGGTGCGGCGTGCTGTACTTGCACAAGAGCGCGCCGTTCGGCTACCCAATCATTCACAGAATAGGAGTGGTAAGCACAATAATCCTCAGGCTGGATTGCAAGCCTTCGGGATCTTCCTCCGTACAAGAGAGAAAAAAAATGTCTGTATATTTTGTTACAATTTTACTTTCATTTACAATACCTTTATTTAATGATCATATTCCGATATACTATACCGCCTATGCCTCACAACTTGGCCTGTTCGTTCCCCAAACCTAAATCCCCTAGACTTTTGGTTATCAAAAACAACCAGGTCTATTTCAAAGAGTGCGTGATTCCTTACGCCGAATGGTAGAGAAATACATTGCCATAAATGGACGTCACATTGAGCATATCCTACGAACAAGTGTTCAGATCTCAGAAGGTATGTGTTGTAGGACCCATGTTTATTATTATTTTTAAGTAGGTTATTTTACGACGCTTTATTAATATCTTAGGTTATTTAGCGTCTGAATGAGATTAAGGTGATAATGCCGGTGAAATGAGTCCGGGGTTCCAGCACCGAAAGTTACTCAGCATTTGTTCATATTGGGTTGAAGGAAAACTCCGGGAAAAACCTCAACCAGGTAACTTGCTCCGACCGAGAATCGAACCCGGGCCACCTGGTTTCCAGCCAGATGCGCTAACCGTTACTCCACAGGTGTAGACCCCATGTTTATTAGACATTATTTTCTTAGTAATTGATTAACTAGCGGACTTACTCTTGTTAGTTATGTAAGTTTGTGCGGCTTACAGCTGTTTCGGTGTTTCATCACACCATCCTCAGAGCCCACTAGATCTCGGCGTCATCTCGAACTTCTCTACCTGTTGTGTGGGTGTGTTTGATTGTTGAAAGGTGTTGAAAAGTGGAGTAAAATAGTGTGTTTGTACGGAAATTGCTCTGTGTGTTGAGAATTTGATCGGGGTGTGTTTTAGTGTGTTTGTATATTTCGTATTGTTCTAGTGTGTTGAGTTTTTGGTTCTTGGGTTGTATGTGTAGGATTTCCATGTCCGCATTTATGTTATTGTATGTATGGTTAGCATTGGTTATGTGATCGGCGTATGTAGATGTATTGTGTCCTCTGGTTATTGCTTTAATGTGTTCTTTGTAGCGTGTTTGGAATGATCTGCCTGTCTAGAACTTGTCGCAACTATTACATGTGAGTTTGTATACACCTGTGTGGTCGTATTTACTTGTTTGTGTTTTTTGTATGTAGTGTACGCAAGATTCAAAATGGATTATTTTCTTGTTTGGATGCATACTAGCACCTCCTAAAATATTGGATACTTTTTAACACCTTGTATACAGCACGCGATTTTTGAACTCACGACATTGTATTTCATTCGGTGTTAAAACTGCTGTTCGGAAGCTGTGAATTCATTTATAGAGAAATGCTGTTAACACTTTTTACATTACAATATCATGACTGCGCTGCTGGAGACATAATTAGTGTAAAAAGCTCCGAGTTCTGAAGCGTAATTTCCCTTGACGCATATCGCATTAACACTGGGTTTCTGTTTTCCTTGTTCTACAGAATTAAGAACTGTGGTCGAACGGCGAATAATTTGTGTAATGTGCTAATATTCGTTGAATGCGAGCCCTGAGCTTACATTTCGAAGCAGCAGTGCGATCGGTGTAACATTGTTAATCAGCAGCTCTTCAGCTTCATTAAATTCAGACTAAATAGAAATCCAGAATTAGGGCATCTGTGATAATGGCATAGGTATAATGTTGATTTAACCCAGCAGTTATCGAATGGCAGTACAGAACCACTGATGCAAGCAGCATTATAATATCACTATAATTATGTCGTATACCAGTGCTTGTTCTTATTAAGCTTGGAAATATCTCTAGTTAGATGTTAAGCAAAGGGAAAAAGGAATAGAAAAATAGTTTAACCCGAAACTCCCTACAACCTATACAATTCTTTCGTTTCTACCTTTTAACCACGCTCTCAGTCCCGCTCTCATGATTTAGCATGAGCCCTAGGAGAGAGCCCATGGCACATAGCACTACCACCAGTAATTGATTATAGGCTATTCCATCTCAAATCGACCGAAATATAGAGAAAATTGACCTTGCAATTTTTAAATAAAATGAAACTTTTTCTGTCCGTAGACAACAGTGATACAATGCTTTGTGCAAAGTTTGAGGCATCAGAACTTCATAGTGTTCAAATTAAAAATATTTAAATTTATCGTATTTTCATAAAATTAGCAACTTTAAACTGTTGTGGCTCCGAAACCCTTTCACCCAATGATCAAAATCATGGTTTATTTTGATGCTGAGAAATTAAAGTTTATATTGACATGTAAACAGTTTTCCATACATTTTATGGAAATGGAGAAATTTAGATTTTTCTTCATTAAGACGCCTTTGCCCATGAAAAAATATGTTTAAAATATAGGGTTAGATTCCGCATTGAAAGTACAAATAAACACATATTTTTTACTGGTGCACCGTTGTTAAGAAAATATTGAAAGAAAAGAAATAAAGAAAATAAATAGTACGCGCTTGAAGTAACCAGCTGACTGTGAGGCAGGAGCTAGCCGAGACAAGCAAGGCCAGGAGACAAACACGTGATGTTTCGTCTAGTAGCGCATAGCTGGGCTAGCTTTATCACAAGTTTTCATAAACACAGGAGTAAAACGACGCCCAATGCTCGCTTATCTTCATCTCTCGGCCAGTGCATGCGGTACTGCTTCGTTCAAGTCTAGACGTGTGAAAATAATTTATTTAATACCCTCGAAACTTATTGCCAAGCCACTAAAAAAAACAATGCCGAATCCCTCTTAATAATGCAAGGTTCTTTCTCAATATTTTCTTACATTTTTTACAAATTGGCAAAAAGCCTAAAAGCAAGTAAAATCAGATTATCTGTCTCTCTGTATACAATAAAAATAAGGATTACTTCTTAACATAACCTACCAAATGTCAGATTCAAAATGAGCTCCCGTTCAATGTTCTACAGTAAACGGTTCCAGAGTTCTGAGCGCTGAAAGAGGCTTGTTTTTATAAAATACGCTAAATTTGTCGCTCAACAATACGAAAACCGTTTGACTTTCGATAGTATATTTTTGAAAATGCACACTCCTCAGCACCTTGTATAAATGGGAAAAAATTAGAATATTAAAAAAATGCGAGGTTTTTTACTGATCGATTTCATATGGAATAGCCCTAATGATAATTATGAAGAAATAGGGGAACTATAATTATTAAGATGGCAAAATGAGTCCAAGGCCCAACGCTGAGAGTTACCGAGCAATTCTGCTTTAACTAGCTGAGGAGAAACTTCGAATAAACTTCAACCAGATAACTTGTCCCAACCAGGATTTGAAGTCGCAACCTCTCGTTGCACTATCAAGTATGGTAACCGTTGCACTACAACAGTAGAAAAAGACCTTTCACTTACATTATGTTTACTACAGAGTTATAAATAGAAATTCTAGAAGTAAAGAATTTCATTATTATGTTAACATAACAGAATTTCTCCCTTTTGACAATTGAATATAACTTAGGAACCGAACATACCTAAATTCTTCAGAAAAGAGGTGTGTTATATTATACTGTATTGTAGTAATGTTGTAGGTCGTAATGTAAAATTAGATTAACTTATTAATTAGGTTATTTTATGTTTTATTATCAATTGTAATTATTATGTATAATAATTGTATTGTGTATTCTTAATGTGTTGCGTATCTAATTGCATTGTGTATTGCATAATTGTATTGTGTATTGCATAATTGCATTGTGTATTGCATAATTGCATTGTGTATTGCATAATTGCATTGTGCATTGCATAATTGCATTGTGTATTGCATAATTGTATTGTGTATTGCATAATTGTATTGTGTATTGCATAATTGTATTGTGTATTGCATAATTGTATTATGTATTGCATAATTGTATTGTGTATTGCATAATTGTATTGTGTATTGCATAATTGCATTGTGTATTGCATAATTGCATTGTGTATTGCATAATTGTATTGTGTATTGCATAATTGTATTGCGTATTGCATAATTGTATTGCGTATTGCATAATTGCATTGTGTATTGCATAATTGCATTGTGTATTGAATAATTGCATTGTGTATTGAATAATTGCATTGCGTATTGTATAATTGTATTGTGTATTGCATAATTGTATTGTGTATTGCATAATTGCATTGTGTATTGCATAATTGTATTGTGTATTGCATAATTGTATTGTGTATTGCATAATTGTATTGTGTATTGCATAATTGTATTGTGTATTGCATAATTGCATTGTGTATTGCATAATTGTATTGTGTATTGCATAATTGCATTGTGTATTGCATAATTGCATTGTGTATTGCATAATTGTATTGTGTATTGCATAATTGCATTGTGTATTGCATAATTGTATTGTGTATTGCATAATTGTATTGTGTATTCCACAATTGCATTGTGTATTCCATAATTGTATTGTGTATTGCATAATTGTATTGTGTATTGCATAATTGCATTGTGTATTGCATAATTGCATTGTGTATTGCATAATTGTATTATGTATTGCATAGTTGCATTGTATATTGCATAATTGTATTGTGTATTGCATAATTGTATTGTGTATTGTAATTTTATTGTGTATTGTTTATATTGTGCATACCACTGCCCCCGGGTGCTTACCCACTTGCAGTGTAAATAAATAGATATACAAATGACTCAAAATTTACTTTCTTAAGAAGCTTTATTTTTTCAGAATCACTTAAAATAATAATAATAATAATAATAATAATAATAATAATAATAACAATAATGGGGCAGCCGGGTAGCTCAGTTTGGTAGAGCAGCTGGCTACGGACTGGAAGATCCAGGGTTCGATCCCGAGTGGTGAAGGGTTTTATTCGTTGCCAAACTTTCAGAACAGCCCCGAGGTTCACTCAGCCTCCTATAAAATTGAGTACCGGGTCTTTCCCGGGGTAAAAGGCAGTCAGAGCGTGGTGCCTACCACACCACCTCATTCTAGTGCCGAGGTCATGGAAAGCATGGGGCTCTACCTCCATTCCCCCCAAGTGCCTTCGTATCATGTAACGGGGATACCTTTACCTTTAGTAATAATAATAATAATAATAATAATAATAATAATAATAATAATAATAATTGTTATAATAATAATATTATTATTAGTAGTAGTAGTATTATTATTATTATTATAGACAAACTGGATTACGTCCTCATAGTATAGCCTAGCGGTTTGGTCCGAGGTTCGAGGGTCAAAATTCTGCTGAGGACGATAGCATTTGGCTTCATTCGGTAGGCAAATTATTGATCTTTAAAGTCATGAAAGATTTTGTACACACAAAAGAATCCTCTTCTTAAAACAGAGCTCATGGAGTAAATTTTGGTCCTTTTCTCGTGTTGAATTTCAACGTTAAATAATCCCTGCATTTGAGAACTCACTACTATATAACAACTGGAGCGGAAGTAATTAAGCTCAGGTATCCAAACTTAAACGCAAGTATAACATGCATCCTAGAATGTAGATACTTTTCAGATTTACGAGATAGCTGCCATCCTTTTATTAATGACAGAGGTTATTTAGCTTCTTCGAGACAAGAGTCATTATTGTAGGATAAGAAAGGATTTAGATGAAAGCGGGTTACAATACTGCTAGCGAAGGAAGACTGAAAAACGTAACAGACAAAAGATCTGTGCAATAAATCCCTCGACTCTTTTTGCTATGAATCTTGATCAATATCCAACGTGGCTTACAACCGTGCTCTGAGATGTACAGTTTGAATACTGAGAAACACTACAATATTAAATAACATTTTTATGACAGACACTATACACATAAAAGTCAGTCAATATTCTTGTGAATTGAACATGAGAAAATGGAGTTGCAACTGCAATAAAATAAAACACATGTCCACAAAGACTGCAATGAAACGCAGATTCTGTGAAGTTATGACTGATACGGTTGTTTCATTGTACATAAACTTGAGTTTATTTCATTTCGCTACTCTCACACCACTCAACTGTGAAATTCGATTGAAAAATGACTACAATTCTACTGTTTCATGTACTCAAAAATATATGTCTTTATTCGAAACGTAATATAATGTTTTTTGTTTGTGATACTAACAATATGCAGATGTGATATTATTTACTGGTAACTAAATAGGCCTACAGAGAGGAAGTAAAATAGCCATGCAGATTGAAAAGGGACAATAAGGTCGTAATTTTAAACTCGTAATATGAAAAAATATAGCCTATAGTCTACTGAAAAAGAGAAAATTGTGTATGTAAAATTCATAATCATTTGATTCTTTTTTTTTGTAACTCATGACCTTTTATTTTAAAATTTGAAAGGCATTTTGGTCCGACAAGTTAATAAATTTAAAGAAATAAATATCAAAAGTCCTTCAATAACTGTCTATTCAAAATACAAAATATTACATAGGTTACATGAAAGTATCTTTATTATTATAATAGCATCTTCAGGTGAGACTTGCGTGATGTTAAGCTTTTCATATAAAGACGTAGATGGACAAGTAACATCGAATTGTGTCAAGGCACATGACGTGAGAATATAAAAGTACAATGATAAGAAAATCAAGTAAAATTTGACTTATGAACAGTAGAATATATATATGTATGACAGTGACACCTTAATACATAAAAGTATTTGGAGTTAAAGTCTGGAGAAATATGTATGCAGCTTATAGATCAAAATTTGTTTAAAAATTGAAGTCTGCAAAACATATATGCAGCTTAAAATTGAGACAGAGACAGTTAAAAGAATAACAAATTAAAATATTGTTTTGCATCAGTCATCACGACGTGGCAGCACATTGTAAAATCTGCAAAAATCAATAATAAGTTTTAGTGAAAATAAATTTATAGCCTATGTGTATGAATTAATCAACCTATATTATATTTGTACTCTATAATTTTGAAATATATATTAGTCCTACTTTTCACGTGCGATATTATTCTTCTGTAGTGTTAATATTATATTATATAATTCCATTGCCGCTGTAATTATATTTTAGTTCCTATTTTATTTTACTTATTTATTTATATTATTATTTTTTATTTTAATATTATATCTGAACTGCGACCGAGCACGAGCGCTGCTCATTCGGTCTCAAATTTTGTTAATACTACTGTATCTTCTTTTTATATTGCTTGTATTATTTTATTTGTATTTCTCTTTGTATGTTTTGTAATTATATTTCTTTATTCTGTATATTTGAAATAAATAAATAAATAAAATAAATAAATAAATAAAGTGAAGGGACCTGTATAGAAACAGAAAGAAAAATGAAGTGACGATAAACCACTTACGATATCTTTAGTGTTGGCGTAGTAAAAGAAATAATGTTGCCTGGTCGGTAGCGTGGTAATGACTGGTGCAATAACACAGTATGAGAAAACACGTCATGACGTAAGTGGAGGGGGGTACGTGCCGCAATGAGAAGAGCTTCCATTGGCTAATTTAAATAAGATGTTACCGGAACTAGGTAATTGTTCATTAATTAATGAAACAGTATTATTAAGCGATTTAGCTATGTAAAATTCTTCAGCAAGTAAATTAAAGGTTCCATTACTGATGGGTTTTAAAATCTGTAAAGCGTCGGACATTTTTTGAAGTTCATGGTTGTTCTCAATCAAATGGGTTGCAAAGATACGTTCATGTAACCTATGTAATATTTTGTATTTTGAATAGACAGTTATTGAAGGACTTTTGATATTTATTTCTTTAAAATTATACTTTTATTTTAGCTTCATTCTAGTTTCATTTTTTCTCTTGTATCATTAATTTCCACTCCTATAATACCTCTTCAGGAAAGCGCCTGTCTCCTGCAGCAACCCGCATTGCACGGCCTTTGTCTCAGTCATCTACATTATGCTGGTCAGAAATATTTGAATTTCACTACTGTTTAAACGTCTCGTTATCGTGGAATAACATGTCGGTGAGTAATTCTATACTTCGCAGATATACTGGGTGTTCATTTCAAAGTTTGTCATGACGTCATTGTTGATGAGTCAGCGATTTGAAGCGAGTTTCAGCTTTTATGTCAGAGAAGTTGCCTATAAATCAAGGCGTTCAATCTGAACTTGAGAACGTGTACGGATTAAGTTGTACGTCGTAGTAACAGATGGCGATCTGTACTGTCTGTGGGCTACCATAATCTCTTTCGAACTGTGTTTTGCGCGGGCAAGTCGTACGCAGGGCATTTGTTATCATGGGTTGCGTACGGCAACATTCCACAACACAAATCAAATGCTCCGTGTCCATGTTGACCGTCGAAATTAATGTCAACAAATACGTAAGTAATCGTCTTAACCCTCTCTCCATATTAGATTAGATTTATTTATTTAACCTGGTAGAGATAAGGCCGTCAGGCCTTCTCTGCCCCTCTACCAGGGGATTACAACTATAAGATGAACAATAAGATTACAATTAATATTAAATTTACAATTACAATTACAATAAAAATTAAAGTACGACAAGAATACCTGATTAATGAAAGCTAGACATATATCTCGACAGTAAGAAAGAATCTCACCTCAGTACATGTTTCGAAACAGTTCACATTCCTGCCACTACCGGCGTTACCATACATATTAGTATGTACTCTTCAGAATGAACGCCATATTTGCTAGGCAATTTCTCTGACACATAGGTAATACACCTCTGCGGAAGTGTAGGAAGATTGAATTCTCTAGGCTCATCGGCTAGCCACATGACGGCATACAGCGAGCCATGACACACTTTGAACTGAACACTCAATATATTAATGTACAGGGACATCATTTTATTTTTTCTTCAATTTTATTTTACCTGAGTTATTGAATGTACTTCACTCCCACCCCTTCTACTAATGAAGTTCAACCATCCTACACACAGATCCAAGACCGCATATATGGACATAGTAGCCTTACGGTCATAGTAAACAGTCCGTTCCAAAAATATGTTCGCGTTTTCCAGTGACGAAAGCGCTTTCAATATTGAATCATTTTCGCACAGGTACTGTCGTCCATTTGCCTACGTCGTATCCCGGTTTCCCCCACCAGATTTTATTCGCCAGCTAGTGGCTGGGCTGCCTTAGCTCTTTTCTGGGAGCATTAATTTCTGTTAGGAATTGGACGTCTACGTAATATTATACAACTGTTTAAAATAACTTAAATTAAAGGGCGTCGTTAAGTAATTAACTGTCACGTGATTTCCTCCCTTTTACGACCCTACGACATAACCACTTGCACGGACAGTAGAAAGTATGTCTGAGTAATTTTATCTTTTCGGATCGGGCAGAAGTGAAGATTGAATTTACAGTACTTAAGGTAATCTTTTATATAGTAGGTACAGAATTATTTCAACATGAGTTACTAGTACGAAGGACGAAACTGATAATTGGGATTAGGTACAATAATCTATAGTGCGATAATATGTACATTAGAACTCAAGCCTGTATCGAAATGAACGGCCACCATTTTAAAAAATGTGTTTAAATATCCATATTATGATTATTTTTCAATTTAACTTCATTCTCTATAGTGTACGCCAATATGCAGTAGACAGTATAATATACACTGCATAATGAATACGTCCGCATGGAAAGCTCAGTTCGTGAGTAAAAACACTCATTTTTAATACTGTACTGTATTTTGATTAAACAAAACCTAATGAAAATGATCAAACTCAAAATCACGATATTTCCTAGTTTACGTAAATGGATGAACTACTTTTCTTCCCTCCTATACCTAGTAAAGTGATTTGTTTGTATATTACGCCAGTATCATCGAACTCCAGTGGTGGAAGGAGGTAGGAAACGGCGTTGTTCCAGATGTATAGCCAGGTTAATATTAAAAATATTAGTAAAATAAAATGACGTCCCTGTATAAATCGCATAATTTCTTCTCTCCGTGACTAAAAAGAGCAAAACTATAAAAGAGGGAAGTGAATTAATTTTCTAGTCTTATATCATCTTAGGTTAGATCATTAAACAAGTGAACACATCACAATATAATTCAAAATATTGTATGTATAAACGACTACAGAAAGAAGAACGAAACTTGTCTGATGTATGTTAGTTTGCTTGCTAGAGTCTAATATGTTCTTCCCCGCCCTGCGGTGTTAAAGCTGTCTTATTTCGCTAGATGCATGGCAGCACTCCCATAACACACAGTCAGTTCGGCGCCCGGCCCCCACGTAAGAAAACACATGACATCACATTAATATCGGACAAACACCCATGACCTAGACAGACTTCGAATCCAGCAGGCGTTAAAGCTGCACACCTTAACCACCGTGAACACAGCTGACGGTTAATAAATCTGGTTTGAACATTACCTAAATACTCGGAACCAGAGGTCTGCATCGGACGTTTTCGCTCGAGCGCCAAGTAGTTCATAGCATAATCCGATAGGTAGCACACATGCATGATGGGTAAAATTGTTGCGAGCGATAAATCCTCGAACGGTGCAAGCCGAGCGTTAGACATTCGTTCTTGTTACAGTGATGAACTGTGTAGTAACATCATAGATGTTTATCAACAGTAATCTCAGTAGACGTTATGATTTATCTACAGAAAATCAAAACTCGAGTGGGATTTAATTGACTATTACACGATTAGAAGAAAGTATATAAAGATTAGAAGTAACGAAGTACTCCAATACAATAAAATATTAATTGACTTACGAAATTACAACTGTCTTCAAATGTATTATTGTACCATCTCAACATTACAAATATTACACTAGATGCATGCTAGATGGCAGTAGTGTCTTTATACAGACACTTCAATGATTACTATTCAATAAATCTTAATATTAAACCATCTCTGATACGTGACTATCCGTAATATCATATAGCAGAAGTTCTTTTTATCCTCTCAGAGCAGAAGCTATAACATAACCTAACTAATATACACAAGTGTTAGAAAAGTTTTAATTAACGACGATGACATAAAATATAAACATGAATAATTTTAAAAGGAATAATTATTGAATGTACAATTTTCAAATTTGAATGTGGTTGGTGGTTCAATTAATATTATATTGTACGTGTGCGTAATAGAAGTGGAACTCGTTGATTTAGGCCTACATGGTGTATTCAACTTATTCAGAATTTCCGAATGAATAATTTTAAAATGAATAATTATTGAATGTACAATTTTAAAATTTGAATGTGGCTGGTGGTTCAATTGATGTTATATTGGACGTGTGCATAATAGAAGTGGAACTCATTGATTTAGGCCTACATGGTGTATTCAACTTATTCAGGATTTCCGAATGGTGCTCTTCATTTATTTGTAAATCGTATTTCAGAAGATGCATAGGTATGATCAGTGATTTTTATTAATTCTTGTTCTTGAATGCCAATGCGAGTCATATTGAAACTGCTGTGCATCGACTGGAGTGGTTTGTAATTTTTTATATAATTTTGATGTCCAGACCAGCGCAGTTTCAAATGTTGGCAAACAAAGAAACAAATGCTAGGGACACGATAAAATTAAACAAATGCTAGGGACGCGATAAAATTAAACAAATGCTAGGGACGCGATAAAATTGTGCGATAAGCAGCCATGATTGGTTGAAATACGTCCTTTCGTACCGTTTTATTGGTCAAAAGTAGTATGACGTAGTAAGAGTGTAATAGTCATTTCAAAACTTTGCAGTGTTTAACTAAACTCTCCATAGTACAACTACAAAACTTGCTTGAAAATGTAATATAAATGTTGTAGGTAAATGTTTTTTTTCCCCCTCCTGAGTGATTTTGTTTTTACCACATCTGATGTTATTGGATGTGAATGTAATTATTATAAACGGAGAACACAATCACGATAATGCCGTGGGACTGAAGCCGGATGGTCTATGGCGAGTCCTTGGCATCAACCCCTTTGATTATATTGCCCCCCTTTGATTTGATTACCTGGTTGGTTTTTCCGAGGTTTTCCCCAAACCAAAAGGCAAATGCCAGGTAATATTTTGGCGAATATTCGGACCTCACTCCATCTCACTACATCTCGCCAAAATATTGTAAAAAAATTGCACAAAATTGTAAAAATTGTAGAAAATTACTAAATTGTAAAACTATAAAAATTTGTAAAAATTGTAATTGTAATATTGTAAAATTTTTACTTGTTCCACATCTTAAAGCTTCATTGCTCATGTAAGATCTATGGAATAAAATAAATGAATGAAATGAATGAATGCAAGAACTAATATCAAGTTTTCTAAGTAATAATAATAATAATCTCTAATAATTAGTGTATCAATCTTTGCGTCTGTAACAGTTGTGCAGCATGATTATTCGATTTATTATATTTTCTGTGACGTTATCTCTGTACTAATATTGTTATTAATCTACTGCTATATCAATAATATTTTGTAAAACGTTTCTACATTGTCGCAATACATAGGCGGAACACTATCGTATTATATATGTGGTAAATCAAATATTGAACAATTATTAATTAGCAATAATAACTGTATATCGAAATTCTTCATACTATTTTATTCATAACTTCATGTTACTGTTTTGGTACGTTCCATTAGACTGTTCCATTAAACTTTTGTCATAAACGCAGAAATTAAAGTCTTATTTTTGCCGGTGAGCAAAACATATGTGTATCTTATCTGTCGCCTTCCATATAAGATAAGACATGTCGGTGAGATGACCTTGTACTGTGCTTCTATTTATTACGAGTGTATCACAACCGATCTTATCTTACTCGAGAGTGCGACATTCGACCGAATTCAAGTGGGCGATTTAACTCCAATGCAGCACTCTGCTCGGGACAAGCGACACACGTTCAGATACGTTTTTTATTTCTTACAATCCAAATGAAATGTGAAGTGGTAGAAAAACAAATAAATGGTATATACACCGTTAAAGTGAATAATCCAGCAGATTGAAAGCGACGACAGAATACATTTAAATGAATAAAAAAAACCTGTATTACGTTTTGTGATTAAATGCCGGTTAATTAGAAAATTGATTTGGAAGTTTCAGCTGACCGGCAACATCGCCGCTAACACACACTACTCGTAATACAGATGTAAGAGGTCAACGAACTCGGTGTGTCTAGGTAGGTGAGCTGCTCTCTGCCAAGACGTTGCCACTTGCTCGCATTGTGCTATGGCTTGAATTTAGAGGTTTTTAAAATTAAATTTACACGAAAATCGAGCACGCTATTGAAATACGTCAGCAGGATAAATAATAATAATAATAATAATAATAATAATAATAATAATAATAATAATAATAATAATAATAATAATAATAATAATAATAATAATTCGTGGCGCTACAGCCCGTGAAGAGCCTAGTCGCCTCACGCCCACCTGCCGAAGCAAAGGTGGACGATCATCCAACCGGAATGGAGGTATCGTGTGGTTAGCACGATCATCCTCCCAGCCCTTATAGCCGGCTTTCGCAACCGGACTTCGCTACCTATCGTAGCTCCCCAAGTGCATTCCGATGCTGGGTGGGCACCAGCCCCATACACTGGCCGAAATTTGATGAGAAAATTTCTTCCCCATGAGGACTCGAACTAACGCACATTCCGTAACGCGAATCCTAGGCAGGATGCCTTATACCACTACGCCACGGCGCGGGACGAGGGATAAATTATTCTTTATTATATTCCTATCAGTCCACACCTGTGGAGTATCGATCTGGCTGGAAACCAGGTGGCCCGGGTTCGAAGTTACCTGGTTGAGGTTTTTCCGGGGTTTTCCCTCGACCCAATATGAGCAAATGCTGGGTAACTTTCGGTGCTGGACCCCGGACTCATTTCACCGTAATTATCACCTTCATCTCATTCAGACGCTAAATAACCTAAGATGTTGATAAAGCGTCGTAAAATATCCTACTAAAATAAAAAATATATTCCCTATCGATTTGGACAAACATTACGATCATACGCGCAAAATTTACCGAATAAGAGATTTTTAACATTTGAAAAAAAAAAAAAAACTATTTTTTTTCTAAACATAAGTATGAACTTTCCAGCAATATGATATTACAGTTTTTTTTTGTTTTTGTTTTTTTTTTTTTAATTTATTGGGTTATTTTACGACGCTGTATCAACATCTCAGTTTATTTAGCGTCTGAATGAAATGAGTCCGGGGTCCTGCACCGAAAGTTACCCAGCATTTGTTCATATTGAGTTGAGGGAAAACCCCGGGAAAAACCTCAACCAGGTAACTCGTCCCGACCGGGATGCGAACCCGGGCCACCTGGTTTCGCTACCAGACGCGCTGACCGTTACTCCACAGGTGTGGACTGGTTAAGGAATGAATGAATGAAGAGAGGAAATGAGAGGAGATGCATTAAAAGATACGCGAAAACACGTTCTTGCGAAGGACTTCAGGGCTGAGAGAAACTGAATATGCGAGCCTGTTTTTTTCACTTTTGCAACTAGGTATATTAAAACAAATTCAAGAGATTCAGAACTTCTTAAGGACGAATAGGCCTATGTGAATTATTCAATTTTATTTCTCTTCAAGTAGTACAGTTTCAATGTTTATTATTATGTTATATTTTAAATATTATTACAATCTCCTTTACTGACATAATTTATTATCTATCGAAGACCTGTTCCATGTTACCTTCAGCTTACTCTGAAAGTTAATCCACAAACTGTGATCATTTTGTGTATTGATTGACGAAATCTGAGGATCTAAATACAGTGCAATATCTTACAATTTTCATCATTTTTCCTTCACTGATAGTTTCCACCGGTTTTGTGCCAAAATTCATGCTGTAAAGCCAAGAGAATCTTCACTATTGTTACTGACATTGCTATTGCTGTGGTAAGCAAAGCAGAAATGAACTCGAAGCGGCTTGGACTTCACGCAGGAGAGTGGATGGTTATTTCTTTCAAGTAGGGAGGGATGTGTGTACATAGCCTTTCCTTTCTTTAGTGCCGTGTTAAGCGGAAACCTTGGACTAACTCGGCCACGTGATCAGCGAATTCTGCTATGTTATAGCGATTCAAAAGTGAGGGATAAGAGGGAAAAAAGAGTTACATTTTCTAAGTAATTGAGCATTATTATGTACAATTATAAATCTCTTAGAAGAACTCATTTGAAGAGATTATTTCTTCTACAGTAGTGACAAAAAAAAAACGGACCGACCCTTTAGCAGATTTCAGAGTCTTGTTCACTCCAGAGTACGATAGACTGGTAACTAAGAGTTTCGTGGTTCGAATCCTGCCTGGGAAGGAAACTTTTTTTGTTCCTTATTAAAATTTATTCCCAATACTTTTTGATTGCTGGTAAAATTCATGTTCTGGGAAATATAAGTTAATTAAGTAATAAAATATCGCTGCAATCGAAAAGTATTGGGAATAAATTTGAATAAGGACGAAAAAAAGGTCCCTTCCCAGACATGATTCGAAACACGAAAGTCTTAGTTACCAGTCTATCGTGCTCTGGAGTGAACAAGGCTCTGAAATCAGCTACAAGGGTCGGTCCGGTTTTTTTTTTTTGCCACTACTGTACAAGACTATTAACATTTAGCCCTTGCTTGCCAATAAACGAGCGTAATGCTGAAACACGGTTAATTCATACAGATGGGCAGATTTTGAACGCCGCAGAATCTAAATAGAAATTTTGATGAAGAGATTATATTGGCCAGCCGGCAGGTTTACTCGGGTTACTGCCGTTTTCTCTACCATCACTACGACAGTATTAAATTATTATTTGAAATGTTAACAGCGTAATATATTGACATTTCCTCTTCCTATTGTACCTGTCAAGAAGACAATAATAATTGTATCTCTATTTCGTGTTAATTTAGGACCCTGTCCAAGCCAATATGTATTTATACAAACGTCTTCCGCAAATATCTTTCAATTTTCTAAAACGTGCTGCACTCGCGAAACGGAGAGGTTTCGTAACAGTATGGAAATCACTTCGAGTTTTATACTATGTTAATATTTCAAAGGAATTGAAGTGACATTAAAAAATATCAGATGGAAACAAAATAACAACGATGACAATAACAATTCCAGTAGAAGAGTAAAATAGTTGTGAAGTTACGTAAGTATAATAGTATACAAACATTTATGATCGTTATGAGTAGGATAATAATTTCTCTTTAATGTTATCGAGGACGAAGATCTGTCTGAAATATTTAGACATAATATTAGTTATAAAAGTCTCCTCCCTTCTTCCATAGGGCTTATGTCTTATAGTTTATATGTATATATGTAGTTCAAACTGGTTACTTCTCTTAAACGCTAAATATAATAATATCGCCTTTGTTCGAAGTTCATAAGGAATTCTGTGGTCTCTAGCCTATAACTTACTCGTCGCAGTTGATAAAGCGTCGTAAAATAACCAACTGAAAAAGTTACTCGTTAAGCAAGTAAGTAGCGAAGAACTAAGGGACAGTAGTTCAAAGGGGCACAATCCACGACACTCAGTAGAGGGGCTCTAAAACAGTTCATCTAAACCCATTTGTCTCTCTCCCATAGAGCAACAAGTTTATCTCCCTGCTGATGAGTTGACACACTAATCAGATACATTTAAGGTGAAGTTTTACTGTAGATTAAATGACACTATAGTCAGTGTTTCCAATTGATGGGTATGAAAAGTCGCACGCGTAATTTAAAAGTCGCTAGATTTATTATTATCAACAGCAATCTCACTAGAGGTTTTGATTTATCTAGAGAAAATCAAAACTCGAGTGGAATTTAATTGACTATTGCACGATTAGAAGAAAGTATATAAAGATTAGAAGTAACAAAGTACTCCAATATAATAAAATATTAATTGACTTACGAAAATACAATTGTCTTCAAATGTATTATTGTACCATCTCAACATTACGCTAGATGGCAGTAGTGTGTTATGATTATGTTTTCTTGTTATCAGTTGTGGCAACTATGGAATCTTCATTGAACTCTGTGGACGGTTATTAGTCAAGAAGGCTTTGTTGATTCAGTTTCATTTTTATTAAAACATTTGCATTCCACTTCAATCATCCGGATCCCAGTAATCAACGTCACTTGACAGATTATTTTCAATAACTCTTAGTATTAAACAATCTGTGATACGTGACTGTCCATAATATCATATAGCAGAAGTTATAACAAACATAACCTAAATAATATAAACAAGTATTAGAAAAGTTTTAATTATGGATGATGAAATAAACAAGAAACGTTTTAATTAACGATGATGAAATAAAAAATAAACATGAATAATTTTAAAAGAAACAGTTATTGAAAGTACAATTTTCAAATTTTGAATGTTTTAGTGGTTGGTGATTCAGTTGATGTTATATTGGACGTGTACGTAAAATAAGTGAACTTGTTGATATACCTACATCGTGTATCCCTCAACTTATTCAGAATTTCCGAAGGGTGCTCTTCATATATGACCAGTGATCTTTATTAATTCTTGTTCTTGAATGTCAATGCGAGTCATATTAGAAAGTGCTGTGCATCGACTGGAGTGGTTTGTAATTTTCTGTTTTTTGACGTCCAGACCAGTGCAGTTTGAAATGTTGGCAAACAAAGAAACAAATGCTAGGAAGTGATAAAATAAACAAATGCTAGGGACGAGATACAATTAAACAAATGCTAGGGACGCGATAAAATTGTGCGATAAGCAGCCATGATTGGTTGAAAGACGTCCTTTCGTACCGTTTTATTGGTCAAAAGTAGTGTGACATAGTAAAAGTGTAACAGTCAATGAAAAAAGTTTTATTATTGTCGTAGAGGGTGCTAAATTTCTTTAAATTCCTATTTTAGCAAGAGAAAAAAATAAGAGAAATTGTCGCGAAAAAAAAAACAGTTAAAAATCGTTAAATTGGCAACACTGACTATAACGTAAGTTAGAGTTCGTTGTTCCGATGCACAACCGAATTATATGTATGTCAGAATCGAACATAATTTTTATAATGATTTGGAAGTTATGGACTTAATTTCCGTACAAATGGGCATAATATTTTATTTTAGTTATATGGGCACTTCCATAGTATGCTAAAATTGTAACCTATGGGAGAATTAAAGTTGGTTCAACCAATACTAAAGCATGTTTTACAATTCATCGATTAATTATTTTACAACTTCGACATTAAGATATATGGAACGTATTGGGAGACTAAGGGGACGGCAGAATATAGGAAAATTTTGGGAATGCTGGGTTTTCAGTGAAAGAACTGCCCTTGGGCAGAAAACTATGAATGAGTGAAAATAATTGTTTTCATTTAAATAGTGAAGTTATTGAACACGCTGCTTCTCATTCTGTGAGATGTCTTTTGCTCAGTGGCGGTTCCTCGGGAGAGGGAAGGGAGGAACGTCCTCCTTACATTTTTTTTCCCCTTTGAAAGTAAATACCGAATAAAATATGAGCCTTGAAATTCGAGGAAGATTCGACACTTTTTAAGTTCTCAGCTATAAGAAAACCTCGGTTGATCGAGTTTTAAACGACGCGCGCTCATGTGCCGCTAGAAAAATGTGAGAAAGATGCGAGATTGTTTGTGTGGAGGAAAGTCAATCCATTCCTCCTTTACTGCAGTTAACAGACATTGACAACAGGCACTAGCGGCCAGAGAAAGAAGCAGAGTTTTAAATCAAGTAAATGAACGGATAGGGAGGAGATCCTCCTCTGAATCAGCGCATGGGCGGGAAATAGAAACCGACTGGTCGTGCAGCAAGCTCGCTACCACTGCCATCTAACGATTTTGCATTCAACCAGACTATAACACATCTAGGAGGAGGCACAATAAAACCAGTTTTAACGCAAAGCTATGAAAGATACCATTTAAACCTTTTTTTTTTTAATTATAAATAAAAAACATTATTCACTGCACTTTATATAGGCTACTATTCATGGTTTAAAACTTTCAAGGATATTTGAAAGTTAAAGTTGGGTTTATATAAAACAAAGAGGAGTAGTTAGTTCTACGTTAGTATCGCAGGTCTTTTGGCCTCTGAAATTCACTTCCATTCATTGTCTACTAGACAGGGTAACAGCCACAAGACCTGACATTCTTCAAAAGCATGTGATACTGAACTTGTGAAATGTACATGTGGCAACACAGACCACGTGGGTGGGTCCAGTGTTCTCGCTTTCCTCAAATTATTTCCCATTCCCATTTCCGTAAAATGGTTCCGATTACGTGTTAGTAGCTGGTCTCTTCCAATACGTTGATGCTGTAGTGTGCGCGAGAAATGCTGCGAGGTTGTGAATTTCCTTGTAATTGTTAATTTGTGCAATTATTCAATAATGATTGAAAGTGAAAACATAATATATTTTGTAAAATTTAGGAAACTCAGTTTACAAGAACAGATTATTGCTATACAGAAGGGAAGACCAACCCTCAATACTACCTGGTCTTAAATGTATGCATGTAGGCTCATCTACCACACGATTGTACCTGATTGACATACGTTTCATTCAAGAAGGTATCATTTTCATATGGTGTTAGATGAAAAAACGCACTGTCGATTTCCGATGTCCTCTACCCGATGTCCGATGCTACCCGACTCTCCCCTATGCATGTAGGCTAACTTGTAGCATGTTTCATTCACAAGGTATCATTTCGTGCTGTTAACTTCTTTCCTCCTCTTAAGAAATACGGAGGAGCCGCTACTGCTTTTGCTTGTATCTCTGTAGAAAAGCATTTTTCTATATAGATGTGTCCACCATCTCTTGGAACACAATATTTTCACAGTTATAGGTATATTTCGCTTCAAAGTCAGCTTTTGCGTTAGACTCTATGCGTAGTTCCGCATGTTTTTTTTTTTCTCTGATCTCACTTTTATTTTCCTTTCAGGTACATTAACATACCAGCAACAGGAAAGGTATGAGTGAATACTGAAAGTAAAGTAAAGTGTAATGGTATCGAATCTCCATTGTGTAACCAGCTTCAACAGAAATCTAACAAAAGCGTCACTTTTATTCTAACGTCCGCAACTAACGGTGATCAGATGTGGACTAGTCCCAATGTAACTCAAAACTTCATTAAAATAATCCAAAGGCAGAGATTTCATTAGGACGTTTTCTGCCGAACCGTGATAAAGGTAAAATTTAGCCTTTTCATTCTGCATATTCAGGATATTATGCACATAGGCCTCTCTAATTTCTCATGCGTGGGAGTTTCAGAAAATGCGAAATTTGCAGCAAATAGAAAGAGATGCCATATACAGAATCATTCGTTTGACAAATTGTGGTTATTTCACAGTCTACAAACAATAGACTGTGCCGGTACTATTTCGCATTGTCTGCAATGAGGCCATATTAGCCATCCTAGTGGTGAGCAACTATCTATGGATGCATATTTACTACGTATTGAGCTTCGTGACTGTATATACTAGACTGTAGTCATTTCCTTTAATATAATACGGAATTTATCTGTAGAATTTGTGGAACATTTATTCTTGGATATTTCACAACTTGATTAATTACTATTTTATTTTTTAGGTTATTTTACGACGCTTTATCAACATCTTAGGTTACTTAGCGTCTGAATGTGATAATGCCGGTGAAATGAGTCCTGGGTCCAACACCGAAATTTACCCAGCATTTATTCATATTGGGTTGAGGGAAACCCTCGGAAAAAATCCTCAACAAAATAACTCGTCACGACCGGGAATCAAACCCAGACCATCTGGTTTCGCGGCCAGGCGCGCTAACCGTTACTCTACAGGTGTGGGCGATTAACTACGAATCTCTGGTCACGTGCATTTAGCAAATTTTGCTTGGTTTTTCTTGTCAAATTATTCCAAGTTCCATGATTTAAAAATGTTTATGCTCGAACATGCCGAAATGTAGTAATTATACACATGGTAGCAGTCCTTTAATGGACCTCATTAAAGTACACCTATTCCTTAAAGTTCAGGTTTTCCACCAATCAGAAAGCAATATGAGAGCGCAAGTATCGATTATTCTCGTATATGCAATCGAAAGACAACTAGCGAAACGTCACGGAGGCTGGAAATCCAATACTGTCGCAGAAGGTTATGTTCTGCTACTATAATAATTAGCGTTAATTGTAAATAATATTCAAATAAATTCAATTTGTCACCTCGTTTTTCAATGTATAATTCTATTTAAAGGTTAAATCAAGATTAATGTTTCTCTTACTAACTAGATTATATCAAGGTCTCGACATCTGTTTCTCGGAAAAAAACCAATAATTTCGCGTCTGCGCACATCTCACAATTTACGAGGTAGGCTATTTCACAAGGTCAATTCCGCTCCTCACTTAGATAAAAATAACATGAATACTTATGAATAATTTCATGTTAGAAATATGGTCGAGCATAAAAAGTCGTATAAAACTTCCTATAATGGTAATTAAGACGCTCGTATGAAAATTATGAAACTCGCTTGCTCTCGTTTCATAAACATACTCGCGTCTTAATTACTACCATTATAGGCTCGTTGCATAATGTACTATTCTACAATATTGTGACAGCGACGTGAGATTCGAACTCACGACCATCGTCCCGCAAGAGAGCAGATCGCGCGGGCTCCACGGAGCACTGAGGGACAGCGCGCGGCGGAGAGAAGAGAGGGGAAAGGGCCTACGCGGCGTGGGAGGCTGCGCGCGCAGCTGCTACTTACGGAGTGAAGGGAGAACGGACCCTCCCGAATTTTCCAGAGAAGTCAGTCCGAAGTGGAGATATCCAGATAATTCAAGAGGACACCCGTAGAAATTTCTCGCAACTATGATTTTGCTATAAAAGAGGAAACGCGAGCGAACTTGAGCAGTTTTTCAGTTTATTCAGCCAGTCAGTGAGCAAGCCAGTGAACAGAGCAAGCAAGCCAGTACCGGAGTTCGACTCGAGTGTGCGTCCGCAACTGTGTCAGCATCCGAAGGCCTGAGTTCGAGTGCAGTGGACCGCAGTTGGAGGGACTTGAGTTCGAGTGCAGTGGACCGCAGTTGGAGGGACCTCAGTTCGAGTACAGTGGACTGTCTCTGAAGGTCTGTGGTTCGAGATGCCGTGAACTCGAGTGACTGAGCTAGAAGAACTGTGAACTGAGAACTGACAGTTCTGATTTGTAAATAGTGCTTTGTAAATATTAGTTAAGATTAACGGTTCATTGTTGTTCGTAATAGTCCCAGTGAATTGTCATTGTCGTCGTCTGTGGAGTGCACTAACGAACGCTGTGTTACTGTGTAGAAAGTGAAGAGTTATTGTTTGACAAATTACATTGTTGTTGATTTGAAATAAATTTACAATATGTTGTACTGTAGGATGTGTTTTATGCCCTACTTACCACTTTCTCTATAGGAGCCTTTCAGAGCCAGGAGAACAATAACTTCTTTAAATCGGAACTGACCTCCTTACGACGCTCCATTGTACACAGTACTCAATGACAGACTAACAGCAAGTAACTTCCACTGAAAGACAACCCTGTGCACACTGCAGGCTTGTTTAATATGCATCTACGCTCTGTCCGTGGAGTAAGTGTACGAACAGAGTTACATGAATTTCACGGAACCGGTGTATGTAATAGTAATATGCGTTACAAGAGCGGTATGTTGACGTTTTAATGGTCGAGGAAAAGATTGAAAAGCGAAACGTAGTTGAGCTTTTAATTTCCGAGAACATGAAAAAACAAACATACCGCTCGTGTATCGTACATTATTTTGTGCAAAGTCGTTTATTACATACCTGAAAGACGAATTTCTAATTAGTTGCAATGAAATCTCCATGTTGGTTTCTGTTTAATCACGGCAACTTCGGAAAACCAAAATATCTTTCTTCAACATTGTTACTATAAAATATTTTCTGAGTTTACTATACTCCAGCAGCCGTGATATACGTCTGTCTTTTTTTCCCCAGTCTATAAATGGGAACTTAAAACAAACGGTAAGGTTATGTAATGATTTATTTTTCATTTTAATATTTTAAGAATATTATTTGTATAACATATTGCAGTAATAACATCGGCATCTGGAATCTTGTTGATTTTTCACGGCTTCCTTAATGTTACTTGTATCAGGAATGTAATAACTTTTGTGGAGTAGTAGACTTCACTTAATTTTTGCAAATATTTAAAAAGAATAATTAACATTGCAATTTAGGTGAAATTGCAGTAGTAAGTTTCAATTTATAATTATTACTATGTTGAACGTTTCTAAAAATTAATATGTTAAAAGCCTAAAGCAGTAAAATGAATGGCGGTATTTCACACTTAAGCGGTTAAGAAAACAAGCAAATACGCACGGAACAAAAATTTTATTTACTGTGTTCGTATTAAATTTATGAAACATTACGTTAGGAATACTGAATGCTTAAGGCTTTTAACATATTATTTCGTTTAACACTTACCGCGTTTTTATTTGCAAAAATTAAGTAAAGTTCTGCATTCCTGATACAAGGAAAACGTGAAAAAAACAAATAAGCACGATCTCGCACAAATTAATTTTATTAAACATATGACTTTTAAGTTCGTATATAAATTTATGAAACATTTTATGAATTTGAAGAACGATTTTGGTTTTCGAGATCGAGATCTCAACTAAACGTTTCGCCTTTTCAATCTTTTCCTCGAACATGAAAACGTCAACATACCGCCTTTGTAACGTATATTACTATTGTCAGTTTTATGTATTTGCAACCGTTTCAGAATTACAACTTTTTTGGAGGAGCTGCTCAAAAGTCCTCCCTTTCCACGCAACATGCCTGGGCGCGTTCTCTTACTTCGCTGTTCACAAAATCTAGCAGCCTGTTTCTTAGTCTGATATCTGTTGTAGTTACACTAAAGTCGCCCTGAATCATTACTTCATCGGTTAACCTTAACTTGTTAATTATCCTGTATGTACTGTACATCGAAATTTACCCTTTTTTCTGCGACATACAATAAAACCTGAACTACACCTACTAATTTTTTCATAATTTTATTCTTCTTAATATTCCATGAATTAGGCAGATTGGTTTGCTGTTCGCACGCAAACGGTTTGACCCCGAAGTCTTTTCGTAGGGTTATATTCATGATTGAAAATTGTTAGTCAATATTTTCGCGCATATTCTTGCTATCGCATTGCATTTTACGTCTCTAGTGGGGGTTGAATTATTATCAATTTCGTTAGATTGCGTTGAAAAGAATTGCATATGAGTGTTGCAAAATATCTCGTGAAGCAGTTAGTAAGCCCAATAATTGCAAGGGCAGGCTGTTACTCGCTGATATCGAGGTTGGCGCGCTTATAAATCAGCGGGAACACAGCAACGCACTCTACGACAGGGACGGAGACGGCCGATCGAAATTACTGATGGGCAACGAGCCGGAAACTCGGCGGTGGCGGCACAGTGGGATGATGCAGTGTCGACCAGCACTAACGTAATCAACTAATATCGTCGTCGGATAATGGGAACTCGTAATTTTAAATAGAGGCTTATCTTATTCCAGCTGTGATAACGGACGGCGATTGGATTGAATTTCCGCTAAGAGTGCAGACTGAGAACTTATGGGTAACTAGACCGATATTCTACGTTCTGTACAATTCTGTGGTGAGCAAAAATACAGGGACATCATTTTATTTTTACTAACATTTCTAATATTAACCTGGCTATACCTTTGGATGAACGATTAAAAACAGGAAACACCGTTTGCTACCCACTTCCACGACTGTAGTTCGATGATACTGGCGTAAAATATACAAACAAATCATTTTACTAGATATAGGAGGGAAGAAAAGTAGTTCATCCATTTACGTAAACTAGGAAATATCGCGATTTTGAGTTTGATAATTTTCATTAGGTTTTTGTTTAATCAATAGTACATTATGCAACGAGCCTATAATGATACGAGCGTCTTAATTACCATTATAGGCAAGTTTCATACGACTTTTTATGCTCGACCATATTTCTAACTTGAAATTATTCAGAAGTATTAATTTTATTTGTATCTGACTGAAGATCGGAAGTGACCTTGTGCATAGCTCGTATATTGTGAGATGTGCGCAGACGCGAAAGCATTGATTTTTTCCGAGGAACAATAATGTTATTGACCTTGATGTAATGTAAAGAATAACATGAACTAATTTTGATATAACCTGGAAATTGATTTAGAATTGAAAAACGAGATGACAAATTGAATTTATTTGAATATTATTTACAATTAGCGCAAATTATTGTAGTAACAGAACATAACCTTCTGCGACAATGTTGGATTTCCAGCCTCCGTGACGTTTCCCTCGTTGTCTTTCGATTGCATATCCGAGAATAATCGAAAACTTGAACTTTAATGAATAGGTGTACTTTAATGACATGCATTAATGGACTGCTACCAGGTGTACAATTACTACATTTCGGCATGGTCGAGCATAAAATACAGTACAGTATTAACAATGTGTGTTTTTACTCACGAACTGAGCTTTCCATGCGGTCGTATTCATTATGCAGTGTATATTATACTGTCTACAGCACATTAGCGTACACTATAGAGCATGAAGTTAAATTGAAAAATAATCATAATATGGATATTTAAACACATTTTTAAATTGGTGGCCGTTCATTTCGATGCAGGCTTCAGTTCTACTGTGCATATTATCGCACTATAGACTATCGTACGTAATTCCAATTACCAGGTTCGTACTTCGTATCAGTAACTCATGTTGAAATAATTCTGTACATACTCTATAAAAGAGTACCTTACGTACTGTAAATTCAATCTTCACTTCTGCCCGACCCGCACAGATAAAATTACTCAGACATGCTATCTACTGTCCGTCCAAGTGGTTATGTCACAGGATCGTAAAAAGGGGGAAATCACGTGACAGCTAATTACTTAACGAGGCACTCTTATATAAGTTACTTTAAACAGTTGCAGAATATTACGTAGACGTCCAATTAATTCCTAACAGAAATGATTGCTTTCAGAAAAGAGTTAAGAAAGCCCAGCCACTAGTATTTACAGTGGAGCGAGCAGAAGCAGATGGGGCAAATCGGGATGCGACGTAGGCAAATGGACGACAGTACCTGTGCGAAAATATTATTCAATATTGGAAGTTTTCGTCACTGGAAAACGCGAACATATTTTTGAAACGTAGCCTACTATAATCACTAACTGAGTACTGCGGCCTTGGTTCTGTGTGGAGGACAGTTGGAACTTCGTTAGTAGAAGGGGTGGGAGTGAAGTACATTCAAAAACTCAGGTACAATAAAAGTTGAAGTAAAAATAATAATATGTCCCTGTACATCATTTTATTTTTACTTCACTTTTTATTGTACCCGAGTTTTTTAATGTACTTCACTCCCACCCCCTCTACTAGCAAACTTCCAACCGTCCTACACAACAGAACCAATTCTGCGTATGCAGTCAAAGTCGCCTTAAGGTCATAGTAAAACATACTGAGTTAGTGAGTACAGTGCGTTGCAGAAATATGTTCGCGTTTTCCAGTGACGAAAGAGTTTTCAATATAGAATTATATTTTCGCACAGGTACTGTCATCCGTTTGCCTACGTCGCTTCTACTCGCCCCTCTGTAAAGGCTAGTGGCTGGGCTGGCTTAGCTCTTTTCTAAAAACATTAATTTCTGATAGGAATTGGACGTCTACGTAATATTATACAACTGTTTAAAATAACTTAAATTAAATGTTTTTTTCAAGTAATTAACTGTTATGTGATTTCTCCCTTTCTACGACCCTGGGACAAAACCATTTGGACGGACAGTAGATAGCATGTTTGAGTAATTTTATCTTTTCGGACTGGGCAGGAGTGAAGATTGAATTTACAGTACGTAAGGTACTCTTTTATAGAGTAGGTACAGAATTATTTCAACATGAGTAACTAGTACGAAGGACGAAACTGGTAAATGGAATTAGATACACTACTGGTCAATAGTTTTCGATCAGCTATGAAAACAAATATATATATATATATATATATATATATATATATATATATATATATATTTTATTTAAATAATATACAAACACATCAGAAAAACTAAATAGACCAACAAAATAAATATTTTCTCTCTCTAGCATTATGATAAGTTAGAATATTCAAAACGAAATCCCTGTTTTAACCACAGATCCATAGTTGTGATAGCTGATCGAAAACGTTTGACCGGTAGTGTACATTAGTCTATAGTGCGATAATAGGCATAAAAGAACTGAAGCCTGTATCGAAATGAACGGCTACCATTTTCATAAATGTGTTTAAATTTCCATATTATGATTATTTTTCAATTTAACTTCATTCTCTATATTGTATACTGATATGCTGTAGACAGTATAATATACACTGCATAATGAATACGTCCGATTGGATAGCTCAGTTCGTGAGAAAAAACACTTATTGTTAATACAGTACTGTGTTTTGATTAAACAAAATCTAATGAAAATTATCAAACTCAAAATCGCGATATTTCCTTATTTTACGTAAATGGATGAACTACTTTTCTTCCTCCTATACCTAGTAAAGTGATTTTTTTTTTTATATTTTACGCTACTATTATCGAACTACAGTCGTGGAAGGGGGTAGCAAACGGTGTTTCCGGTACTCAATCGTTAATCCAAAGGTATAGCCAGGTTAATATTAGAAAAATTAGTAAAAATAAAATGATATCCCTTCTACAAAGTAGTAATAACATACAATGTATGAAGTTTTGTTTATACACCTCATATATTATTAAATAACCTTTGAAGGGACCTAAAAATTCAAAATATGTCAATAATAGTAATATACGTTACAAGAGCGGTATGTTGACGTTTTCATGGTCGAGAAAAAGATTGAAAAAGCGAACCGTAGTTGAGCTTTTTTAATTTCCGAGAACATGAAAACAAACATACCGCTCGTGTATCGTACATTATTTTGTGCGAAAATCATTTATTACATACCTGAAAGACGAATTTCTAATTAGTTGCAATGAAATCTCCATGTTGGTTTCTGTTTAATGACGGCAACTTCGGAAAACCAAAATATCTTTCTTCAACATTGTTGCTATAAAATGTTTTCTGTGTTTACTATACTCCAGCAGGCCGTGATATACGTCTGTCTTTTTTTCCCCCGGTCTATAAATGGGAACTTAAAACAAACGGTAAGGTTATGTAATGATTTATTTTTAATTTTAATATTTTAACAATATTATTTATATAACATATTGCAGTAATAATATCCGCATCTGGAATCTTGTTGATTTTTTCACGGCTTCCTTAATGTTACTAGTATCAGGAATGCAATAAGTTTCGTGGAGTAGTAGACTTTACTTAATTATTGCAAATATTTAAAAACAATAATTAACATTGCAATTTAGGTGAAATTGCAGTGGTAAGTTTCCAATTTGTAATTATTACTATGTTAAACGTCTCAAAAAATCATATGTTAAAAGCCTAAAGCAGTAAAGTGAATGTCGCACTTAAGCGGTAAGAAGAGGGAAATTGTTATGTGTTACGTTGGGGAACACTGAATGTGGTATTTCACACTTACCGCGTATTGGTTCTGTGCTGAAAACATGCAAATACGCACGATCTCGCACAAAATACTTTCCTAAATCATCTCCTCTCCAGTTGACCTTACCTTCTTAATCATCCTGTCTATGTATGTAATGTAATGTAATGTATGTATGGAATCGAATGAAATTTAAGTGAGGGGACACGGATGGCCCAACACTGCGACCTGTTGAGATCTATTGCGCTAACCCTCGATATGGAATGAGTTGCGTTTCATAGATCCCCTACGCGCACCAACCCAACCACATGACTCCCTGACGACCGGTCCCTACAGCCGACAGAAATCCATATACCATTCCTGCTTCGGCAACTTCCCCCAAGACTCCCCTGTCGGTCCGAGGAGAAACTCCTCCCCCGAGTAGGTCCGCCTCGGGTGTTCGTTGCAGAATCCATCCAACGTCGTTATGCTACATTCCACGGAGGCCGGTCGGGAAAGCCAGAAATGGGATGAGGAAAGGATGATGGGGGAGGAAAGGAAGTGGCGAAGATGAGTGGAGTTCCAATCGCCTGATAAAGTTACCTGATATTCATCCAGAAGAGTGAGAGACAAACGCCGAAAAAATCTCACCCAGGCAACTCGTCCTAATCGGGAATCGAACCGGGGACCGCTAGGTTCGGAGTTAGACTCGCTAACCCCTCAGCCACAACGGTGGACATGTATGTATGTATGTATGTATGTATGTATGTATGTATGTATGTATGTATGTATGTATGTATGTATAATTTAAATTATGGTTTATTTAACGACGCTCGCAACTGCAGAGGTTATATCAGCGTCGCTGGTGTGCCGGAAATTTTGTCCCGCAGGAGTTCTTTTACATGCCTGTAAATCTACTGACATGAGCCTGTCGCATTTAAACACACTTAAATGCCATCGACCTCGGCTGGGATCGAACCCGCAACCTCGAGCATAGAAGGCCAGCGCTATACCAACTACGCTACCGAGGGCGACTGCATGTATGTATGTATGTATTTTTTATATTAGTTGAACGGCATGTCCCATTACAATAAAGGTAATACTACATGCCTTGGTACCTGTGTGTTTATAATATAACACATTATGTCTCGTTATGTATGTATGTATGTATGTACGTACGTATGTATGTATGTATGCATGTATGTATGTATGTATGTAAATTATATTAATACAAGCTCGTAAAACACAACGTGGAAAAATAGACCAATTTGAATTACAAAATTACAAAAGTTTAACAAACTCTCCAAGAAATACATTTAGGTACTCTTTCTTTTAAACTTATTGGTCCATGACACTTTCTTCAGAATTTTTACGCATTTCCACACGAAATTTGACACCACTTACTTGCAACCGACATGAATATCAAGTTCGAATTGAGGGGCTTGGAACAAAAAGCAGGTAAGTGACATTATTAAAAAAAAAATAAGGTAAGTGCGTGTTGTGATACCCCAAGAGGATGTTTCTTTGGGATAAAAGTGATCACAATGTGCAGTGCTGCTATATGGGCATCATTTCACCAAACTAGTGTATAATATTTCATTGCATGTAGAACTTTAACTGTAATTTCCTCAAAACTAGGTTTCCGTCACTTACCTGCCTTTTGTTCCAAGCCCCTCAATTGTGAAGTATACAAACGTAAAAGAGCAACTAGATTACCGCTGGTAATTTGCTGCAACCAACGGACTTCCTAGCTTAAGTAATTAATGGGATGGTCAATATGCAGTATGTTGGTTCTTAGTGAGAAACACTTCTGAAAGTGAATAGAAAAGAAAAATAATTAAAAAATATCATTCTAAACTTCCCCTTAGACAAATAGCTCTTTCCGAAGTTCGAAATTAATGTACTGTCAGACTCTTATTTCGCCATATCCATGGCAACTGGAATCACAATTTTGTCCAGAGGCCAGATATAAATGTTTAAATTTGTTTTGAAGTGTTACTGTTAAATGTTTGTTAAATTTTACGATAAATTAATATACATTTAATTTACTTGCCTTAAATATACATACACGGAGTAGGCTAGCGCCGTTATAGAGGGCTGGCCTTGCATTCGGGAGATCCGGGGTTTGATCACTGAGGTTTTTCATGTTTTCCTCGGTTATTTCCAGGCAAATGCCAGGATTGTACCTCTTGAAAGTCCGGCCATGGACGGCGATCCTTCCCTTAATCCTTTCATATGTGTGAGTGAATGATGTGTAATGTCTTAAGTGTTTGTGTTGTATCGGAGGTGGCCCTGGCACTGAGCTGATCCCTCATCCGGGGAGGCCCTCCTGTGGCCAAAAAAGTATGTATGTGATCCATAGATTAATTCCTCTCCCGACAGGTCGCGGCCCTGTAAGGCCCGGGTGGCGTGGGTCGTATAAGTGAACCTAAAAGGGAAAGGTTAAACTAAGAGAGAGAAAGAAAGAAAGAAAGAAAGAAAGAAAGAAAGAAAGAAAGAAAGAAAGAAAAAAGAAACAAACAAACAAACAAACAAACATACAAAGAAAGAAAGAAAGAAAGAAAGAAAGAAAGAAAGAAAGAAAGAAACAAACAAACAAACAAACAAACAAACAAACATACAAAGAAAGAAAGAAAGAATATATATACGGGAATTGTACAGGGATATTAATAAATTTTTACTAACATTTTTAATATTAACTTGCCTATACCTCTGGATCAACGCCGTTTGTTACCCCCTTCCACGACTGGAGTTCGATGATACTGGCGTAATATACAATCACATCACTTTACTAGGTATAGGAGGGAAGAAAAGTAGTTCATCCATTTACGTAAACTAGGAAATATTGCGCTTTGAGTTTGATCATTTTCATTAGGTTTTTGTTTAATTAAAATACAGTACAGTATTAACAATGAGTGTTTTTACTCACGAAATAAGCTGTCCATGCGGACGTATTCATTATGCAGTGTATATTATACTGTCTACAGCACATTAGAGTACTATATAGAGAATGAAGTTTAATTGAAAACTAATCATAATATGGATATTTAAACATTTTTTTAATGGTGGCCGTTCATTTCGATACAGGCTTCAGTTCTTTGTCCATATTATCGCACTACAGACTATTGTACCTAATCCCAATTACCAGTTTCGTTCTTTGTACTAGTAACTCATGTTGAAATAATTCTGTAGGCCTACCTACTCTATAAAAGAGTACCTTACATACTGTAAATTCAATCTTCACTTCTGCTCGATCCGAAAAGATAAAATTACTCAGACATGCTATCTACTGTTAGTCCAAGTGGTTATGTCGTAGGGTCGTAGGAAGGGAGGAAATCACGTGACAATTACTTAACGAGGCTCTTTTATTTAAGTTATTTTAAACGGTTGTATAATATTACGTAGACGTACAATTCCTAACAGAAATTAATGTTCTCAGAAAAGAGCTAAGACAGCCCAGCCACTAGTTGGCGAATAAAAGCTGGTGGGGGAAACCGGGATACGACGTAGGCAAATGGACGAGAGTACCTGTGCGAAAATGATTCAATATTGAAAGCTCTTTCGTCACTGGAAAACTCGAACATATTTTTGGAATGTACTGTTTACTATGACCGTAAGGCTACTATGACTATATTTGCGGTCTTGGATCTGTGTGGAGGACGGTTGAACTTCATTAGTCGAAGAGGTACATTCAAAAACTCAGGTACATTAAAAATTGAAGTAAAAATAAAATCATGTCCCTGTATGTTTATTAAATTATAGATACATAACAAAAAGTTATTACTTCTTTGGCATTCAATTTATCATAGATATCTCCATCTTTGTCATTTCTTTAAAATTGAATTGCACAGCTATGTTTTTCCATTCAGTTAAACGAGTGGTTTAATTTTATAGAAGAGAATTTTACGTACAGAACTCAGTGTTTATTTAATGGAGTTTCTTCTAGCATAGAAAGACATTCAAGTCAGATTGATCGTTAAATGTGTGTTCCCCAATGATGGATGCTTCCTTCCGTTTCTTCCTGCCAAGATAACTGAATGTAGTTCCATGCGGCCACACATTGTCTGGAAGGAAGGAAAACACCGAAGACGTTGCAAACTCGTAAAAGCAAAGAATGATGTCGTTCTGCAACATAGCTCCTCATATTTCTGTTGACGTAGAACGGAGTTACTACCTTCCTAGACTGCGATATTGTGTCTTGTGACCTAACGCAGACAGATAAGAAAGGCGGGAGAAGACAGACTTGAAAACACGCAAGTAAACAGATATCACGTAATTCGGGTTCTATGATCCCTGTTCATTATATTTTGCACTTCAGATTTTTGTGTTATGGAGAACAATATATTCATTTAATACTTCGGACATTTTATAGGATTTTTTCAACAGTAATCTCACTAGAGGTTTTGATTTATCTAGAGAAAATCAAAACTCGAGTGGGATTCAACATTAGTAGAACCTAAATGTCTCACATCTGCTGGTCTAAAGCATAGCATAAATTTTGGCCCTCGGTTGTACAATGCTTTAACTAAATTACACCCAGAACTTCTAACATGTAACCCACTAACATATAACAAGAAAATTAGAAAGTGTTAATATCTTTAATTTGATTAAATAAATTTATAGCCTATGGTTATGAATTAATCAACCTATATTATATTTGTATTCTATAATTTTGAAATATATATTTGTCCTACTTTTCACGAGCGATATTATTCTTCTCTAGTGTTAATATTATATTATATAATTCCATTGCCGCTGTAATTATATTTTAGTTCCTATTTTATTTTACTTATTTATTTTGTTATTATTATTATTTTTTATTTTAATATTATATCTGAACTGCGACCGAGCACGAGAGCTGCTCATTCGGTCTCAAATTTTGTTAATACTACTGTATCTTCTTTTGTATATTGCTTGTATTATTTTATTTCTATTTCTCTTGTTTGTTTTGTAATTATATTTCTTTATTCTGTATATTTAAATTTAAATTTAAATTTAATTGACTATTACACGATTAGAAGTAGAAGTTACGAAATATCCAATAGAATAATATATTAATTGACTTAATAAAATACAACTGTCTTCAAATATATTATTCATTCATCTCAACATTACAAATATTACGCTAGATGGCAGTACTGAGTTATGATTATGTTTTCTTGATATCAGTTGTGCCAACTATGGAATCTTCATTGAACTCTGTGGACGGTTAATAGTCAAGAAGGCTTTGTTGATTCAGTTTCATTTTTATTAAAACATTTGCATTCCACTTCAATGATCCGGATCCCAGTAATCAACATCACTTGACAGACATTTTCAATAAATCTTAGTATTAAACAATCTCTGATACTTTACTATTCATAATATCATATAACAGAAGCTAAAACATAACCTAAATAATATAAACAAGTGTTAGAAAAGTTTTAATTAGGGATGATGAAATAAACAAGAAAAGTTTTAATTAAGGATGATGAAATAAAAAATAAACATTAATAATTTTGAAAGGAAAAATTATTTAAAGTACAATTTTCAAATTTGAATGTTTTAATGGTTGGTGGTTCAGTTGATGTTATATTGGACGTGTGCGTAAAAGAAGTGGAACTCGTTGATGTGCATGATGTATTCCTCAATTTATTCAGGATTTCCGAATGGTGCTCTTCATTTATTTGAAGATAGGTTTTTAAGAGAAGATGCACAGCTATGATCAGTGATCTTTATTAATTATTGTTCTTGAATGCTAATGCGACTCATATTTGAAATGCTGTACACCGACTGGAGTGGTTTGTAATTTTCTGTTTTTTGACGTCCAGATCAAAGCAGTTTGAAATGTTGGCAAACAAAGAAACAAATTCTAGGGTTGTGATAAATATAAACAAATGCTAGGGAAGCGATACAAATTGTGCGATAAACAGCCATGATTCGTTGAAAGACGTCGTTTCGTACCGTTTTATTGGTCAAAAGTAGTATGACGTAGTAAAAATGTAATAGTCACTACAATTTTTTTCACGACAAAAATGTATATTAGTCTGTGTTTTTTTATATATGCCATTCCTTCACATTCTTGAAAGATGAAGGCGATCTGAATTTAAAATAGCGTATAAAATTCATTTGGTACTCTTGCCTGGACATCGTATGTTTTTTTTCTTGTAATTTATGTCCCGTTTCAATTACAGAAAAGGTGATGTGATTTTATTTCAATGTGATTTTTACTATTTTCTCTCTCTATCTTTCAGTGTATGCTAATTATTCCTCTCTTCACCAATTTGTCTCTGGAGACCACGTCACTTCCCTTCGCCAAAATGAATATATATAACCTAGATTCGTGGGATGTTACAATCAGCTCTTTAGTCCTGTAATGATGAATTCTCACCTCGTTTCCATTGCAATAGGCTTTTGAATTTCCCATTATTATTTTTACATCGTATTTGATGTTCTGACTCTAGTTTTCATTAGAAACTAGATGGTGCTTATCCGACCAGGGAGGCCCCGTTCAGACGACACGGGAATTCGCGGAAACGAGCATTTATTCGAATCGATTTCGTGAGGACAGCACAGTACACAAAGTTGCACAACGCAGAACTGCACACTTTGTATTCTTCACCTGACATCATTACGAACATTAAATCCAGTCGTTTGAGATGGGCAGGGCAAGTAGCACATAAGGGCGAATCTATCTGTCTGTCTGTCTGTCTGTCAGAAGAATTTATTTGTTTACTTACTTATTATTTACTTACTCATTTATTTAAATATTTATTTACTTACTTATTTACTTACTCATTTATTTATTTACGTATTTAATTATTTATTTACTATTATGTACTTATTTACTTATTTATTTATTTACTTATTTATTTACTTACTTACTGATTTATTTATTTTATTTATTTATTTATTTGTTTATTTATTTATTTATTTATTTACTTATTTATTTATCTTGTAACATAAAATATAAATAAAAATAAAATATTTTAGCTCGCCCCTGAAAGAGTAGAACTGGTGCTCAGGGGCGGATTCCTGAATTGAAATTAAGAAGTATATAATACAATTTGTCTTACATCTACTACGCAATAAGAATATATAAATTTAAATTTACAATTTTTCAATTTTATAAAATCCATACAGAACTTTTAAATTTAATACTAGAACCATTATAATTGACAAGATTAGGTTATTTAAATATAAATTTGTTATAATTTAATATTGGGCCTAAATTACTATTATGATTAAATACTGTATATAAATAAACAGAAAAACTTTAGCTTGCCTCTGAAAGAGTAGTGTTACATTTTGATTCAAACAATCTTAAAGAATTCATACCTTTTGTTTATGCGGATACAATTCAAAATTATTTCGATTTTTATGTATGAATTTTATTAATAAAATATAATAAATCTGTCTTATTTTAGGAACATTAAAGTCTAAAAACAACTTTTGAGATGGAAAATCAATAGGTTTATGAAGACATATTTTAATATAGGGCGTTAGTTGGGAGACCGGAGAGAAAAAGATCTTTGGGGAGGCCTAGACTTAGATAGGAGGATAATATTAAAATGGATTTGAGAGAGGTGGGATATGTTGATAGAGAGTGGATTAATCTTGCTCAGGATAGGGACCAAGGGCGGGCTTATGTGAGGGATGCAATGAACCTCCAGGTTCTCTAAAAGCCATAAGTAAATAAGCAAACAAGCAACCAACCAACTAAGCAAGCAAGCAAGCAATGTACACACAGTTCGATTTTTTCCCCGCCAGTAATTAAATTTAATTAATTCACAGGATAAAAATCGAACCGTGTGTACACTGCTGTCCGCACGAAATCCATTAGAGTAAATGCACGTTTCGGCGAATTTCCGTACCGTGTGAACGGGGCCTTATTAACATCTTGATGCAAGGTAAGTTGAGGAAAAATCAAAGTTGAGAGTAGACGCAAATTTCCTGTTCGTGATATTTGACAGCAACGACTCCCCCAAGTGATTCATATTTACATTTGAAAACCTTGCCTTGTAAATATTTTTTTTTCAACCTCTTTTATTGTAGAATAAAACAATAACCTTCTGAAATTAATTATATTACTTACAGTTTACCCTATACAAAAAGATACCACCTCAGATAGCCAGTAAAATGGAAACAACATAAAATTGTACTTCTGTTTAGATACTCGTAAATGTTATGGACTACAATATATTATCATAAGAGAGCTGGATTCGAATTGTAATTGCCCCAGAACTTCGTAAACTGCAGTAAAAATTAAAATACATGACCTTACAGAAAATAATTATTTTATGTTATATATTTCAATTTACATTATACTATACATGTTTAACAATTTAAAATAATCATTTTCCGTGCGTAAAACGAAAGAAAGATTATACAGTAGGGCCTACATAAAAAAAAAACATTTCTTCATAATTCATTGGACCGAATTTCAAGGCACATTTGAAATGTATCAATAGAAAAGCACCATACCTACTTGATATCCTGTTAGTAAACAAGTAACGGGTTACATCAGCTGCTTGTCTATGCGGATGACGTGAATATGTTAGGAGAAAATCCACAAACGATTAGGGAAAACACGGGAATTTTACTGGAAGCAAGTAAAGAGATAGGTTTGGAAGTAAATCCCGAAAAGACTAAGTATATGATTATGTCTGGTGACCAGAATATTGTACGAAATGGAAATATAAAAATTGGAAATTTATCTTTTGAAGAGGTGGAAAAGTTCAAATATCTTGGAGCAACAGTAACAAATATAAATTATACTCGGGAGGAAATTAAAACAGAATAAATATGGGAAATGCCTGTTATTATTCGGTTGAGAAATTTTTATCATCCAATCTGCTGTCGAAAAATCTGAAAGTTAGAATTTATAAAACAGTTATATTACCGGTTGTTCTTTATGGTTGTGAAACTTGGACTCTCAGTCTGAGAGAGGAACATAGGTTAAGGGTGTTTGAGAATAAGGTGCTTAAGAAAATATTTGGGGCTAAGAGGGATGAAGTTGCAGGAGAATGGAGAAATTACACAACACAGAACTGCACGCATTGTATTCTTCACCTGACATAATTAGGAACATTAAATTCCAGACGTTTGAGATGGGCAGGGCATGTAGTACGTATGGGCGATTCCAGAAATGGATATAGAGTGTTAGTTGGGAGGCCGGAGGGAAAAATACGTTTAGGGAGGCCGAGACGTAGATGGGAAGATAATACTAAAATGGATTTGAGGAAGGTGGGATATGATGATAGAGAATGGATTAATCTTGCTGAGGATAGGAACCAATGGCGGGCTTATGTGAGGGCGGCAATGAACTTCCGGGTTCCTTAAAAGCCAGTGAGTAAGTCAGTAAGTAAGTAAACAAGTAAGGATCTATATTTTATCTTATTTCATTTATGTTTTATTGATATCGAGAGGCAAGAGATTGAGCTCCAATGTTCGGATAAGTCCTCACTACATTTACAATCAAATCTCATGCCTAACTGGGGGATGTGTGACTGCATAAATTCTTGTAACAAAGACAGCAGAGCAGGTTTAGCGTGGCTGAGATTGGAGGCATGGAAGAGTAATAAAATTGTCAACGAAGAAGGAGAGCGCCTTTGTCCGCTTTGCAGAGAAAAGGACTCGTATACTTACTTACTTAATTACTGGCTTTTAAGGAACCCGGGAGTTCATTGCCGCCTCAAATAAGCCCGCCATTGGTCCCTATCCTGAGCAAGATTAATCCAGTCTCTACCATCATATCCCACCTCCCTCAAATCCATTTTAATATTATCTTCCCACCTACGTCTTGGCCTCCCTAAAAGTCTTTTTCCCTCCGGCTTCCCAACTAACACTCTATATGTATTTCTGGATTCGCCCATATGTGCTACATGTGTCTCCTATAAACATATTTTATTACAGTGTGTCTAATTGGAACATGTACGGAGAAAATATCTACCACCCTCGATGCTAAGTCAGAATAGGAGTTCGCTTGCATGTCTTGACCTCATGGGGAATAGAGAATGCGAACAAAAGACTGGATTGTTCCTCTTGAAGGCGAGACAGATTAGAACATCAGCTGTTGAAGTTCGTGACACGAACTGAGGAAGGGATAATGGTATCTATCCAACTCTACACTTTTATGTGTGTTTTAAGTTAGGATATATTATATAATATGTTTTGTTGTGCAATTTTCATTTTAATATGTGTGTTTAAAGAGTAGTTGGATATAATCATAGGTGGGGGGGGGGTGAATCCTACAAAGTAGGACTTGTTTTAGGTACAAAGCACTATGGTCAGAAGACCTGTACATTGCATTTTAGAGAAAATTATGATAATATATATATAATCTGTATGTATAATATTACTCAATAAATCCATAAATCTATTTATGTATACTTACTTACTTACTTACAAATGGCTTTTAAGGAACCCGGAGGTTCATTGCCGCCCTCACATAAGTCCGCCATTGGTTCCTATCTTGAGCAAGATTAATCCATTCTCTATCATCATATCCCACCTCCCTCAAATCCATTTTATTATTATCTTCCCATCTACGTCTCGGCCTCCCATAAGGTCTTTTTCCCTCCGGCCTCCTAACTAACACTCTATATGCATTTCTGGATTCGCCCATACGTGCTACATGTCCTGCCCATCTCAAACGTCTGGATTTAATGTTCCTAATTATGTCAGGTGAAGAATATAATGCGTGCAGTTCTGTGTTGTGTAACTTTCTCCATTCTCCTGTAACTACATCCCGCTTAGCCCCAAATAGTTTCCTAAGTACCTTATTCTCGAACACCCTTAACCTATGTTGCTGTCTCAAAGTGAGAGTCCAAGTTTCACAACCATAAAGAACAACCGGTAATATAACTGTTTTATCAATTCTTCCAGATTTTTTGACAGCAGATTAGATGATAAAAGCTTCTCAACAGAATAATAATATGCATTTCCCATATTTATTCTGTGTTTAATTTCCTCCCGAGTATCATTTATATTTGTTACTGTTGCTCCAAGATATTTGAACTTCTCCACTTGTTCAAAAGATAAATTTCCAACTTTTCTATTTATGTATCCTATCCATACTTGTATTAGTGTTAGTAGGCCTATTTCACAGTTTTCTAATACACAGTACTGAGGAATAATATGTTGAAAATTAAGAGAAAGCAACAATAAGAAAGACGGTAATGCACTTGGTTACGAAAAAAACCTGTATTCTCGCAGTGCCACCCTACCTCACGCATCATGACGTCATTTATACTCTGTGCGTTCGAATCTTCAGTCTGTGGTGATTCGGTGACCCTAGACCAACGTCTGTTTATTACTTATCAATCTTTTTCCATGACTTACATTTCTTCTTCTTCTTTTTCTTCTTCTTCTTCTTCTTCTTCTTCTTCTTCTTCTTTTTCTTCTCATCCCCTCATCAATTTTTTCGAAGTTTATGCACTGATGTTGAATGGAGAAACTAGTCACTCCACAAGTTCTCTCACAGGTCACAACTGAAGCACGACCCTAATATTTCCTTTCCATTTCAAAATATTTGCGTAATGCACAGAGAATTTTGCTGTCTTCGATATGAAAAACAATTCTACTTTCGTATTTTCCAATAGTTCTTGGAGCGGGGAAATGATAAATTCTTAGTCGTCCTTTTTACATTTAACATTGCCAAGTGACGTGACTAACTACTAAAAACTGAAATAATAAACTGCAATAGCCTTAAAGAAGCTTATAACTATCAATGCAATGTTACGGCACAATCGAAGCGATACGATAAAATATAACGAATGACATGAAATAAATAATCGCAAAACAAAACTTGAACCGATGCGAATCTTAATCTTTATCCAGACACAGAGGGATAAAAACGGAACTGGAGAACCAGGCAATCCAGCAGTGAAGTTTGTAGATGAAATGCGCAGCTTCAGAGTTCTGTATAGAATATCGTACGTCTTCGCTGCAGTTAATAAATTTTATTTCCCAAAGCTCATATTTTTACAGACTCGGACTGAGTTTATTTCCAACCTAGAAGCTCAAACTATTCATCTTCCGTAGACTCGCCGTGTCCTCTAACTGGATTAGAAAGTATACAATCGTCTGAATTACTATCCAGACAAAATATAAATAAAATCAGCACTGTAGTCTATACTGGAATTCTCTGCCGCCTGAAGTCAAGGGCTGCCGAACTTTAATTGCAAATTAGAAAAATATCTTATGATGAGTTGCCAGACCTAACGCGTTGCAAATATTTAATGGAATGTGTTCCACTGTATTTATTTTGATATTTTTTTGTTTCTTATTTTTATTATCTAAATCGTGTTTAATTATCACTTAACGCCAATATGTATCCCACTGTGTTGTTTTTTTTATTATTAATCTATTTTTGTGTACATTTTATTCAATTGTCGGTTTCTGGTTTATGTAAAACCTACTTACTTACTTGTAATCTAATACTAATATGTATATTAATGTGTTTATTTTTATTTTTAATGTGTACATTTTTTATTGAATTATCGGCTTCTGTTTTTATGTGATTCGTATTTGATTCTAAAAACATTAATATGTATTCAACTATGTTTATTTTTATTTTATGAGGTAAATTTTTATGTAACTGCCTCTTTTGATCTCATTGTGTACCTAAATTGTATCAGTATGTCATTACGTAATTCCGATTCAGTTGTATGATCAATTATGTAAGCAAGTTTTAATCCTGGTTTAGTGTAAGAGAAGGCCTTACGGCCTTAACTCTGCCAGGTTAAATAAAGCCATTATTATTATTATTATTATTATTATTATTATTATTATTATTATTATTATTATTAATATTATTATTATCATACCATATTTACTGGATAGCACATTAATTTTGTTGGTCATTTTGCTCTTTTATTGAAGTCGATAGGAGAACATGCCATGAATACTTATTTTAGATTTATCGTCATTAGATAAAGCTGTAGAATAAGGCTTACAACCGGTTTTCATTCGACCGGTCAGATAGAGTATCCGTGAAGGTAGAGCATCCGGCCGAATGTTTTCGAATTTCAACCGGTTGCCTCTAATGATCTTGCAGGCTAGATAGACAGAACACCAACATTTTCTGAGTACACAAACGGAGTAGAAAAATTAGATAGATAGAAATTTACCATGTATAATTTAAAAAATATTATTTCCTTCATATAGGATAGATAGACAATTGATTGCATACTTCATTAGACTTATCTTCATAAGATATATAGATGAACAACTAAACACCGATAACAACAAAGGAAATATTGTGTAATGCATAATATGAAATTTGATATAGTAAAGAAATGAAAGATAAAGAATAAATTACAATTACTAAATAGAACAGAAAAGATGTACATACATTCTATTGTAACATTTACACTCTAAACTCAAAACGCATACCTCTAAAATAGTAGTTGTTAATCCCTTTTAATTACTCTAAGCAGATGCATTATTTCATTAATAAATCATTTTTAAGAAGGCATGTTTTGCTCTTGGCAGATGAACATCTTGAAATGACCCTTTCTCAGTTGATAGTAATGAACTGCATGGAGTTTCATTTGGGATATTGAACCATATGAGAGAGTGATGGATAGAGAGAGATTTAGAGAGAGAGATAGGAAAGATAAAGGGACAGGGAGGAGAATAGATAGAGGGAGGGGGATAGATAGATAGGTAGGTAGGTAGGTAGGTAGATAGATAGATAGATGGATGGATGGATGGATGGATGGATGGATGGATAGATGGATAGATAGATAGATAGATAGATAGATAGATAGATAGATAGATAGATAGATAGATAGATAGATAGATAGATAGATAGATAGATAGATAGATAGATAGATAGATAGATAGATAGATAGATAGATAGATAGATAGACAGACAGACAGACAGACAGACAGATAGACAGACAGACAGACAGACAGACAGACAGACAGACAGACAGACAGACAGACAGACAGACAGACAGACAGACAGACAGATAGACAGACAGACAGACAGACAGACAGACAGACAGACAGACAGATAGATAGATAGATAGATAGATAGATAGATAGATAGATAGATAGATAGATAGATAGATAGATAGATAGATAGATAGATAGATAGATAGATAGATAGATAGATAGATAGATAGATAGATAGATAGATATTAAAAAGAAGTATTGACTGTACATTAGGTTGCATAACTAAACTGTAAACATTCAAGTTCCTATAGCCGTTTGATTTTGTGACAATATTTGTTATAAGTGCGTAAGAATGATATAGTTTTTAGTTAAAAATTTGAAAAATAAAATCTATACAAAGCAATTAACAACACATTTTTAGCTTCAGAACACTAGCCAATTAAAGATATGATACTTGCGAATAGTTCATTCTCTATCTGTAATATTCTTTTACCCTTAAAACTGAAGAAGAGTGTACGAGTATTTTACTAACAACTTCAAATTAGTGTAACTCTGAAAATATTGAGATTAGGACAAATGTTTATATGACATTTTTTGCTTAGAATGACTTCGGGAATAAGCTCCGTAAGTGACGGTAAATCCTCGTGAATCACCCTGTATGTTTGCAAACAATGTTCTCTAATATGTAACTGTTTAAATATTTGTGACTAAATGAATGAAAACAGTGAAAAATGGACTCATACGTAGTGTAAAGACATAACGTGATTGATCAAAGTGAAAATAATTTCTAGAATCAGCATTTAAAACGATTCAAATGTATTCATTTTTGTGAAATTACCTAAAAATAATTGAAAATGAAGAGTGACATCATGTGTCCGCCTATGCACTAAATATATTTCTGATATATTTAAACACTCGACGTGAATTGTTCTCTAACTCCTGCAATCGAATTAAAATTTAGTTGCTAATTAAACATAGAACCTTTCCCTTGGCAGACTGTTCATGACTTTCAAGACAGCAGCCGGTCAAGTAATTAATGTGCATTAATATGCATGGCGGCGAACCATGTCAACCTGACCATCCTGCAGGCACGACTGTCTCCCGAGGCTAGACTACCAAATCGCCTTTGTCCCAGCGCACACAAAAACAGAACTGGCAGCATGAGCAGAATATGCCACCATTCATTCTACTTTCGCAACTAATTCACAGTCATCGACGGGCTGTAAGACGTTTCGATCACCCCAGCATCATTCGCCCCATTAATAAATTGTCAGTACTGAGGACAACGGTTCCAAGTTCTTACCGATTAATATTTGTATATGAAGAGTCCACTGCAAGAATGATGGATGTCACTTTCTTGTCGAAAATGAACCAGACTGTCAATGCATAGCTTAAGACATATAGAATGTACATACAGAGTTATATGACATTAATACTGATATTCATTGTCCAGTAATGATCGGAAAATCACAGTTAAGCTTTGAGCGCTAAGCATTTCAAACTTTCAATAGCTTTTCTTGCAAAATGTATCCCAAATAACATCCGTCATTCTTGCAGTGGACTCTTCATATATGAATTACTTCCGTTTTCTGTCGATTAGTTTCTTTGGGTTTTCTATAGCACGCGACATGGGACGTTCTTTGGCGAAAAAAGTGGAAAAATTGTATAATATTCAGATGGAAGGTAGTGTGGAATGTCAAAGCTTTGGTCCAAATTATCTTCTTTAACACTAAATTGTAATCATTTAACTATTAGAATTGCATATTACTAAACACATGTACATTTTGCTGTACCACCACTACTACTACTACTACTACTTTTTTTATTTAAGTAGGTTATTTTACGACGCTGTATCAACATCTTAAGTTATTTAGCTTCTGAATGAGGTGAAGGTGATAATGCTGGTGAAATGAGTCCGGGGTCCAGCACCGAAAGTTACCCAGCATTTGCTCAATTCGGGTTAAGGGAAAACCCCAGAAAAAACCTCAACCAGGTAATTTGTCCCGACCGGGATTCGAACCCGGGCCACCTGGTTTCGCGGCCAGACGCGCTAACCGTTACTCCACAGGTGTGGACTCTACTACTATTGTTGTTATTATTATTATTATTATTATTATTATTATTATTATTATTATTACATGCCATTAGGAAAGTTCAGGATAGCAGACAGAGTATGGAATTGAACGGGTTACATCAGCTTCTTGTCTATGCGGACGACGTGAATATGTTAGGAGAAAATTCACAAACAATTAGGGAAAACACGGGAATTTTACGTGAAGCAAGTTAAGCGATAGGTTTGGAAGTAAATTCCGAAAAGACAAAGATGTATATGGTTATGTCTCGTGACCAGAATATTGTAAGAAATGGAAACATAAAAATTGGAGATTTATCCTTCGAAGAGGTTGAAAAATTCAAATGTCTTGGAGCATCAGTAACAAACATAAATGACACTCGGGAGGAAATGAAACACAGAATAAATATAGGATATGCCTGTTATTATTCGGTTGAGAAGCTTTTATCATCCAGTCTATTGTCAAAAAATCTGAAAGTTAGAATTTATAAAACAGTTATATTACCGTTGTTCTGTATGGTTGTGAAACTTGGACTTTCACTTAGAGAGAGGAACAGAGATTAAGAGTGTTTGTGTTTGAGAATAAGGTTCTTAGGAAAATATTTGGGGCAAAGAAGCATGAAGTTACAGGAGAATGGAGAAAGTCACACAACGCAGAACTGCACGCATTGTTTTCTTCACCTGAGATAATTAGGAACATTAAATCCAGACGTTTGAGATGGGCAGGGCATGTAGCATGTATGGGCGAATTCAGAAATGCATATAGTGTGTTAGTTAGGAAACCGGAGGGAAAAATACCTTTGGGGAGGCCGAGATGTAGATGGGAGGATAATATTAAAATGGATATGAGGGGTGTAGGATATGATGATAGAGACTGGAATAATCTTGCTCAGGATAGGGACCAATGGCGGGCTTATGTGAAGGCGGCAATGAACCTCCGGGTTCCTTAAAAGCCAGTAAGTAAGTAAGTATGGATGAATTAATCACGTTCGATTTCTATCCTATTAGTTTCTTTGAGTTTCTATAGCACACGACACGGAAGGTTTTTTGGCGAAAAAATTGGAAAAACTGTCTAATATTCAGATGGAAGGTAGTTTAGAATGTCAAAGCTTTTGTCCAAATTATCTTCTTTAACACTAAATTGTAATTATTTAACTCTTAAGCTGAGGTTTGTTTACAGCGATGATCACCGGTCGCACACCGCTGGCGATTGTCGCCAATATAGATCGTTGGACGCGACGCAGATCGCTGGAGTTTGCTTCTGAAGCAAATTCAAGACGCACATCGCCGCATACATGTTCAATAATCGATATTTAGAGAAGGCCATGTAGGAATATTGAATCGAGTTATGGCAGCAAAACAAATGAAAATTGACAGCGATGTACGCTGATAAAGAAACCACTTCCTGACGATCATCGCCAGCGTTTATAATTGCCGTAAACACACCGTAGCTTTAGAATTGCATATTACTAAACACATGTACATTTTACTTTCAGTGTTAGAAAATGTATCGGCAAAGAAATACATTCTAAAAAGTCAAAGACAATTAAAAAATAGGTTTGTACAGGGACATCATTTTATTTTTACTAGCATTTTTAATATTAACCTGTCTATACCTTTAGAGAACCGGAAACACCGCTTGCTCCCCCTTCCAAGACTGGAGTTCGATGATACTGGCGTAAAACAGAAATCACTCTACTAGGTATAGGAAGGAAGAAAAGTAGTTCATCCATTTACGTAAACTAGGAAATATCGCGATTTTGAGTTTGATAATTTTCATTAGGTTTTTCTTTAATCAAAGTAGAGTACTGTATTAAGAATAAGTGTTTTTACTCACGAAGTGAGTTATCCATGCGAACGTATTCATTTTGCAGTGTATACTGTCTACAGCACATTAGCGTACAATACAGAGAAAGAAGTTAAATTGAAAAATAATCATAATATGAATATTTAAACACAATTTTGAAAATGGTGGCCGTTCATTTCGATACAGGCTTCAGTTCTTTTTGTGCATATTATCGCACTATAGACTATTGCATCTAATTCCAATTGCCAGTTTCGTCCTTCGTACTAGTAACTCATGTTGAAATAATTATATGCCTTCTCTACGTACTGTTAATTCAATCTTCACTTCTGCCCGACCCGAAAATATAAAATTACTCAGACATGCTATCTACTGTCCGTCCAAGTGGTTATGCCGCATGATTGTAGAAAATGAGGAAATCACGTGACAGTTAATTACTTAACGAGGCCCTTTTATTTAAGTTAAATTAAACAGCTGTATAATATTACGTAAACTTCCAATTCCTAAGAGAAATTAATGTTTTCAGAAAAGAGCTAAGACAGCCCAGCTTTTACAGAGGGGCGAGCAGAAGCAGGTGGGGGAAATCGGGATGCGACGTAGGCAAACGGACAGTACCTGTGCGAAAATATGATTCAATATTGAAAGCTCTTTCGTCACTGTAAAACACAAACATATTTCTGGAACGTACTATACTCAGTAACTCAGTACTGCTTACTACCTGCTGTCTTGGCTCTTTGTGGAGTTGGAACTTCATTAGTAGAAGGGGTGGGAGTGAAGTACATTAAAAAACTCAGGTACAATAAAAATTGAAGTAAAAATAAAATGATGTCCCTGTATATGTCGATTTCTCGTTTTGCAGATACCAGTACAATATAAAATTAATTTGAAAGTATCCTGATTGTTTTCAAAACGTTTGGAAACTACTGATGTAAGGTATGTAATACACAACATATCGCAACTACTCGACAGGTCGCAGGTGGAGGTTAGCGAATGACCACCAGATAATATGGTGGTTTCCTGTGAACAAAGCTAGATGCAGTAAAAGCTGACATGGACCCAGGAGGTACTGCCCGCAGTGTGTGGGTACGTGGCCAGCGGTGCGGTCACGCTCTTTATAAACCACATAGTCCAAGGACGGCATTGTAACACGGCGAGTAGGCCCAAACATTAAATAGGAAATGTCAAGAGTAGCCTTTCACAACAATCTGGAGTGAGATATTGTATTAAGCTAGGAGAACAACAACTATAATATAACAGCCTTGTCCTCCATGTTAGAATTTCAGGCACTGGACCAGCTCTCCATTTCTAAGATAAGTTACTTTGGTACAAATTCCAAACAGAATAAAAAAAACGAGGCAGATTTGATGCAAGATGAAACAGGCAACAAAATAAATAAGGACAATGCAATTTGATACGTTCAACTTCCAACACATGAAGCGAATTTTCAGGAAGTCCTACCTCAACTTGAAAACATGCAAATGAATTAGGTAATACCGGCAGAAAAACAAAAAGGAATTGTGTAGGGGAAACTCGGCTAATTCCGCAGTACGGATAATTCCGCAGTAGTGCATATATGATTTTACTGCAGCTTTACAAGAGCGTGAACTTAAGTTTTGAGAGGCTGTCGACAGGAGGCATGTCCTCTGCAGTGCTATAGAAAAAAAATCAAGGTTATTGGCCGAGAACACCTCTGTCGGCAATACAGTGAAACATCGAAAATTGGCTATTTTTTCGTGTTTTGCTACACAGCTGTGAAGAAAGTGAGCATTGTTACATATAAATTGTTCCTTTTATGTTATTTTCATAATGTGTTTCATAATTATTTACGACTGCGGAATTACCCAAGTCCTATTGCGGATTTATCCGCACTGTTGCGGAATTACCCGAGTTGTTCTTTTTTAACTGTAATGTATGTACAACTAAATATATTTGCATTTTAATAGTTCTCTTTATCTCATTTGGTAATGAAAGGTTTCGTCCATGTCTGCTTACCATGATAATATTTTTCAATGAACATTTTGATAAAAATATGATAGATTTACTTCTTAATACTTCGGAATTAGCCGTGTCTTCCCTACTGGTATAGATCAAAAATAGGAAATTACATAGTGATTCACTCACGAGTGCCCAAAGGATCAAGAGGAAGAAGAGGCGTTTTCATGAGTGAATCCGAATTGACTCCCTATCCTGTGCGAGATTAAAGAAGTCTCTATCATCATGTCCCACCTCTCTCAAATCTATTTTAATATTATCCTCCCATATACATCTCGGCCTCCCCAAAGGTCTTTTCCCTCCGGTCTCCCAACTAACACTCTATATGCATTTCTGGATTATTGATTATGTAAATGTCTAAGTTTGAAAATGTAATTATCCAGAAATATAAAAATATGTAATATTATAATCTATGTGATAGGGCATGTTGAAATGTACAGGTTGATTCACGAGGAAAGATAAAACAAATTACGATGTGAATTCTGAAGTCATTATGTGTCAAAAAGTTCATATGAATATAGGTCCGTTTTCGAACGGTTACGGATATATGGCTCTTTGATTTCACAAAAACTTCTGAGTTTCCATTGTACTAACTCGCATTTAGTTTCAGATAACGGACAAATTTAAAGTTTATATTCACGTATGCATACATACCTAATATTCTAGACGTCGGGGTCTATGTTTTCGCACATTTTCAAAGGTACCTCCTTCTGCTTCAATGCACTGTTGCTCTCGAGCGTGAATCGCGCTCATCGCTCGGGAGAGTTGCTCGTGGCTGTTCTTTATGCCGCATCCAAAATAGGTCGATTAGAGCCTCTCTCGTTTCCCCCTTCCTTTGCTATACCAAGTCTTTCATCCAACCCCATAGACAGTAAGTACTCTTCGATATGGTACCCTTCTGTTCGGAAAGCGTCGTTCATATTCACCGACGACACACAAGGAACTTCCATCGCACAAACCATACACATATATAATATCGGCGTATTCTGTAGTCGAAAATTTATAAGGCATCTTGAAAAACACAACTTAACACTTCCGATAACTGTACCTGTATAACTACTGTAATGTAGGTAGCTGACTGAACTGTTGTGAACTGATAAGTGATAGTGTATTTGTGCTATGTGCTGATTCTGTGTCATTACATCAGACAAGGGCAGGCGATTGGACATTTGTAATGCCCCACAACTCGGTTTCTTTCTCTTATCTACATCGCTCACAATGCAGATTCCAATCTTACGTCATTCATTGCGATCGGTGACCTTGTCTCACGTTCTCACGTCAGCAGCATATGGTAACGTCTGATTCACATTGGGGCGAGACGTTTTACCAAAAAAATGCATATAGCTCCGCCATCGTTCAAAAACGGACCTATGTTCATATACACTTTTACACTCAAAATGGCTTAAGACAGCGGTGCGCCGAGCCACTGTGTAATCTACAACGTGCATAGCACCTATGGAGGGAGGCGGACACCCGAAGGGGAAGTGAAGCAATTGTCTGACTTATTAACGGATTTTCATTTTCCTTACGTCAAGCACTTAGATATAATTCTATACAGTACTAATGTTTAGTACGTATAACGAAGGAAGAAATTAACAATAATTAATGAACAATATCACAACCTAAAATTAAATATCTTCAGAATGTCTCTGCGACAGAGTTTCAAAATCAGGAATTATGTCACTTACTGCTAGTCGTAGTTGATCACGAAGGTATTTGTCTGTCAGTCGTGATCTAAATTTGGTTTTTACTATTTAAATTGTTGAAAATAATTTTTCACGAACGTAGATTGTAGCGAACATGGCTTCAACAGAGCAAGCTTCGGATATTTATTTTTTGGAAAAGATTTGAAAGTTCAACATTTGTCAAGTCCTTACATCTAGCTTTCATTTGACATCACATAGTAAATCAGTGAGTTCAAATTGAAGAGCTAACAGCATTATTCGTACATCTGCTGAAAAAGGGTCGACGTACAGAGAGATGATGATGATGATGATGATGATGATGATGATGATAACAACAACAATAACACTAAACCTTTTAATGTTTCATCAGTAACATGTAGTATAATGCCGTTTTATGTTATACAACCGTTTTCCTCGTAATACTTGTGAACAAATCATACATTTAATATTCTCATCATATTGACAGCAAAAAAATGCGTCCTCCCATCCTACTTGAAACTTTCGTACCTGGTTTCGAGAGAGACATATGCCACTCGCAGATCAGAGACAAATATAAATTGAACGGAGTTAGACTCCAGGGATTGAGAGGGTGGGAGTTGGCGGAGGTAAGCAAGCAAGTGAAATGTATAGCTATCACTGCGTGCCACAATGTCTTGCGAGTCACGTTCTCGCCACGGCTGGCTTAAGATATCGTATCCGAAATTTTTTTATCTTTCCTCGTGAATCACCCTGTACATTTAGAAAAACGCACACACACGCACAAAACAGCAAAAAAAAAAAAAAAAATGGATCAGATTCTCGCTTGTGGTAATTATCTGATTGTTTAGCCCATTGATTTCCCCCAACTACAAGGCGAATTTAAGGTTAATCGTATCACCAAATACTATCTCTGTACCAAGGATTCAGTTGACAATAAATGATGTATTATCTGATGGATGATGAATAGTTGAAAACTAGCCATGAGTCCATAGCTGCACTGTTTGTTCCTTTAGGACGAGGTGTGGTTGTAATTAACACCAATTGCAACTTGCTGTGTATTGTTTGTCATCAGCTCCTGCACAATGCAATTACTGAGCCATCCGTTCTGGTACGAAGACTCCAGCCGACCTGATAACGTTAAATGAGTATATATGCAATCAATAGCGACACCGCTGGCTGCTGAGAAGATCTTGTTGCCAGGCTGTATTGTAGACTACTTGTATTTCATGATACATACATCCATCCACATTATGTACAGTCTGTGAAATAAACATAGAGCACCTACGTAAAACGTAGCTGATATTCATATTAATATTACTTAAAATATGCTGTTTTCGTTGAAGTTTGAATGTGGTTTGTCCTTTAAATGTGTTGAAATTTGATCTGAACAAATGTAACTTTTTTTTCTGAAAATATAAAGGACAATAATTAAATTGTTTCAATCATGTTTTAATAAAATTAATACATAAAATTCGAAATAGTTTTGTAATTGATTAACTAGTGGACTTACTCGTGCTAATTATGTAAGTCTGTGCGGCTTACAGCTGTTTCGGTGCTTCATCACACCATCTTCAGAGCCTACTAGATCTCGGCGTCATCTCGAACTTCTCTACCTGTTATGTGGGTGCGTTTGATTGTTGAAAGGTGTTGAATAGTGGAGTCAAATAGTGTGTGTGTACTGAAATTGATCTGTGTGTTGAGAATTTGATCAGGGTGTGTTTTAGTGTGTTTGTATATTTCGTATTGTTCTAGTGTGTTGAGTTTTTTGGTTCTTGGGTTGTATGTGTAGGATTTCCATGTCCGCATTTATGTTATTGTATGTATGGTTAGCATTGGTTATGTGATCGGCGTATGTAGATGTATTGTGTCCTCTGGCTATTGCTTTAATGTGTTCTTTGTAGCGTGTTTGGAATGATCTGGCTGTCTGACCAATGTAGAACTTGTCGCAACTATTACATGTGAGTTTGTATACGCCCGTGTGGTCGTATTTATTTGTTTGTGTTTTTTTTTTTTTGAGATGTCTTTGTAGTGTGTTTTCTACTCTGTATGCTATGTTGTATTTCTGCTTTCTGAATGAAGATGCGATCTTATGTGTGCTTTTGTTTTCATATGTTAGTGTGATGTATTTTCATATAAAATGTATTTGCAGCTATGTACTTGTAGGAGTTTCATTGTCAAAACAAAATCAATGGTTCACTGAACTTGTAAACATTTATATGGTTAAGTGCTCTTTGTCCCTTGTGGCAGCTCACGAATGATGAGAAGATTTTTAAATTAACGAACAAATATGTCTACGTAATTATTTATATTACAGAATAAAATAACCACTGTAACAATAGAAAATACGTGTAAAAATGCTTATTAACGGCTTATAAGAATAAATCAAATTACAAATAAGAAAATCGAAAATATGCTCTTGATTTTCTCCTGCTAAAAACACTGACGTTGGCACTCGCGTGGATTAAAATTGTAATCCACTATGAAACATATACAGGGACATCATTTTATTTTTACTAACCTTTTAATATTAACTTGCCTATACCTCTGGATCAACGCCGTTTGTTACCCCCTTCCACGACTGGAGTTGGATGATACTAGCGTAATATACAAACAAATCACTTCACTAGGTGTAGGAGGGAAGAAAAGTAGTTCATCCATTTACGTAAACTAGGAAAATTGCGCTTTTGATTTTGATCATTTTCATTAGGTTTTTGTTTAATCAAAATACAGTACAGTAGTAACAATGAGTGTTTTACTCACAAACTGAGCTATCCATGCGGATGTATTCATTATTGCAGTGTATATTGTACTGTCTACAGCACATTAGCGTACAATATAGAGAATGAAGTTAAATTGAAAAATAATCATAATATGGATATTCAAACACATTTTTTAAAATGGTGGCCGTTCATTTCGATACAGGCTTCAGTTCTATGTGCATATTATCGCACTATAGACTATTGTACCTAATTCCAATTAAGTTTCCTTCTTCGTACTAGTAACTCATGTTGAAATAATTCTGTACCTACTCTTTAAAAGAGTACCTTAATACTGTAAATTCAAATTTCACTTCTCCCGATCCGAAAAGATAAAATTACTCAGACATGCTATCTACTGTCTGTCCAAATGGTTATAAAGGGTCGTAGAAAGGGAGAAAATCACGTGACAGTTAATTACTTAACGAGGCCCTTTTACTTAAGTTATTTTAAACAGTTGCATAATATTACGTAGACGTCCAATTCCTAACAGAAATTAATGTTCTCAGAAAAGAGCTAAGACAGCCCAGCCACTAGCTGGCGAATAAAAGCTGATGGGGGAAACCGGGATACGACGTAGGCAAATGGAGGGCAGTACTTGTGGGAAAATGAAAGGTCTTTCGTCACTGGAAAACGCGAACATATTTTTGGAACGTACTGTTTACTCTGACCGTAAGGCAACTATGACTGTATATGCGCTCTTGGATCTGTGTGGAGGACGGTTGAACTTCATTAGTAGAAGGGGTGGGAATGAAGTACATTAGAACATCAGGTACAATAAAAATTGAAGTAATAATAAATTGATATCCCTGTATATTACTACACAGAAAGGTGTCACAATTACATCCAAATACTCCAAGACATCAGGGCAAAACTATAACAGGAAGGTACTAAAAATGTCAAGCTATTATTGAAAGCGGATAAGTAATGACGAAATAAACAGGAGTAGATTACAAATGTATGCCACGCGAGTACTGGAGGTTAAAATCGTTCAGTCAATTCTTGAAGACTGTGGGAGGAATGAATCACGGATCAAATAAACAAAGCAGAGCGGACTCCTTTACGTATTCAGGTGGTTGTACGAATGTTTCTCGGTCGGATGTTGTATAAGGCCGTTACTCGAAGGTACATTTCCACGAACGGAATTTAAATGGCAGAGCTGTATGAGTTAGCAGACGATCACATTACAGGACGAATCTCTAGAGAGAGCATATTATTTCCTCTGTCTACAATTCAAGTTTCACAGGATGAGAAAGTAAATGGAATTGGTCCGATCCCTCAGGGTGCAATGATTTTTATGTTCTCTGAAGTAGTAATCCCAAACGCCATTGTAGACCGGTAACAGCAATCCTTCCATAAACCAACGGTTACGTAATATGAAGAGGTCGCGATTGGCGAGATTTACGACGGCTTTGTACTGTGAACTACAGGAAGACGTATACAAAAGCTGCGTCTGTTAAGAAATACAGATTTCATTTAATTAGCAATTTCTTGGGCTAATGTGTAAGGCCCCTGCGAAAAAATCAGACCTTATTTTAATTGCATTTTATTAATTCTGTTGATATTTAAATAAAATCAGATGATGTGTAATTAATTAAGATGATATGTAATTAATTAAGATGATATGTAATTAAATTGGTATGTAATTAATTAAGGTGATATGTAATTACTTAAGTAGGTAATAGTTGGGAATAATAGAAGTACTTCTAAGTTAGGTTTACTTTTGTTTATTATAGGCCTTACTATAGCATAATTTTTATTTATAGTCCTAGGTTTATTGCATCTATTTATTTATAGTTAGAAGTAAGTATACGTTAATTTAATTTTTTACTGGTGTAATTAGCCTATTGTAAATTTTATTAATTTTGTAATGATATTATTGTGCATTATGTCACTGCCATCGGGTGTATACGCAATTTTAGTGTTAATACATACATACATACATACATACATACATACATACATACATACATACACATATACATACATACATACATACATACATACATACATACATACATACATACATACATACATACACACACATACACATACAGGGACATTTTATTTTTACTTCAATTTTTATTGTACCTGAGTTTTTGAATGTACTTCACTTCCACCCCTTCTACTAATGAAGTTCAACCGTCCTCCACACAGATCCAAGACCGCATATACAGTCATAGTAGCCTTACGGTCATAGTGAACAGTACGTTCCAAAAATATGTTCGCGTTTTCCAGTGACAAAAGAGCTTTCAATATTACATCACTTTCCATTTGCCTACGTCGCATCCCGGTTTCCCGCTCCTGCTTCTATTCGCCTCTCTGTAAATGCTAGTGGCTGGGCTGTCTTAGCTCTTTTCTGAGAAAATTAATTTCTGTTAGGAATTGGACTTCTACGTAATATTATACCCATGCAATTGTTTAAAATAACTTAAGTAATTAACTGTCACGTGATTTCCTCCCTTTCTACGACGCTGCGACGTAATCACTTGAACGGACAGTAGATTTTTTTTTATTGGGTTATTTTACGACGCTGTATCAACATCTAGGTTATTTAGCGTCTGAATGATATGAAGGTGATAATGCCGGTGAAATGAGTCCGGGATCCAGCACCGAAAGTTACCCAGCATTAGCTCGTATTGGGTTGAGGGAGAACCCCGGAAAAAACCTCAACCAGGTAACTTCCCCGACCGGGATTCGAACCCGGGCCACCTGGTTTCACAGCCAGACGCGCTGACCGTTACTCCACAGGTGTGGACTGGACAGTAGATAGCATGTCTGAGTAATTTTATCTTTTCGGATCGGGCAGAAGTGAAGATTGAATTTACAGTACGTAAGGTCTCTTTTATAAAGTAGGTACAGAATTATTTCAACATGAGTTACTGATACGAAGTACTAACCTGGTATTTGGAATTACGTACAATAGTCTATAGTGCGATAATATGCACATTAGAACTGAAGCCTGTATCGAAATGAACGGCCACCATTTTCAGAAATGTTTAAATATGCATATTATGATTATTTTTCAATTTAACTTCATTCTCTATAGTGTACGCTAATCTGCTGTAGACAGTATAATATACACTGTATAATGAATGCGTCCGCATGGAAAGCTCATTTCGTGAGTAAAAACACTCATTGTTAATAATGTGCTGTATTTTGATTAAACAAAACATAATGAAAATTATCAAACTCAAAATCGCGATATTTCCTACTTTACGTAAACGGTTGAACTACTTTTCTTCCCTCCTATACCAAGTAAAGTGATTTGTTTGTATATTCCGCCAGTATCATCGAACTCCAGTCGTGGAAGGGGTAGCAAACGGTGTTGCCGGTTTTTAGTCGTTGATCCAAAAGTATAGCCAAGTTAATTATAGAAATGTTAGTAAAAATAAAATGCTGTCCCTAGACATTACATACATACAACTCATTGGAACTTACTATCGATTGCACCAATGTGTTACTAATCCACAATTAACTAATTGTAATTTAATTTAATCACGGAAGTAAATCATATTTAATTCGTTTGCATTTCACCAAATTAATACGCATTTAAAATAAAGTTAATTAATTTAATTCCCAATTAAGTCATCACGACCTTCGGAATCATAATAAAGTCTTAATTCCGAAGACCATGTGCCTTGTTAATGTAAGCAGTGACATATATAGTGAGTTCATTTGTTACATTAAGACAAAAAGAACGTCGTCATAAACAGAGGTAGCCTCAAAACGTGTTAAAATCTTCGAAAACAAAAAGACGGATGGGTAGACTTTAGAAGAAAAAGAAAAGCTTGGAAATAAGTAGAAAGAGATTTCAATGCAAGAAAATCTCATCGCAATGTCTTCAGCAATATTGAAGATAAAACGGGACAATAAGAAAACAGATGCCAGGAAACTAGCAAACTGGAAAGACTTCATGGATTTACGCTATTCCAATGCATTCCAATGTAATATTAGGCTTACACGATACATTTTTGATTTATAATACTTCAGTTCCCTTATTTTAGGCAACCGAATATTTATTAAACGTTTCTTCAACAAATATATAATTTAAATAATATTATGAAGTACTTAACTATCCGTTGGAAATTCTAAATCTCATGTAGCCTACTATTCAAAATGTACAGTAGTGGCAAAAAAAAAAAACCGGACCGACCATTGTAGCTGATTCCAGAGCCTTGTTCACTCCAGAGCACGATAGACTAGTAACTAAGATTTTCGTGGTTTGAATCCTGCATGGGAAGGAAACTTTTTTTTGTTCCTTATTCAAATTTATTCCCAATACTTTTAGATTGCTGGTAAAATTCATGTTCTGGGAATAATAAGTTAATTAAATAGTAAAATATCGCTGCAATCGAAACGTATTGATAATGAATTTGAATAAGGACCAAAAAAAGTTTCCTTCCCAGGCAGGATTCGAACCATGAAAGTCTTAGTTACCAGTCTATCGTGCTCTGGAGTGAACAAGGCTCTGAAATCAGCTACAAGGATCGGTCCGGTTCTTTTTTTTTTTTTGCCACTACTGTACAATGCTTATGTCTTTCTTAGCCTAAACCGCACTTGCAAGAATTTTCGTCCAGTGTATTAAAATAATCTTCTCTTTCGGAAATTATTCTCCCCAGATGTAAGAGGTCAACGACCTCAGTGTTTCTGAGTAGGTGGCTCTGCCATGACATTGTCACTTGCTCGCATCGTGCAATGGCTTGAATTTAGAGGTTTTTAAAATTAAATTTACACGAAAACCGTGCACGCTATTGAAATACACAAGGGTGATAAATGATTTTATGCTCGACCATGCCGAAATGTAGTAATTATACACCTGGTAGCAGACCTTTAATGCATGTCATTAAAGTACGCCTACTCATTAAAGGTCAGGTCTTTCAGCCAATGACGACTCAGGTTACAACTGTTCAGCCAATGACAGGTCAGCTTTCTACCGTTATAAAACCGCAAGTATCGATTATTCTCGGATATGCAATCGAAAGAGAATTAGCGAAAAGTCACGGAGGCTGGAAATCCAATACTGTCGCAGAAGGTTATGTTCTGTTACTATAATAATTAGCGTTAATTGCAAATAATAATCAAATAAATTCAATTTGTCATCTCGTTCTTCAATGTCTAATTTAATTTCAATGTTATCTCTATAGGTTCTTATGGCCTAGCAAGGTCAATGTGGATATCTGTTCCTCGAAAAAAATCAATACTTTCGCGTCTCCGCACATCTCACAACATACGGAACATTGCTGAAGGTCAGAGACAATTAAAATAAATAATATCAAGTTAGAAATATGGACGAGCATAAAAAGTCGTATGAAACTCGCCTGTAATGGTAATTAAGAAGCTCGTATGAAAATTATTAAACGAGCTTGCGCTCGTTTCATAAATATCCATACTCACTTCTTAATTACCTTCATTATAGGCTCGTTGCATAATGTACTCTTTTACTAGATTTCCTATCGATATGGACAAAAATCACGATTCTTCTCGAATTAGTTTCCGAATAAGAAATTGTTAAATATTATTTTTTAACTATGAACTATCCATCAATATGATGCTAAAAAAGGCAAGTATTATAAGTTTTACGAACTTTAGGCTCTCGCTGGTCATCTGAAATCCATCACTAATGCACAGAGCCTAAAGGCTCGTTCACAATATTTAGCGGCCAGGTTATGAAATGGGATCATTCACAATGATTCGCATAAACACTGACATTAACATTGCCGTTAGACGTTAACATGAAAGTTTGCAAACTCCAAACTTTCATGCTTATGCTTACGTGATTTGCAAACAGTACACAATCGTGAAGCGCTGAAGTATACGACAGAATATGAGGAAATGGCGTCGTTGTTATGTTTCCATAGTTACCAAGTATCTTTGCGGTTATGTTTATTTCCCCATCATGAATAATATGATTTTACTGTAACGTTTACATTCTTAAGTTAACGCTTACGTTATGTTTAATTTTCATAGTGAATGGGCCTTAACTCTGCGTTTGTTTATAAGGCGAAGTGAGCGAAAAGAACATCGGCGGGATTTTCTCCGTCCCTTTAGTTTCCCTCTTATGCCCAGGGCTGTACTATGTAATGATTGCCACTCTGAAAACGTAACTGGCTACTTCAAGAGCATAATATCCTTTACCATAAAAATCTATTGCAAATCAACAGCTATTGCAGTAGCAAGGTGATTGTAAAAGAAATCAGAATTGGGATATCTGCATTCGAATACAGCTTACTGACTGAATAAAACGCATGAATAATAGATAGTGTGTTTATAATTTTCATATCCAAAAAACCGTGTATAAAAGGAGGATGTAAGAGGAAACGGCTTCAGAAATATTACGCACAAATCTGAGACTAGAAAATAGCCACATTATCTTTGAGCCACTAGGATAAGTACAGTATGCAGAGTGGAACGTACAATAGGGTACACTTAAAGGAACAGAAAACCTATATTACGTTTCGTTATTAAATGCACGATTAATTAGGAAATTAGTTGCAAGTTTCAGTAATCTGGCAACATCACCGCTAACACAGTAATCTTTCTTCTCGTAATAAAGATGTGAGAGGTCAACGAACTCAGATCTGTCTTTGTATGTGAGCCTCCCTTTCTCGCTACGACGCACAGTGGTTCCAAACTCAAATCTGACTGGACAAAAGGTATAAAAGTTTGAACTTCAAAACAATATAAATACTGCAGTTCAATAATCCTAAACAGTCGTGTATCTACGATTCGTATTCAGTTTTCCATAAAAATTATTGTGGTCTGCGCAGGAGCAAGTAGAAGTCAAGTGTTCAGCACAGACATCCTCTTCTCGTTAGCATCGCCCGGCAAGTTACCTTCGGAACATCGATGTGTGGAGATATAATACATATATTGCCAATCTCCTTTGAGTTTCGATGAATAAAACTACAAGTATTTCCCTACATTTTTAGTGCATTTTCGAACTTTAACATTGTGTTATTTAGTTATAATAATCATTAATACACAGAGAAGTGTTCCATGAAAATTTTTAAAATTGTATTTGTGTACCAGGCCCGCAAAAGCAAAGGCCATAAAAGGCCACTGTCAAAGCAGGTTCAGCATTTACATTAGTCATTTAGGTATGTAATTATAAAGGTTTTGTAACCAACTTCAACCACCTTCTCCTTTTATTTATATTTTAGTGATGGTAGACGGAATTCCAAGAAGAGAACTAGATGATATTTCGTGAAAAGAAAATAATATTTTAAGAAGATTATAGCCTGTGTGTGTGAGTATGTATTAATGAAAATAGTTTAGGAAATTCTGAGGGACATGATCGTAAATTAGTGCAGAAAAAAGTGCTGAATTCTGAATGAAACAAAGAGCAATGGACTAATTGCCTCTATGTATTAAAAAAATTTCTTAAGGAAATACTAGGATTGGTTAAGTGTTAAAATGACTTTTTTTAAAATAGACTGTGTCTAGCAAAGAAAAAACAAAAATCGTCCACAAAAGCCGTTTCATGAATGTGCTGAGAAAAGTCAGAAGAGGAAGCTGAAGCCTTTGCTGGAAACACACTGGGTTGAAGAGATTGCTCTTGTCGCAGAAATGGATTTGACATCAACATACAGGCTTGATGCAGCACAAATGGTAGAGCAAGACGTGTTAAGTTTTTACTCAGAAAGGGTCACGAAAATGAATGAAAGAAAAGAAAACAAGATCGCTTACGTAAAGAAATGGGACTTTATGTCGACATTCCCAAACCAGAATTTGGTACGACTAATGTCGGGATTAGCGCGCGGAGGTTCTTTGAAGATCCAGGTTTGGCATCAGAAACTACTTGCGTAGATGAAGGCTTGATTCGGTGATTTGGAACCATCTTTAAAACCAGTGGTCGTCATTTCGAAACTCGCGAATATACAAGCAGGGGGAGGGGTAAGGCATGATTTACTTCCTCTTAGCCAACACTTGTTCATTCAACGTTAAGCAACCTGGATATCCTTCTCTCCTACATTCCCCTTCGCTGTGTATTGCGGGCTGCATTTTATATGACGTAATCTCTGCCGACCACTGCTTAAAACAATCGCCAGTGGGTACAGTATTAATATTGAGAGTTTGAAAAAACACTGCTTGGGCACTATAGAATTATACATCCAGAAATATAAGTGGCATTACATGCGGCAAAGTGTGCATAAAAATATGGTGCGCATTTGATAAAGGAAGCTGTACTTCAGTTGGGATGATGTCCGAGGAACCCCAAGAAGTCCGAAATAAAGATTACAAGAATTTCAGGGAACAAGCTTATCACGCGCGCAAATTTTGTAGATCCGATACGACGACGGATTTGGTGGAATTTCCTCTGGCCCGATGGTAAGCAGTCTTCGTATCTAACGCCAAAAGATTAGAAAAAGTGTATCTTCTGATGTACACCTATTGAGACTGCTCCAGGATCACGATGGTGATGATGATGATGATGACGGTGATTATGATGATGATGATGATCAAGATGATGATGTTTGAAAATTAATAGAGTTACAACTCTCTCAAATATCTGTAAATATTTCAAATCTAGGTTTATTTAAATTTTATTAAAAATGTATTAATATGTAGGCTATTTTATTAAAACAATTAAATGATATTTGACTCAGTATGTACAACTGTTGTGTATTTTTGGCATCTTTCACACATTAAAATCTAATAGAAAGATATAATGCATTTGTGATTTCGTTCCAATCCCTGCGAAAATCAGTTTTGTAAAATTATTATAATTTTTTAAAATTCAACCCCTGTAAAAGGGCGGTTTATTTTAGCCAAATCGTAATCAGAGTTTACACGCAAATGCAAAATGCCATTTGTAACCTGTATACAAAATTTTATGAAAATCTGTTAGAAACGAGGAGAGTTATTAATTTTGTCCTGCTAGATTTGTATTTGGAACCACTGTGCGACGTTGCAATCTATTCGCATCGTTCAATGGCTTGAAATTAGTGTTTTTAAAATTAAATTCACAAGAAAACTGTCCATTCTATTGAAATACGCCAGAGACATAAATGATTCTTTATTAGATTTTCTATCGATATGAACAAATATCACGATCGTACTCACAATAGCTACAGAATAAGAGGATGTTAAACATTTGGGGAAAAAACATTTTTTCTGAAAAAAAAACTATGAACTTTTCACCAATATAGTATTGCCACAGTCTAGTATATGCAGTCACGAAGCTAGAGTTGTTGAGGTTGCTAGAAACAATAGACTGTGCCCGTACAATTTCGCATTGTCTGTAATGAGGTGATAGTAGCTATACTTGTGGTTAGCAAATAACCATGGATGCATATTTACTATGTATTGAGCTTCGTGACTGTATGATGCATATAATAATTCAAATAATGGACTTAAAGTAATAAAAAATGGTTTGACATAAATTATCTTTCTATCAACGAAAATAAAACCATAATTATTCCATTCTCATTATCTGAAAAATGTAACAAACTTCCTACATATATTTTAAGTATTAAATTACATAATTCTGATTGTTGTCTTATACAGTGTAAATGTCCGATTATTGAAGAGTCCTCTGAAGTTAAGTATTTAGGCATAATTGTTGATATAATTTAAAATGGAACCAACACATTAATTACCTTTGTAATAAATTACGTAAACTAGTATATTATTTTGTTTTATTGAGGAATTACTTGTCAATAGTTTATTACGTACAATATATTTAACTTTATTTCAATCGGTAATTATGTATGGAATTATAGGATGGGGTAGCTCATTTAAATCCAATTTCAATCCACTTTATTTGTTACAGAAGAAAATAATTATAATATGTCTTCATAAACCTATTGATTTTCAATCAATAATAAATAAATAAATAAATAAATAAATAAATAAATAAATATACTCGTACTAGACTGTGGTATTACACTTTTTTATTACATACAACATGAACTATTCGCCCTGAAAATCTGCAGAGTTATTTCTCTTCCACCCTGTACAGTACATTTTGCAACATATTTAAGTAGTAGAGGTTTTTTTACACTCTATTGATTAATAACATTATGACAATGGTGCAATACAAGCAAGGGAAACAAAGTAACTGCCAATGATCAATAGCAAGCTCCATTTTACGAGCCGTTGGTTTAGTGAGCTGTGTCTGATGTCTGGCATCTACCCTCATATGAGACACTTAACTAATGATCTCTATCAGGAAGACAAAGTGTAAGCATCTTGTTTCATATTCGTAGAAATTTATCAGAAACTGAACATATTTAGAACGTCTGTCTGCTCTAGTATTAATCATCGCATAGCCAGACAGAATTACCAATTGACTGTTTCCTCGTCAAGGTTAACCTATAGCGAAACTAATTTTTGCTTAGGAATATACGATGGATGAGACACATATATACACGTAATTTTATATTTGAGAAGTAAGAGTAACGAGAAAATCGACAGAGAGAAAAATCAGAACGATAAAAGAACTTAAAGGGGAAACTTTGGAAAACAGACGTAGGAAAGCTAGAATAACATCATTGTATAGACCACATCTAGGTTAGAAAGCATGGATAGACATAACGGCTCGTTTAGAAAAAAGCCAACGTACTATGGTAGGAACGATCATGATTTTAAAATCAAATTTATGAAACAGAAAACGGATGTAGGTAAATTCTCATTTTTAAATCTATCTATATATATAATTTGAACTGGTAATGGAAATTACGGGAAAACGGCTGAACGGATTTTAATAAATGGCCCCTCATTTTGAAGCTTGGAACCCAACGTTTTTCGGAAAAGTAGTAGTTTTCAGTGAAATGTCAATTTTCCTACATAATTTTCCTATTTTCCAAAACCCATCTGTTGTCAGTTTTGAGAACTAATTTTAGTGAATCACGGCCGACTTGATTGAATTTCAGAAAAAAACACATACTACAATAAACAATAGGCTATTACACGAAGGCCTTGACCTGCAGGATTGCCGACATATTTAGAGCTCCATTCAATTTGTTATTAAAAACTGATTCTGCAGTGTATAATTTTCTGAGTACAGCTGTGTATTGGATATTCAAATCTACGAAACTTGAGGTAGTTTGATGACATTGTTGCCATTAGAAATTAAATATTATTATAGTTAATATCATGATGCGTCTCTTTTTCATTAATTGTACATAATATTGATGACATGAAAGTGAAACGTTTTGAGGTTATGTAAGTAAATGTAGAGAATAACTTAATTTAGATCTTCATTTCTATAATTTACTGAGTGGCTGCTATATATAACTACAAAACTTAAGTAAGATAATAATATTGTTATTAAAAATCAAATATTTTTATACTTATTAACCCAGTGAGGTTGGGTCTTTTTCATATACTTAATGGCGGTGTAGTGTAGATATTGATGTGTCATTGTCTTCAGTATTGGCTCGAGAGAGCGCAAAAATTACAGTTCCTAAGGAAAGATCAAAAGGTATTACTTACTGATAAAATAAGAGGCATGGAAAATTTTGTAGTCTCCAAATCATTTCAGCAAGATCTCTTAGTAGGATAAAATAATTTTACGCTCTACATTTCAGGTTCTACATGCAGCAGCTATACGAAAATGCTATTGTTCGAAAGCTTAGCAAACCTGACATTTTTTTTAACTTTTGCCTACAATCCACAATGACCTGAAATAGCTACTGCTATCGTCCTGACATTGATACTTGCGTTTTCGCGTTGAAACTCAAAAACTGAAGTTGGATAGGCTCAAGAAAAAGTATTTGGCTAAAAATCCATTCAGAGGGAGTATTTTTCATTATTATGGAAGCAAATAACTATTAAAAAGACAAGTATTCTTCATTGAAAATAAATCTGAAAAATTTTTATTTGAACGTCTAACGAACTTAGTTTGCAGCAGCATTTGCTGCACAAGCCACTAGTAGAACTATAAATGATTGGAATGACCCACCTGCAGCGGTCTTTGAGGGCTGTCCTTCCTTAAGGAAATTCAAGAATAACTTAAAACGTTGTGTATAAAGTGCAAATGAAAATTAAGGTGACATGTAACATTTAATGTCTTTAAGGTGACATGTATTTATTTAGCCTGACGAGTTACTCCCTTGGTTTGAATTGTAAAAAATTAAAAAAATAGCGTGTAAGAGGGTCTTAGACTAGTAATGTTTAGCTTAAATGTAGTTCTGTTTATAAGTACGCATAAGGATGTAAGTATTTGTCTTATTTGAACTGTTGTATCAGTGAAGCGAGGTGAGTCAGTGAAGTTATGGTTTTAAGTGCAGTGAATAGTTCCAATCAGTGATAATTTATAGTGTAAATGAAATGTGGTCTATGGTGTCAGTGGAATGTGTTCTATAGTGTCAGTGAAATGTGTCCTAAAGTGTCAGTGAAATGTGTTCTAAAGTTTCAGTGAAATGCGTCATAGTGCCACTACAGTGAGTGAGATGAGAGTAAAGTGAAATACTATTATGTATCAGTACCAATGTGAAACTTATGTAGGGCCTAATAACATATACATAAAAACGTTACATTAAAATACCCCGTAATTTTATTGTGTATTGTTTATCATTTTATTGTGTATTTTTTATATTGTGCATACCACTGCCACCGGGTGCTAGCCCACTTGCAGTGTAAATAAATACATACATACAAAACCTAGAAATAGACCTGGGCTGGGACGAAAAGTATAACAGACTGGAAGCGATATTCCAAAACGAATACCAATAGAAGTTCTAAGAAACAACATATATATAATGATTGATGATGATATTATTTATGAAAAATTAATTACTGAGGCTGGTGAGCTGGTGCAAATATAAAGATTAACCACAAATTAATACGTCACTCTCTAGCTTACAAACCACTTGTGCCTTGGTGTTCTTAGCAAGCACCTTTATATGAATATCTAATTAATGGTTTTTAATTGCAAGGAAAAATCAATGTCAATTTCTTGTTACTAGAGGGTGGAACCGGGATACTTTAGCAATAAATGTACGCAAGCATTGACTATAGCTTTTAGACAATCGGTACTGGGCACACACTGCGGACATAAACAAAGGTAGTACAGTCTGATTATGACTGAAAATAAAGTACATGAATACATGCCTTATACATGCAAGGTTCCGTCTTCTTCGGTTTCGTTGCCGGCATTACAATGAACAACAAAATACATCCGAAGATTTGCGAACTGAAACGTCCTGCGGCGATCACTCAAACAGTTTTTATATTTTGAGAACGACCGTTCAAAATCACAGGATGGCAATGGTGAATACAAATAATGTGACTGGTGTTTCGACATTGCACTTGTACAAGTTACCAAATATAGTAGAGCGTCTCGTTTAGGCACAGTGAAAACGTATAGAAAGTGCAGGTAATGTGTGGGAGAGGACGAGTCGTACGATAAACACGAGGGATGCACAAAGTTTTAGTTACAATATTTATGGCGGAGAATTAATTGAAATTATATTCTCCAAAAAAAAAACACAAAACAAAAGAACGCAAATTGCATAACTTTATCATACACACATTTTAACAAATAAGCAATTTTAATGTTGAAATAATTCAATATAACAAATAAAATTTTGCTACTTATATGATGTTGCTTTCAAGCAGCATTTTAAGGTCATAAATTTCATTCTCTGTATGACTAACATAATATCACCGACCTAGGCTGGGACGAATTAACAAAACTCCAGTATATTGGTCTGAACTGTCAACACTATTTCCTAAACATAATAATTATCCCTTCTCAAAGTTCAATTTACTCAGGTACAGTACAGAAGACGGTGATATTATGTTAATCATACAGAGAATGAAATTCATGACCGTAAAAATACTGCTTGAAAACAACATCGTATAGACTAAGTAGCAAAATTTGATTTGATATATTGAATTATTTCAACATTACAATTCCATAAAAATTTGTGTTGCAATTTGTTTTATTTTGTGTGTTTTTGGAAAATATAATGTCAATTAATGCTAATTAATATAATTAATTGTAACTAAAACCTTGTGCATCCCTCGTTTATCGTACAGCTCGACCTCCTCCATACGTTACCACCACTTTGTTTACGTTTTCACTGTGCCTAAACGAGACGCTCTACTGTACACGTAAACACTGTGACAAACAACCTCGACACTAACGTCAGACAACTGTTCACTATGACTGCGCACAGTACTCTGCTGGCTTAGGTTCGGTTCCTACAGCGCGCAACGGGACGGCTGACAGGTCATTTTGCGTTCTTAATAGAATGTACCTATGAGAGTAAAGTCACATGTCTAAGCTCCGTTGTGCATCAACCTATTGCCGACATAAAGGTATCCCAATCTCACCGTCTACTTATTACCGTACAATCATAGGTAATTGGTACGTCAATTTATGTTTGATATCACTGCTAATGTTGATGTTTGATTATGACTGCTATGATTATTAATGTCTGATGGTGAATGGTGTGACTGTTTGTGATTAATGATGATGACTGCCGTATATGTGTTGAAGTTTGATGAACGTCTTTGTCACTCAGCCTCTGACAAATGAGTAGGACGTATCACAGAGTAAACTCGCCAGATCGAAATGCTGAGCACAAAACTGTTCATGAAAACCGAGATTGTGAAAATATGCAGTTATTTCTTCCTGTCTCGACTTGATATGTATATTTAAAGAAAAAATAATAATAACTAAAAATTTGCGTAGTCTATAGGACGAGTAGTCTGTATTCCAAATGATTTTCTAATACGTCTGTCTTTAAGATTAAACATAGCTTTTTAATTCATCACTTGTATTAGAATTGTATTTTAGGCGGAATATGTTCCACTTTTGTATTATTTATTGATTTTTTTATCCTCATAATATTTCAATCACTTTTACATTTTCGTATATCATTCTTTATTGTCTTATCATTTTTATATTTTCTAAGAATGAGAACACAATTGAGAAACGTTCATTTCTCTGAAAAAAAATTATTATTATTATTATTATTATTATTATTACTATTATTATTATTATTATTATTACTAGCCGTACCCGTGCGCTCCGGTGCACCAGTTAGAAATAAATATAAAGTAATTACATAATTAAAATAGGACATTTGATCCAGGGAACATTCGTGTTTGATAGACGGATAAATCGTTTAATATGTTCCTTAATTTAAATTGTATTTAAAATATTAAAATGCGATCATTTTGATCCAGGACTACTCATTTGGTGCAATGACAATTCCTTTAACATGTTTCTTAATTGTTATTACCAATTATTTTTGGAAAAGCGAAAATTAACAGAAAAATTTTGGCTACTGATTTATTATTATGTTTATATTATATTATATTATGAAAAAGTGTGTTGATAACGAATGTACTCGAATGAGAAAGTTTTTAATTTGTTGTGGGAGCTCTTGAATCTCAGGAGGAACAACTTTTACAACAGCGCAACATAATCTGCTTGGCTCATTACCCAATTTTTTGCATTGCATTTATTGCATATGTATTTTATGTATTTTAACACGATTCAATTGAGCATAGTTAAAATTTGAATTATAAAATAATGCATTGCTAAGCTAACGTACTATTACTGCATACTAAATCAATACACTCTTGTTGTTCGTTAATTCTCTGAGATAAAAATGAATATGTTCATAAACTTTATTATAAGAAATACAGGAAATGAATATACAGAATAACCTATCAAGTTTTCTGTGCATAAGAAGCTATTTTAATCTTACCTGTCCTCAATTCACTCAGAAGTTACTGTAATAACATTATAGCATTATGTCCATACAGAGAAACTACACTTTCCAATGGTGAAATAATAATTAATTATACAAATCAGTTAATTTAGCTTCCGATATTGCTTCATACGAACACAGAAACATTTTCTGTAGGCTATGATTCATAGCTTTCGATTGTTGTTGATCAAGGCCCCTTATAGACTAAGTCATTTGTTTATTTCATTACACGGCCTTAGATGGCAGTTATTTTAATTTTAAAACTCATTTATCTCATTAAATATCGGTCCTATCAAAATTTTTCAAAGAATAAAACTTATCGGAAATTATTTGTAAAGAAATTGTGGTTATGTAATATTTTTCATAAAAATCAATAATAAGCGAGATATTTCGATTTATTTAATTCAGGCCCCTTATAACCCCCTTTTAAATAATGTATTTTGAATGCCATATAGCCTATAATCTAACGTTACAACGAACTTAATTTATATTCCAATTTTCATCGAAATCCGTTTAGCCATTATCGCGTGAAAAGGTAACAAACATACAGACAGACAGACAGACAGACAGACATACAAACAAAAATGTCAAAAAGCGATTTTCGGTTTCAGGGTGGTTAATTATATATGTTAGGCCAATTATTTTGGAAAATCCAAAATTACCAGAAAAGTTTCGGCTACAGATTTATTATTAGTATAGATTATTATTATTATTTATTATTATTATTATTATTATTATTATTATTATTATTATTATTATTATTCAAATATCTTTATTGCACAACTTTTAACACTATAAATCACTTCGGAATATATATTGTATTTATTTCAAGTGATAAAATCAGGTACCTTTTTTGTTGACTAGTTTTAACACGTGAAAGAAATACAGTAGGCCTATATATTCCGAAATATTATTATTATTATTATTATTATTATTATTATTATTATTATTATTATTATTATTATTACTACTATTAAGGTCACAGAATAAATATGGGAAATGCCTGTTATTATTCGGTTGAGAAGCTTTTATCATCCAGTCTGCTGTCAAAAAATCTGAAAGTTAGAATTTATGAAACAGTTATATTACCGGTTGTTCTTTATGGTTGTGAAACTTGGACTCTCACTTTGAGAGAGGAACATAGTTTAAGGGTGTTTGAGAATAAGGTTCTTATGAAAATATTTGGGGCTAAGAGGGATGAAGTTACAGGAGAATGGAGAAAGTTACACAACACTTAGAGCTGCACGCATTGTATTCTTCACCTGACATAATTAGGAACATTAAATCCAGACGCTTGAGATGGACAGGGCATGTAGCACGTATGGGCGAATCCAGAAATGCATATAGAGTGTTAGTTGTGAGGCCGGCGGGTAAAAGACCTTTGGGGAGACCGAGACGTAGATGGGAAGATAATATTAAAATGGATTTGAGGGAGGTGGGATATGATGGTAGAGACTGGATTCATCTTGCTCAGGATAGGGATCAATGGCGGGCTTATGTGAGGGCGGCAATGAAGCTCCGGTTTCCTGAAAAGCCAGTAAGTAAAAGCCATTATTATTACTATTATTATTATTATTATTATTATTATTATTATTATTATTATTATTATTATTATTAAATATCCGTGGAAAAGAACCTGATTCACCAAGCGGTATGCTAGGTTTTAGTTTTGTTATGCGGTATACCACTTATCTATACTACTTATTTTTACACAGATAATGGTGAAATATATATCTACAGTCTTTTAAAGATAAAGTTTAGCAAGTCTATAAATTGTCTGTAGCAACAGGTTTTTTAATCACTTCACATAGTGGAGTCCTGTATTCGGTGTTGCAGTCCAGAAGATGTGCCTTTATGTGAAATCTCTTTGCTTCAATAACAGGACAGTCAAATAGAAGGTGTTTCACACTGTGAAGGTCTTCGCGACAAGAGCATGTAGAGTCGATGTCTGCAGGAATGTTGAATCTATCTATTACCTATCTATTATTATTATTATTATTATTATTATTATTATTATTATTATTATTATTATTATTATTACTAAGGTAATGATGTTCATGATAATTACTCGTAGTCATAATTTCATTAAGTGAAATCAAACTCTTAGAAAATTAACTGAGAAAAGAAGTACATTTGGCTAATCACAAAGCTGTTCCATTAATCAACGTTTCGCAGGGGGGAAACTCGAGTTTTCTACAAGAAGTCCATTATCGACCATTCCCAAGCTTTTAGGCGGAACTTTAAATGCTTTGGAATGACATGCGCTAATGCCAGTCACATTCAAGTACACTGCTGGCGTCTGAATCGAAATGTTCGACGACAGAGGGAGAATTCGTTAAACAGAAATGAACTATGTTTTGCTCCAAGGCAATCTCTTTATCTTTTTATGCTTCGCACCGTCTCAGAACAATAGAATACACTTATTTCGGAGTAAATTCTTCAGTCTGCAGACTGACAACGTTAATTTCTCGCGTACACAGAAATTTGAAGGTAGCCTAATGGATCAAACCACTGGCATTGCCACACACGCCATCTCTAATCCATACCAACACATAAGAATTAATTTCTCCGAAAATTACAGGTCTGCAAACATAATGGAAAGCTCATTACATTTAGCTATTCATCTTTTTGGAAAAAAAAAAATAAATAAATAATAAATTTTAAAATGTTATTCGAATCGACTTCTCGTCCGTCATTTTTAGTTGGTTATTTAACGACGCTGTATCAACTACTAGGCAAGTTGTACACTTAGGAATAAAAAGAGGTTACTTGAAGGAAAAACTGAATGAGGTAGAAACAAATAGTAAGAATAAAAACATTCGAGATTTATAGAAGGGTATAAAGGAATTTAAGAACGGATATCAGCCAAGGGTAAACGTGATCAAGGATGAGAATGGTGACTTGCTTGCAGACTCTCCATCTATCCTAAACAGATGGAAAAACCATTTTGCGCAACTACTAAATGTACATAGGCCAAATAGAAATGATCGGGACGAAATTGAAATACAAACTGCTGAGCCATTTATACCCGAACCCACGCTTCCAGAAGTCGAAATTGCGATAGAAAATCTGAAAAAGTACAAGTCTCCAGGTATCGATCAAATTCCAGCAGAATTAATACAAGAGGGTGGGAGTGCATTATATAGCGAAATTTATAAACTTGTACTTGCTATTTGGGAAAAGGAAATTGTACCAGAACAATGGAAGGAGTCCATAATTGTACCTATTTTTAAAAAGGGGGACAAAACCAACTGTGGTAACTTTCGAGGAATATCACTTTTGTTGACGTCGTACAAAATTTTGTCCAATATTATTTTGAGAAGATTAACTCCGTACGTAGATGAAATTATTGGGGATCATCAGTGCGGTTTTCGGCGTAATAGATCGACTATTGATCAGAATTTTTGTATTCGACAGATAATGGAGAAAAAATGGGAGTATAAGGGTACAGTACATCAGTTATTCATAGATTTCAAAAAGGCTTATGACTCGGTTAAGAGGGAAGTATTATATGATATTCTTATTGAATTTGGTATTCCCAAGAAACTAGTTCGATTAATTAAAATGTGTCTCAGTGAAACAGACAGCAGAGTCCGTATAGGTCAGTTTCTATCTGATGCTTTTCCAATTCACTGCGGGCTAAAGCAGGGAGATGCACTATCACCTTTACTTTTTAACTTCGCTCTAGAATATGCCATTGGGAAAGTTCAGGATAACAGGCAGGGTTTGGAATTGAACGGGTTACATCAGCTTCTTTTCTATGCGGATGACGTGAATATGTTAGGAGAAAATACACAAACGATTAGGGAAAACACGGAAATTTTATTTGAAGCAAGTAGAGCGATCGATTTGGAAGTAAATCCCGAAAAGACAAAGTATATGATTATGTCTCGTGACCAGAATATTGTACGAAATGGAAATATAAAAATTGGAGATTTATCCTTCGAAGAGGTGGAAAAATTCAAATATCTTGGAGCAACAGTAACAAATATAAATGATACTCGGGAGGAAATTAAACGCAGAATAAATATGGGAAATGCGTGTTATTATTCGGTTGAGAAGCTCTTATCATCCAGTCTGCTGTCCAAAAATCTGAAAGTTAGAATTTATAAAACAGTTATATTACCGGTTCTTCTGTATGGTTGTGAAACTTGGACTCTCACTCTGAGAGAGGAACATAGGTTCAGGGTGTTTGAGAATAAGGTGCTAAGGAAAATATTTGGGGCTAAGCGGGATGAAGTTACAGGAGAATGGAGAAAGTTACACAACACAGAACTGCACTCATTGTATTCTTCACCTGACATAATAAGGAACATTAAATCCAGACGTTTGAGATGGGCAGGACATGTTATGGGCGAATCCAGAAATGCATATAGAGTGTTAGTTGGGAGACGGAGGGAAAAAGACCTTTAGGGAGGCCGAGACGTAGATGGGAGGATAATATTAAAATTGATTTGAGGGAGGTGGGGTATGATGATAGAGACTGGATTAATCTTGCACAGGATAGGGACCGCTGGCGGGCTTATGTGAGGGCGGCAATGAACCTTCGGGTTCCTTAAAAGCCATTTGTAAGTAAGTATCAACTACTAGGTTATTTAGCATCGATGAGATTGGTGATAGCTTGATGGTATTTGGCGAGATGAGGCCGAAGATTACCTGGCATTTACCTTACGGTTAGGGAAAACCTCGGAGAAAACCCAACCAGGTAATCAGCCCAAGCGGAGATCGAACCCGCGCCTTCAGAACGGCAGACAAGCGCCTTAACCGACTGAGCCACGCCGGTGGCCTCGTCCGTCATTTCATGTTCCAGATTTCAAATAAAAATAATTCATTAAAAAATACATTTCATGGGAATCACCCCCAATAAATTTACATGCAGAGTTTCTGATCATGAACAAATTCAGCAAAAGAATTTATGAGTTATGACTAAAGATCGTTTTCTTAGTCCAATAACATTGGAATAAGCATAACTGCGCACGGGATATACATTACGTCACGTGTCCTTCAGTAGACAAATTGCTCACAAACACAAGTACGCTCAAATAGGTTCCTTACTCCTAAACAAATATAGTATGCTTCAGTTTAGCAATGTAAAACACCTGTAATACTATAACACATACTGTTTTTATGTACAAGTATACTTTCAAAAAAAATTAAAGTGATTGCCCTCTACTGTTTCGTTTTTTAAGATTTATGTCAAATTTGTTTAATGAGTCTGTAATTACAAAATAGTACAGAACGTAAATTCTTATAAAACAAAAAATATTTCCATTACAGATTCCTTTACCTTTAATGAAAGGAATGTTTAATATGCACCATCATGACATGTGCAGACAATGGGATTAACACAGACAAAGACGTAGGTTGACGTCAACTCATTCCCACTGGAACGTCTCAATGACCACTTTACAAAAACACATACTACAACCCTTAGCCCGTTGAGAAACAACAGACAGTCGCTGAAGTCTTAAACCTACGGACCATCCCCTCAAGGGAAAAATGTCACTAACGTTTACAGTTTTGTACACAAAAAATACCTTTTTTTTCTAAAATTTATATAGCATCCATATGTTTACATACATTAAGCTATTAATTCACTAGTTTTCTGGTGAAAACAAGTTTTCATTATTTTTCCCGCTTTTCCACTCGATTTTAGACGGGTTGTACAGGGACATAATTTTATTTTTACTAACATTTTTAATATTAACCTGACTACACCTTTAGAGAACCGGAAACACCGTTTGCTACCCCTTCCACGTCTGGAGTTCCATGATACTGGCGTAAAATACAAACAAATCACTTTACTAGGTATAGGAGGAAAGAATTGTAGTTCATCCATTTACATAAACTAGGAAATTTCAGTTCGATAATTTTCATTAGGTTTTGTTTAATCAAAATGCAGTACTACATTAAGAATAAGTGTTTTACTCACGAACTTAGTCATCCATGCGAACGTATTCATTATACAGTGTATATTATACTGTCTACAGCACATTAGCATACAATATAGGGAATGAAGTTAAATTGAAAAATAATCATAATATAGATATTTAAACACATTTTTGAAAATGGTGGCCGTTCATTTCGAAACAGGCTTCAGTTCTAATGTGCATTTTATCGCACTATAGACTATTGCATCTAACTCCAATTGCCAGTTTCGTCCTTCGTACTAGTAACTCATGTTGAAATAATTCTGTACCTACTATATAAAAGAGTACCTTACGTACTGTAAATTCAATCTTCACTTCTGCCCAACCCGCACAGATAAAATAACTCAGACATGCTATCTACTGTCCGTCCAAATAGTTATGCCGTAGGATCGTAGAAAGGGGGAAAATCACGTGACAGTTAATTACTTAACGAGGCCCTTTTATTTAAGTTATTTTAAACAGCTGTATAATATTACGTAAACGACCAATTCCAACAGAAATTAATGTTTTCAGAAAAGAGCTAAGACAGCCCAGCTTTTACAGAGGGGCGAGCAGAAGCAGGGGGGGGGGGAATCGGGATGCGACGTAGGCAAACGGACAGTACCTGTGCGAAAATATGATTCAATATTGAAAGCTCTTTCGTCACTGGGAAATGTGAACATATTTCTGGAACATACTATACTCAGTAACTCAGTGCGGTCTTGATTCTGTGTGGAAAACAGTTGGAACTTCATTAGTTGAGGGGTGGGAGTGAAGTACATTAAAAAACTCAGGTACAATAAAAATTGAAGTAAAAATAAAATGATGTCCCTGTATTTGCTTATTTACTAGTTTTCTGATGAAAATATTATTGTATTATTTTCCTCCTTTCAATTTCATTTTAGGTGTTCTGTACTTTAATTATAATAAGCCATTAAATAATAATTTATTCTCACAGTTATAAAATAAATGTCGTAAACAACAGACAATACAAAAGTGTTTTCATGTTCTAAAAATAAAAAAATGATGCTTATTTATAGTTTTTGATTAAATCGTTTATTATACCTGAAAGAGGACTTTCTAATTATTTTCCAGATCTTGGTTTCTTTCAATCTGCAACTTTGGAATACAAATATATCTATATTCAACATTGTTCCTATAAAATGTTTTCATGTTTAGCAGGCCGTGTATACGTCTGTCTTTTTTTTCCCAGTCTATGATTAGTCTGGAATCTTTTAATTTTTTATCCTTAATGTTACCATTACAAATGCAGTAATGTTGTAGTTTTAATTGCAAATATTTAAAAACAGTTATAAAATAAATGTCGTAAACAATTTATAATTATTACTACATTGAACGTCTTTAAAATAATTGTTAAAATAAAGCAGTAAATGAATGCATTACAGGTGCGGTAAGAATAGGGAAATTGTTATGTGGCTGTTGGAATACTGAATGTGGTATTTAGTAATGGAAAGCAAATACGACGATCCCAAAATATTATACAGTATATGTTTGTGCATTACAGGTGCAGAGTTTGCATTCTATGTGGCTGTCGGGTCGTGCAGAATACAGAAACTGTACTTCCCCACTTTTATCCAAATGCGTGCCAGTAAGGTGTACATGGAAATACATAAATTTTTTGTTTCCTTTCGTGTGACAGATGAGGCGATTCCCTTTGAGAATTGGAGAGAAAGGGAAGGAGAGAAACTTATTTTTCACCTTGAAGAAATGTCCTCGTAATAATACTCCCTGTCAACGCTGCGAAGAATTCTAAACTGAAAAAAGAACATATGTTGAACTAGCTCACGGAGAGTAATATATTTTATTTTCTGCCATATTTCAAGAAAAATCGATTCTTATATGCCACGATCGAATGATTAATGGTTTCCTCTAACATTCTATGCCTACGAGATGTAAGTGCAATGACTAGATGGTTCTAAAAATATTTTTAAGGATGTTCGTAAGATTTATTATAAACACTTCCCTGAATATTTCCGTTATAAGTAAAAAAAAAGGGAATAATATCTGCTAGGAAATTAAAAACTGCTTTCGCTGTTTTATATTTAAATGAAATGTACAAATATACAACAGAATATTAAATAACTGCATTTGTCCTAAACTACGCTTATCAACCCATGTGAATATCGATCAAGTCGACCTGGGTAGCGCAGTAGGTGTAGCGCTGGCCTTCCATGCTCTAGGTTGTGGGTTCAATACTCAGGTATATGTCATTTAAGTGTGCTTAAATTCGTCAGGCTCATGTCAGTAGATTTACTGGCATGTAAAAAAACTCCTGCGGGACAAAATTCCGGCACACCGGCGACGCTGACATAACCTCGGCAGTTTCGAACGTCGTTAAATAAACTGCAATTTTTCATCTATCAAAACTTTAATTATTATGAAAATTCCATTTTATGTCTTAAGGGTAGGCAGAGGTGAATATTTCAAAATCCACAAAATTTATCCGATTTGTTTGAAATTTATCATGGATACTAACTTGTAAGTATGTTATTAGTAATGGACATACCAAGTTTCATCTTTCTAAGTACAATAGTTCTGTAAATATTAATAATTTTATAAAACTTTATATCGTTTGATATAAAATGCTCCATGCACCATATTGTAAGAAATTTTCAATATTTCTTTTTATTTATATGTTCAGAGAAGGTATATAAATAATGATAAGTATTAGTTTATTATGGGAATAATATAGTAATACAGTTATCTTGGTTTTAATTTCATACTTTTAAAGGGCACAAAATCAAAAACTAACATCGGAATATGAAAATAAAGATAATAAAAATGGGAAAAAACAAATTTTCATTTTTTCTTCAGTTTTTTTTTCGAAAATTTCACCTCTGCCTCCCCTTAAATTACGTAAAACTCTGTACAAAGTTGTTGAACTGCGTCACTTTATGCCAGTAAACTTCAAAACAATTTTTGAAAGTGAATAAATGAGATACTTCATAAAATGAATGCATAGAAATCTTTATCTATATCTTGTGAATGTAACCAAAACAAGAAGCTTAAAATTGTGATCTTCTATTAAAAACTTGGGTTTCAAAATATTTCTAAAAAAAAAAAATAGAAAAATAATTTTAAAATGAAAATTCTAAAACATTTGGGAGTTCAAAATTTGGATATCGTTAGTCATTTGCTTAGTATACATGCTCTCAAATTTTAGTTGAAAAAAATGATTAGCAAAAAAAAGTTGTCAATTTTAGTGGAGTGTCCCATTGACTGTTAATATGTTTCAGGTCTGCCGCAATTGCTAACTTAGTAAGCTAAAATGTAGATCTGATTATAGATTCATAAATGCACTGGAGGACTGAAAAAGTAGTCGTTCGCTTGAAGGTTATATCAGCTTCACGGTGTATTAGAGAGCTCTCTGTACATTAATTGAGGAAAAACTATAGTGAAGATCAACAAAGTACAAACTTGTACCGTTCCTTATGATGAAAAGAGTCTAAAAGTTTTAATTGGTGGAGTAAACTAAGCTGCAGTAGTTCCTATTTTACTGCGAAACTAACAGTGCTAATATGGTGTAAAAAGCACACCTATATAGGGCAAGCAACCCCCTCCTCTCTCTTTTATTCATATACTTGACCTGCTTTATCCTTATTATCAAAGAATTAACAAGTTTTCTAAAAAATATGTCTGCTCAACATTACTGGTTTCTTGATGTCCTACCGTTCTGGATTCCAAAGGTGGACATCTCGACAGTTCCTCCACAGACAGTTTATTAATTTACTGAATAAGTATTTAAATTTTGTCAGCTAGTCATTAAAACATCTTAGATCTATTGGATTACTCGTTAATTTATCAAATTGTTGCAAGTCAAATGTATCGAGATTGCACGAGTTGAAAATATAAAATTTACGTCCATGTGCAAATAAAAACTCTTGTGTTGATTGAGCTCATTAGTTACAATAACTTTCAAATTGTAAAAATTAAAAGAAAAGAATATGTCAATTCCAAGACGAATACAGACTTACATAAGTCTAATATGTATTGAAAATAAACGTTACTATGACCACAGTCTAGTATATACAGTCACGAAGCTTGAGTTTGTGAGGGTACTAGAAACAATAGACTGTGCAGGTATTATTTCGCATTGTCTGTGATGAGGCGATAGTAGCGATCCTAGTGGTTAGCAACTATCTATGGATGCATATTTACTAGGTATTGAGTTTCGTGAGTGTATGTACGAGTACTAGACTATGCTATGACATTCTTTTCATTCTTATGGATTTCGAATAGCGGTGAATGGAAGAAGGCTATCAGAATGACTGCCAACGTAAGTGCTGTAAGATCCATACCCAGTAGACCTCAGGACAACCACTGTAGACGATGCCTCAGTGAGATAGAAAACCTTGGACATGTCCTGGGAGCCTACCCTTATGGTGAAACATTGCGTATACATAGGCACCATGCAATTAGAACTAAATTGGCCGATGCCCTTAGAAGATTAAAATACACCGTTTATGAAGAAGTCCACGGAACTGCTGACAATGGCAGTAACAGACGCATTGACATAATCGCCATTAGCGAATCAATGTCTCAGAGTATGATCATCGACCTCACCATCAGGTTTGAAACATGTAAACGACAGCCTGAAGACGTACATGAGGAGAAACGAGCAATCTACTTTCCAACCATCCCGTATTATAAAGATAAATACCAACTTCACGATATCCGTGTCACGGGATTGATTTTTGGAGCAAGAGGAACGATACCTAGCTTCTCTTCTCAATTCTGTAAGACCCTAAAGCAGCACAAATCTTTTCTAAATGAACTGGTCCTAATCATAATTAAAGAGTCAGTCAAACTTTTACGTAACCACCTATATGGACTCTAATTTAGTGTACTGAAAAACTGACACACCATGATCATTTTTCTTTTTGTCATTAGCTTTCATTGTTTCTTTACTTGTTTGTCAGTTTTCCTGCTTTGTTAACTTCCATTGTTTGTTTGTTTGTTTACTAGTTTGTCATTTTTCTTACTTTGTTGTCCTTCATTGTCTATTTATTCTTTTTTTGTTTTGTATGATTTGTCTAATGGCAGCCTCTAATTTGAGGAAGCTCTAGTTAATAAATAAATAAATAAATAAATAAATAAATAAATAAATAAATAATAATAATAATAATAATAATAATTACAATAATAATAGTTTGAGTGGAAGAGAAGGCCACAGCAATTAATTTATTTGATTTTATCTGGTTTTGTTATTATTATTATTATTATTATTATTATTATTATTATTATTATTATTATTTATTATTATTATTATTATTGTAACTTCTGTACTTGTTCTTATTGTAGACCTGTTTGAGTGGAAGAGAAGGCCATATGTACTTAATGTTGCCGAATAAATTCATTCAACGATTGCAACGAACAGCTAAACACAATCAAATACATAGCACAAGAAAACGGATACAACCCTAACATAATAGACAACATAATACGTAAGACAAAACATAATCACAAAAAACATAAGAATACAACACAAACACAAGAACACAAAAAATACATCACACTAACATACGAAAACAAAAACACACACAAGATTACAACCTCATTCAAGAAATTGAATTACAACATCGCAAACAGAACAAATAACACTCTACAAAAACATCTCAACACACAAACACCAACACAAACAAACAAATACAACCACACAGGCGCATACAAACTGTAATGTAACACCTGCAACAACTTCTACATAGGACAGACAGGCAGATCATTTCAAACACGTTACAAAGAACACACCACAGCCATAACTAAATTACAAAACACTTCCACATATGCAGAACACATCACAAATGCTAACCACACCTACAGAGACATCAACACAGACATGGAAATACTAGACATCCAACCAAAAAAACCAGAAACTAAACACACTAGGACAATCTATATCTATACTAATAATAAATCTGTAGCCGAAATTTTTCTCGTAATTTTCGATTTTCCAAAAATAATTGGTCCTAACATATATAATTAATCACCCTGAAACCGAAAATCGCTTTTTTGAAATTTTTGTCTGTCTGTCTGGGTGTTTGTTGCCTTTTCACGCGATAATGGCTGAACCGATTTATATGAAAATTGGAATATAAATTAAGTTCGCTGTAACTTAGATTTTAGGCTATATGACATTCAAAATACGTTATTTAAAAGGGGGGTTATAAGGGGGTCTGAATGAAATAAATCGAAATATCTCGCTTATTATTTATTTTTGTGAAATATGTTACATAACAAAAGTTTATTTAAAACGTATTTCCGATAAGTGTTGTTCCTTGCAAAAATTTTGGTAGGACTGATATTTAATGAGATAAATGAGTTTTAAAATTAAAATACAATGCCATCTAAGGCGGTGTAATGAAATGACAACAATTGACTACGTCTATAATGGGCCTTGGACAACAACAATCGAAAGCTATGAAACGTAGCCTACAGAGAATGTTTCTGTGTTTGTATGAATTAATATCGAAAGCTAAATTAACCGATTTGTATAATTAATTATTATTTCACCATTGGAAGGTGTAGTTTCTCTAGATGGACATAATGCTATAATGTTATTACAGTAACTTCTGAGTGCTCTCTGGACCAAAATGATCGCATTTTAATTATTTAAATACAATTTAAATTAAGTAACATATTAAACGTTTTATCCTTCTATCAAATACGAATCTTCCCTGGATCAAACTTAATATTTTAATTATGTAATTACTTTATATTTATTTCTAACAGGTGCAGCGGAGCTCACGAGTAAGGCATGTATGAAATATACAGACACACAAAAACACATCCAAATGAAATTCTCAACACACAACTCAATTTCAGAATACACACAATCTTTAACTCCACATTACACCACACAAACACACCCTCACAGGAAACAAAACAAGAGGCGCCAAGACCAACAACGATCAGTTCTGAAGATGACCCATAATAGGTCGAAACATGTAAACCTGGTACGATAGAAATTTACACAAGAAACTCATATAATACATATTCCGAAAATATAGTAATATACGTTGCAAGAGCGGTATGTTGACGTTTTCATGGTCAATTGAAAAAGCGGTAGTTGAGTTTTAATTTCGAGAACATGAAAACAAACATACCGCTCGTGTATCGTACATTATTTTGTGTGAAAATCGTTTATTACATACCTGAAAGACGAATTTCTAATTATTTGCAATGGAATCTCCATGTTGGTTTCTGTTTAATGACGCCAACTTCGGAACACCAAATATCTTTCTTCAACATTGTTCCTGTAAAATGTTTTCTGTGTTTACTATACTCCAGCAGACCGTGATATACGTCTGTCTTTTTTTTCCCCAGTCTATAAATGCGAACTTAAAACAAACGGGTATGTAATTATTTATTTATCATTTTAATATTTTAACAATATTATTTATATAACATATTGCAGTAATAACATCGGCATCTGGAATCTCGTTGATTTTTTCACGGCTTCCTTAATGTTACTTGTATCAGGAATGCAATAAGTTTCGTGGAGTAGTAGACTTTACTTAATTTTTGCAAATATTTAAAAACAATAATTAACATTGCAATTTAGGTGAAATTGCAGTGGTAAGTTTCAATTTATAATTATTACTATGTTAAACGTCTCTAAAAATAATATGTTAAAAGCCTAAAGCAGTAAAATGAATGTCGCGCTTAAGCGGTAAGAAGAGGGAAATTGTTATGTGTGTTACGTTGGGAATACTGAATGTGGTATTTAACACTTGCCGCGTATTGGTTCTGTTCGGAAAACAAGCAAATACGCACGATCTCGCACAAAAGTTATTTAAAAGTAATAAAATTCAGAAATTACAATTAATGAGTCGGTATAGCAGTTACAACTGGCGCCAGGGTTTTTGGCGTGTGTTCTAGATATTATATAGTGGCCAGTTTGTGAGCATCTTCGTAGTGCAGTTGAGAATGGTACCACTTCCTATACACGTCACATCAGCCATTTGCCAAACACAGTTGTCAGACTGACTGTGGAAAACGTAAAACACAAATGTAATGTTCCCATTACTTATTTCACACGCCAAAAACGGTGACGCGGACTTTACATATACCATTTTTATGTAATTAACCTGAAACCCGAAGAAATAAAAGGAAACCACATATCGTAATAGAAAGTAAAAGAAGAGACACTGAAATTAAATTGAATATCCACCGCAATTGAAAAGAGGATAAAAGAAAACTGAATATACTTTATTGAGTGAATGCATTCGCATGTAATTAAGTAAATGTGTTCGTGAAATGAATAACTTAATTGATGCGCGAGGGGAGAATGCATGGTGAGTGAATTATCGAGAAAAAGGAAAGTGGAGTGAGAAATCTGAGAAGTTTGGGAGTGTTAAGATAAGAGCGCAAGCGGAAGAATGGAAAAGCGGAGAAACCAGAAGATATGAGACGAGATAGCGGGAACAGAAAGGGGCGGTTGGGGGAGTCAGTCCATCACAGAAGATTTGAAGTGACTGATGACACTGGGACGTCTCAAACTAGGCTCCCGGCAGATAATCTGCACTTCTCCTGAGGTTTTCGACAGAATCTGAAAGCCTGTGCGCTTAACATACAATTCACTGATTCGCTCAGTGAGGGGTGAAATTTCGAAATAGACGCCGACATATTCTATGATGTACAGTTGTCAAAAAAAAAAAAAAAAAAAAGTGGCCGCACTCATGAACAGCGAATATTTTCTAAGTCCACTTTGGGTCACGGCGATGATATGCGATGCATGTGCATTTAAAAGCAGTTTCGGAACTATGAAATCATTTCATATCTGCGCCTCGTAGACCAGCGGTAGAGAGCTAGCTCAATAATTTTAAGGTTGTGATTTCGGGCCTTGTTCAAGTTTTCATTTTATTTTTTTAAGTTCTTTCATATTTATTTATTTTAATCGTTCTTTAGCGATATATATAATATAAATATCATTTGTATTATTCAAATTATCGTTCATTTATATTCTTTTATTCTGTTTCTCTTTATCGATATGAATAATATTCAAGTTATTTATATTTTATCGTTCCTTTAGTGGTATATATAATATTCAAATTATCATTTTTATTCTGTTATCGTTCATTAGCGATATGAATAATATTCAAATTATCATTTGTATTCTGTTGTCGTTCATTAGCGATATCAATAATATTCAAATTATCATTTGTATTCTGTTGTCGTTCTTTATCGATATGAATAATATTCAAGTTATTTATATTTTATCGTTCCTTTAGCGGTAATATAATATTCAAATTATAATTTATATTCTGTTATCGTTCTTTAGCGACGTCAATAATATTCAAATTATCATTCGTATTCTGTTATCGTTCATTAGCGATATAAATAATAGGCCTATTCAAATTATCATATTCTGTTATCGTTCTTTATTTATATTCAAGTTATTTCTATTTCATCGTTAGCGATATATATATATATATATATATATATATATATATATATATATATAATATTCAAGTTATAATTTGTTATATTCTGTTATCGTTCTTCAGCGGCGTGAATAATATTCAAATTATCATTTATATTCTGTTATCTTTCATTAGCGATATAAATAATACTCAAATTATCATTTGTAGTCTGTTATGACACAGTCATGGCATAACACATTCATGAACCTGATGTTAATTACTAAAACAGTCATAAAAGAGACAGAAACAATTATATTTTCTCTCTCCTAAGAAAAACATAAAAAGCATTAGATTGCATTCGAACGCACGAGCTTATGAACACTTGCCCGAAACGCTACCATTACGCTACAGATTAACACGAAAAAACTTTCATTCTGACTATAGATATCAGGCCACGTGGTCCAACAACATGTAACATCACCTGTCTCCGAATTGTAGCGGAGATACCCGAAGGGAACTTCGTGTCTAGAGAGCGGCCACTTTTTCTTTTGACAACTGTACATTCGCAGCTTTCGGAGTTAGTACTAATAATTTCATGTGGTCAAACAAAATTAATTTTCAGGTTAGGTCTCGTAAGTCAATGTTTATTCAAACGAATGAATTTTATATTTCCAGACAAAATACCTAACATGTTGATCCTTTTCTCGTATAGTTTGCCTACGAAATATGTTACAAATTATTGAATTATTTAGAATAACCTTCCAACATAAAGTACGGTAAGTAAATGAATCATTTAGTACGTAGGATCGTGTAACAGCTGGTAACAGTTGGCAACACTGACAAGAGACGGCAATGTTTGCTGCTTAGGAACTGTTCTTATGTGACCCTCACTATATCCCTGGAAAATACCCGGTTCTCAATTTAACAGGAGGCTGATTAGAATCAGGAGTTGCTCTGAGAGTTTTCGCATTAAGAAAAATTCCCTTTCCACCTTGGATTGAACTCAGAAGTTTTCAGTACGCAGCCTGTTGCTCAACTAATTTACCAAGCCGTCGCCTTTGTCATTATCTCTAAGATTATAAGAAAGTCTTTCAATTTTAACTTGTATTCGGGAATTAGTAAGGAATATTCTATTTTTACGAACGCAAAATACCGAGCACTCTCATAATAATAATAATAATAATAATAATAATAATAATAATAATAATAATAATAATAATAATATAATGAGATAGTTTAGATATTTATCTGTGATATATATATATATATATATATATATAAAAACCATTAAACATTGAGAAACGTGAAACAGCTATTATTGTTAACAAGAATTGTTAAAAAAATATTTCGTTAGCCTATTCTTAAATTGGTTTGATGTATGACAGTCCCTGACATTACTCGGTAGGGAATTCCAAAGTCGAGGAACAGCCACAGTGAAAGAAGATGAATATGAGGATGTTCAGTGGGAGGAATGGATAATATTGAGGAGTGTTGTGATCGTGTGTCTAGGTTATGATGGGTGGATAAATTTTGAAAACGAGACGCAAGATAGACAGGAGTGGAGAAATGCAATATGTGAAAGAGAAGGGAAAGACAGTAGATTTTCCTACGATATAGGCCTACTATAAAGATTTGCTAAAAGCTTCCATTATTGTTTAAATATTAAGTTACAATCTAACATTCAAATTAAAATCTAAAAATGAAATTCAATATACTCATAAAATACACTTCGAAAATCTATTTGATTTCCTCGTACACTTATATACGGCTATAGGCAGTTTTCGGAACGTTGGATTAAGCACCACAATAATTTGTTCCGGACGTCTTTTTTTAAATATTCTTAACTGTTTAAGCAGTTTGATGGAGCACTGCTTGGAAAATATATTATCCTGTCATCAGTTTAGCAATTTAACCATTGTTACCTTCAGCAGAACAAAAAAAAGCATGTTATATTAACAAGAAATGTAACACTTTTTGATTTCAAAAGTGATATTTAAAAAACGTTATTCCTTAATTAAATAATGTGCTAATGGATTGACAAGCTTTAATGAAGTTGGACTAAACTGGTCATATTTTCTCCTTCAATGAAGCTTTAGACTTTAAATAAAACAGATTGTACTAATAAATGCAAAAATAAAAGTGAAACATGTGATATAGAGTATTATGTAGATATTTCACAACCGTATCATACACAAATGCAACAGATCTCTTAGTTGTCATTAAACAGAAAGTTTCTAAGTAATTGATTAACTAGCGGACTTACTCGTGTTAATTATGTAAGTTTGTGCGGCTTACAGCTGTTTCGACGCTTCATCACACCATCCTCAGAGCCCACTAGATCTCGGCGTCATCTCGAACTTCTCTGCCTGTTATGTGGGTGCGTTTGATTGTTGGAAGGTGTTGAAAAGTGGAGTCAAATAGTGTGTGTGTACTGAAATTGATCTGTGTGTTGAGAATTTGATCGGAGTGTGTTTTAGTGTGTATGTATATTTCGTATTCTTCTAGTGTGTTGAGTTTTTGGTTCTTGGGTTGTATGTGTAGGATTTCCATGTCCGCATTTATGTTATTGTATGTATGGTTAGCATTGGTTATGTAATCGGCGTACGAAATATACAAACACACTAAAACACACCCCGATCAAATTCTCAACACACAGATCAATTTCAGTGCACACACACTATTTGACTCCACTTTTCAACACCTTTCAACAATCAAACGCACCCACATAACAGGCAGAGAAGTTCGAGATGACGCCGAGATCTAGTAGGCTCTGAGGATGGTGTGTGATGAACCACCGAAACAACAAGCCGCACAAACTTACATAATTAACACGATTAAGTCCGCTAGTTAATCAATTACTTATATTCAAGTGTTAAAAATAGTGTACGCAAGATTCAAAATGGAGAAAGTTTCTCCTATTTTGTTGAAAGACAATTCTTTTTTAATTTCGCTGAAAAGGAGGGTCTAAGAATATACTTTTATTATATAATGTTACTGTTATTCTGGTTTTATTGAAACAGAAAGTTTTCCTGGCTCTATTCAAAAGTTCCTTCATCTTACTGGTAATGAAAGGTTTTCCGAATTTAATGACAGTCTAAAGTTCGAAAGCAATGTGCATTAAATAAAATTTAGCACAAAGGGCCGGCACGTGTAAGAAACATTCCTACTTTAAGACTGAAGTGAAGGCTGGCTTGAGTGAAATCCTTAAGTTGACAGCTTTATCATTAGTCTTACTCTACTTCACGGGGATGCAAAGTTAAGAGGCCGACGTAGATTTACACGGGGAAGAGCAGACAGGGATAATATTTTGAGGACTAATAATACATATAATGAAGACTCTCATTTAAAACGATGATTATATACCAATCTGTCCCCTTCATTCTGATGAACATTTTTTATAATTTTTTCATTTAATACAGTATTTCCACATTATGGAATGGAATGGAATTTAACTGAGGTGGGCATGGATGGCGCAGCACTGCGACCTATTGAGATCTATTGCGCTAACCCTCTATACGGAATGAGTTGCATGCCAAAGATCCCCTACGCGCACAGCCCTAACCACATGATCCCTTAACGACCGGTCCCTACAGCCGACAGAATCCATATACCATTCCTGCTTCGGCAACTTCCCCCAAAGCCCCCCTGTCGGTCCGAGGCGAAACTCCTCCCCCGAGTAGGTCCGCCTCGGGTGCCATTGCAGAAGCCATCCAACGTCGCTTAACTATATTCCACGGAGGCCGGCCGAGAGAGCCAGTAGCTTCGGGAGGCCGCCTGTAGAGTGATCTGAAAAACCAGAAACGGGATGATGAGGAAAGGAAATGGCGAAGATGAGTGGGGTTCCAATCGCCTGATAAAGTTCATCCATAAGAGTGAGGGAATAGCTCCGAAAAAACCTCACCCAGGCAACTCGTCCTGACCGGGAATCGAACCTGGGGCCGCTGGGTTAGACTCGCTAACTCCTCAGCCACAACGGTGGACTCAATTTTCACCTTACTTTATATGCGATTTTCTGCTATCATCCAAGCTTCCTCCTTTTTCTGCTTTGAGTGTTATGTCAATTTAACTGAAAGGCTACAACGTGTTCATAATGTGTGTGTCCGCTTCATCTATAATAAATTTGACCACATAACGACATATTTTGAAACTCTTTCATGGGTCCGCCTAAAGGAGCAAATAACAGCACATTCTTTATCTGTTCTATTTTGAATATTACTCACTTCTACTTCAAAATATCTGAGAAATCGCTTTGAATTCCTTACAACGTTACGGAATCAACATCAGGCTTTATTATCCATTCCTCGCCACCGTACCTCTTTCTATTCAGCCTCTTTCACCGTGTCAGTTTGTCGCCTATGGAATTGCTTACCTCGTCATGTCAGGGATTTCCGAACGGCTAATCAATTTAAATTAAATATTAAGAATTAGGCTAAATACTTTTACATGGAATTGACCTGTGAGTGTTAGCCGATTTTTATAGGTTGTTCTGTGTGTTTGTATAAATGTCATTTGGGCCTAACTTAAAGAATAATTAGTATATACAGAAATTGTAAATTACTTAATTATGTATCATGTTTAGTCTATATTTCATTATACATATGTAAGCTCGTTAATGTGCATGATAATGATTTTTATGTTTAAGTACAGTATTACTATTAATATTTCTACAGTACTTTTGATATTGTTGCAATGTATATTTCACTTCTCGCAGTGTGATGGCCTTAAATCTACCAGAATAAATAAATAAATAAAAATAAATAAATAAATAAATAAATAAATAAATAAATAAATGAATGAAAATGAAAATAAATGAAAATAAATAAATAAATAAATAAATAAATAAATAAATAAACAAATAAATAAAAAAATGAAAATAAAGAAATAATAAATAAATGTAAATGAATAAATAAATAAATAAATAAATAAATAAATAAATAAATGACTGAAAGAATGAAAATAAATTAATTAATTAATTAATGAATGAATGAATGAATAAATGAATAAAGTAAATAAATAAATAAAATAAAAAATAAATAATAAAAAATAAATAAATAAAGAAATTAAATAAATAAAAATTAAATAAATAAATCATTTTTTTGTAAATGAACACACAAATTAAATTGTAAATTAAATGTGCAAAAATCAAAAATAATTGAATAGAAAATAAATAAGGGTTCCAAGTTTAATTTTCATTTATCTGCAAATCATTTTTATTATTTTCAAACACCACAGAAATGAATAAAGAAATAATATATTATTTTCATTTTTTTCTAAACTTTGCCTCCATTTCTGTTTCTCGTTTCATTTTTTAGTACTAACATTTTCTGCTATTCTTTTGCTTATATGTTATGTTATTCACATTATTTTCTCACCTTATTATTTTTATTTTATTTTACATACATAGTTGGTTTAAAAAGTTTCCGGGATATATATATATATATATATTTTCGCCAAAGTGAATAATGTTATGTGGTATATCTCTATTTCTGGTGTTGGCAGGATTCATGACGTCACTTCCGAAGAAGAAGTTCCATGATCTTACTAAACTTGATCTTACTACACTTGTTAGTCACTGTTGTTGTTTGTGTGATATTCTTTCGTCAGATTTCAGAATGTGGGATACAGAACAAATATATATATATATATATATATATATATATATATATATAATCTTATTCAGAGACGTTAGGAATTTGTGGTAAAACAGCAAGGAAAAAAAACATTTTTTTCCTGAAGGTCAACCGGAGCGCTCGTCGTCTTCGGTGCTCATAGCCCTTCATTCTGAAATGCGAAGAATATCACATAGACAACAATAATCAGTTGCTATACAATAACAATAACTGTGATTATGAAACTTCTATGGAAGCGACGTCATGAATGATGCCAACACCAGAAACAGGAGTACACCACATAACATTATTCGTTTCGTCGAAAAAAAAAATATATTACGGAAACTTTTTGAATCGAGTAGTACTTTTCTTTGTTAATTATTCCTTATCGTTCTCTTTTCCTAATAACTTTATTCCTTCGCATTTTTTCTTTGACTTTTATTGCGTTTCTTTAGTTCTCTTTCCTTTTTTTTGTCTCTTCTACATCTTCCTTCCTCCCAATACTGGAAAATTTCGTAAGCAAAACCCAGCTGAGAGGATTCCTCGATAGTCTGTCCTTGTTCATGACTATATGGTGAAGATTGACAAAGAAATACCGAAAGGTTTGCTGTAAGACCGGAACAGGCCTTACGCCTAATCCATGAAGTGGAGAGAGAAAGAAGAAGAAGAAGAAAAGAAGAAGAAGAAGAATAAGAATATTGACAACGAAGCTGCTGTAATAACAATGAAGGCGCTGATGACGAAGATGTACTAGTGCTGATAATTCAACGAACGACGACAATCATATTGAGCAAAGACTTTCTGTACCGTTCATTCAAACTTTAATCAATACAAGAGCTCCTTAGCCTGTAGATAAATCTTTCTGGAATATTAATTAAAATTCATAAGCAGTTCGTTCGTGTGAAATAGTTGACATGAGTACGTTAATGAGATTGCAATTTTTAATAAAACGGTCTTGAAAATAACGGAGTAAGAATCTAAGCGAGGATTGAATGCAATAAAAACCGAGCTTAACCGCGGAGTAGTCAAGTGTAAATACCGCAACTCTCATAATGGCTGTTTTTGTAACGGTTGTTGAACGACTTAATTGAATTTGTTACAATAATTAATTGTAGTTTATAATGATATTGCAATTATAATTTCAAAATGTTTACGAAATATATTATGAAGAGCTATCTTGTACAGGGCGTTCTGAAAAAGGTTCTAATATTTAGAAAGGACGTAATATGCATCAAACAAGAAATAAAATTTATTCATTACAATGCAATGCATTAAAGAACTCATGGAAAATGTAGCTACATATCGTATGACACGACAAATTCTTAGTTTGTTTTTGTGGATATACAATTAATTTTGCATAATTTTAAACAAAAACTTTTTCAATATTTTCCGAAAGAAACTCAAAACAATCATGACAGTGACAGATAAATATTGAATCTGTTTCTAACAGCTGCATTCAACTGGTTGAAATTAGAAAAAAAAAAAGGATTAGCAAAATATGTGTTTACTGATAGAAGGTTATAAGTATAATTCTTTCGCAGTGTAGATTAGTTTTAGATCAAAAGAATGTAAGAATATCTCGAGCCTGCAAAAGAAACTCATAGGGGCTATTCATAGACATTTCGCTAGCCCGCGCTACGAGCGTGCTAAACTAGCCCCGGCTATCGACTGGTTATTTGTACAGGATTCATATCATATCATATCGCTAACACTGGTTTATGAATATGAAAAACGTTAGTTCGCTGATCATCCACCGGAAGCCCGCTCTAAGAATAGGGCTATCTATGAATACGGCCCTTACAGTTGAAGAGTCCACTGTAAGAATGATGGATGTCACTTTCTTGTCGAAAATGAACCAAGACTGTCAATGCAAAGCTTAAGACATATAGAATGTACATACAGAGTTACATGGCATTAACACTGATAGTCATTGTCCAGTAATGATCGGAAAATCACAGTTAGCTTTGAGCGCTAAGCATTGCAAACTTTCAATTTCTTCTCCTGCAAAATGCATTCCAAATGACATCCATCATTCTTGCAGTGGACTCTTCAGTTTTGATAGCATTCGCAAATTCGTATTTATGCAAAATAAGTTTCCAGTATATGATTTCCATCAAAACAAAAGTGAGAAATCTCCTTGAATTAGAAATGATACAATTATGTGCATATTGAATGCAGCGCGAAGATTTGAGATGTTTTCTCAAAAACAGACACATTTATAGCATTAATTATAGCTTACTTTAGTTACTTATAACTTTTCATTTTATCTTTATGTTCAATCTTGTTTATGTTTATTAATACAACATAAATATGTTAATAAATGCACTTTTTCTTTTTATTTTCTAAATTATCTCGCGTCCCCCCTCAGCTCTTTACGCGGTCCCCCAGGAGACTTTAGAACACTGTTAACCCGAAACCACTTGCTGCTCTCCCATCGGGCAACAAGTTTCGCTCCTTGATTATCATTATGGTAAATATAATTGGTTATTTTATTTTAGTAGGTTATTTTACGAGATTTTATCAACATCTCAGGTTATTGAATGAGATGGTGATAATTTTTAAGTTGGTTATTTAACGACGCTGTATCAACTACGAGGTTATTTAGCGTCGATGAAATTGGTGATAGCGAGATATTTTTTGGCACGATGAGGCCGAGGATTCGCCATAGATTACCTGGCATTCACCTTACGGTTGGGGAAAACCTCGGAAAAAACCCAACCAGGTAATCAACCCAAGCGGGGATCGAACCCGCGCCCGAGCGCAATTTCAGACCGCAGGCAAGCGCCTTCACCGACCGAGCCACGCCGGTGCCTGAAGGTGATAATGCCGGTGAAATGAGTCCGTGGTCCAACACCGAAAATTACCCAGCATTTGCTCATATTGGATTGAGTGAAAACCCCGGAAAAAACCTCAACCAGGTAACTTGCCCCGACTGAGAATGGAACCCGGACCACATGGTTTTGCGGCTAGACGCGCTAACCGTTACTCCACAGGTGTGGACCATAATTGGTTATCATTTGAGATTATTAGCCATAGATTTCTTTCAAAGGAATGATGATTTGTCTTTAGTTGAGTAGATAGATAGATGGATTTATTGAGTAATATTATACATATACAGATTTTATATTATCATAATTTTCTCTAAAATCCAATGCACGGGTCTTCTGACCGTACGTGCTTTGTACCTAAAACAAGTCCTACTTTGTAGGTTTCACCCCCACCCCCACTATAATAATTATATCCAACCACCCTCTAAAAGAACACACATATTAAAATGAAAATGGCACACAAAACACATTATATAATATATCCTAATCTAAAACAGGCATAAAAGTGTACAGTTGGATAGATACTATTATCCCTTCCTCAGTTCGTGTCACAAACTTCAACAGCTGAAGTTCTAATCTTTCTCACCTTCAAGAGGAACAAGCCAATCTTTTGTTCCCGTATTCTCTATTCCCTATGAGGTCAAAGCATGCAAGCGAACTCCTATTCTGACTTAGCATCGAGGGTGGTAGATATTTTCTCCGTACATGTTCCAATTCGACACGATGTAATAAAATATGTTTATAGGAGTCCTTTTCTCTGCAAAGCGGACAAAAGCGCTCTCCTTCTTTGTTGACAATTTTATTACCCTTCCATGCCCCCAATCTTAGCCACGCTAAACCTGCTCTGCTGTCTTTGTTACAAGAATGTATGTAGTCACACCTCCCCCAGTTAAGCATGAGCTCTGATTGTAGATGCAGTGAGGGCTTTTCCGAATATTGGAGCTCAATCTCTTGCCTCTCGATATCAATTAAACGCATCTTCATATTACGCCATACATTCATTCTATTATTCTCCCCTTTCTCCCACATCCATCCCATTCCTATATGATGCAGCCCTCTCTGCAGTTTATAAACCCACCCCTTTTCCCAACCCTCTCTTTGTTGAACTTTGTAGCAAATCGACCCTAGAAGCGACTGATCCCCAAATATAACTTTTAACCAGTATTTTATCACCCTTACTTTCATATGAATTACTTAAGTATATATGTAGTGACTTGTCTTATACTCTCTGTTGTTTTAAGTCTGGCTTTGTGCCATGTAGAACACACGAATAACGAGTTTACCCAAATTTTAAAACTGCTGCAAAATTGTCATGTATATGACAGCAAGGGAATGTTTCAAACGTTTAAATAGATGCTGTAAGTGATGGTGTTGACATAAGGCAAATGCAATCATTTTACGTCTACATATCACAAAGACTAAAACGGGATATCATTATTATTCAGAAATGTTAACGAAGGCGAGGGGACAGTGACCAGTCATTCCTGCTGAAAGCATTTTACTCTGTCTCGTTAACGAAAGTTTCTTGCTGCTCTTTCACATGTCTAGTTTTTCGCAGCTTCCTTTGCATTCTTTTTTGTGACATCATCACTCCTTGTCCTCTTCGCCCCGCCCCCATGTGGCGCTCTCTTCCGACGTCGCGTGCACAAATATCGTGCCCCAGAAATCGCCTCTATTCAGCAAACGAGCGGGAGAAAAACAATTCTAGCACAAATGCTTCTGAAATATTACGGCTCAAACACAGAGGATTCATCCGTTTGCAACGCACACTGCGGCAATCCCTTTGTTTCTGAATCGCGACGGATATGATGATGAATAAGCACTGCTCTCAGTTGAACGTCTCCTTCTTTTATTATATCATGAATTAAAATACGCGTTAATTTAGGAGGCTCTCAGGCATTCATTATTCAAATATACATATTATGCAAGAGTAGTTCGAACTCTTTACTCTATCATTACTTGCTATGCTTTCGTGTAATATCCGAACGAGACTGCTGCAGAACAGCGCTTAGAACCGGTTTATATTTGACCGGCCGGACATACAACTCTGCTAGGTTGAACATTCTACCGAATATCTTTTTTCAAGCGATTGCGCCTAATGTATTGCAGGGTAGACAGAACACCAGGCGCACTTCACCATACAAGATGATATTGTCTGACTGCACAAATGGAGTAACAATTAAAGGAAATTTACTTCTCCTAATTAAAAAAAAAGGTATTAGCACAGTCTACTATATACAGTCACGAAGCTTGAGTTTTGAGGGTGCTAGAAACAATAGACTGTGACGGTACTATTTTGCATTGCCTGTAATGAGGCGATATGAGCGATCCTAGTGGAGAGCAACTACCTAATGTTTGCATATTTACTACGTATTGAGCTTCGCGACTGTATATACTAGACTGTGGTGTTAGTTTGAAATAGGCCTGTAATTGATTGAACACTTTGGTACTAATACTAATTCATTACTAATATATAAATCAACTAATGGATACCGGTAACAACAAAGGAAATAAGCGTAATGCCTAGATAAAATCTGACAGGGTTTAAAAATATATGGTGTCCCATATCTCTTGTGTTCCTATTATAACTTTTTTGTTTGGATAGGTATTGGAATTTTTGTTTTTGAGTCATATTAGAACGAGGGGCTAATATGAGTGTAGAGATTTGGTGCATGTAATTTCATACAAGTTGAGAGGATTTGAAAGCATTTCTTTCCCCTTCTACTTTCTCTGAGTTCGTCAGCAACAGCGTAATGTGAAATAAATGCTTTAGCATCCTCTCAATTTGTATGAAATGTCGTTTACGCTGTCGCTGACGAACTCAGAGAAAGTAGAAGGGGAAAGAAATGCTTTCAAATCCTCTCTCTCAACTTGTATGAAATGGTGTTTAAATTATGGTACAAGATACACGTGACGCCATCAATTTTTCAAATAGCACTACATACTTTAATCATGTTGCATTGATTACACACATTAAGTCGAGTTCAAAAATGTATCACAATGCCACCTTCTCAATCAATAACAACAAAATGCAGAATGAATGCCATCAGAATGTGCCGTTTGTTGTGGTGCCCCATTCATCTTGTGCTTTAACTCACACAAAACGAAAGACGACTGACGTCTGTACATGTCGTGTGTAGTGTGTTTGCTGTCTTAACATGTAAACAAACCACAATCCACGTACAGTGGCCTGCACATTCTCCGGACCTGTCGCCACTCGACTTCTTCCTGTGAGGAACTGTAAAGGACAGTGTGTACCAGAACATTCTGACAACACCAGACGACATGCAACAGCGCATTCGACAGGCTTGTGTGTCCATTCAGCCAGCAACATGCCGGGCTGTCATACGGTCTTTCGGGGAACGCCTTCGAATGTGCATTAATGTGAATGGTCAGAATTTGGAACACCTTCTGTGACTCTAAAAGCATAACATTATCACATTGGGAGTACATTTTTGTTTCGCTTTGTTGTTGTTATTGATTAGGAAGGTAACATTGCGACACATTTTTGAACTCGACTTAATGTGTGTAATCAGTGTAACATGATTAAAGTATGTAGTGCTATTTGAAAAATTGATGACGTCACGTGTATCTTGTACCATAATGTAGTTACATGCACCAAATCCCCACACTCATGTTAGCCTCTCTTTTAACGTAACGCACAAAAACAAAAATTTCAATAACTATCCAAACAAAAAAGTTATAATAGGTGCAGAAGATAAATGGGACACCCTGTATAGATTTAAGTTTTTACTCGTGTATGTAAAGAATTAAATTCAAAATATTTCATTAATTAAAAAATTAATTACATTTCAGGTTCAAAAACAGATTTTTTAATAAAATCTCTTCACAATGCTTCAACAAAAAAGTAAATCATTCACAGAACAGCTGATGATGAAATTAGAGCTGTCAACTGCGAAAACAAAAATTCCACCACATAACCTTGAAAATAAGTCAAGTGTCTCCAGATTCACTTGTCCCTACGTACAACAGTTTCCCCTAATTAGTTACTACGACAGTATAGTTTTTCGAAGCTTTTGGAATAATATTGCTCTAAATATTTAATTAAAATATACTGTATTTGCAATTTTGAAAATACGATCGTGCAAAAATGATGTACAATACATGTCTGTGCAGTGCATTGCAAAATCTCGGAAATTGAAAAAGGAGTAGAGCGAGTTTTTCAAACTTGTTCTCGATTTTGTACAAAGCGATTCCCAACCTTGTATCGTAATATACTATTACATTTTATGACACCAGTACTGTAAATTTATTATTACTTTTCTTTTTCAAATGATCTGCATAAATGTAAGCCTACTCTTCACCATGAACGAAAACTTACATATTCAGTGAAGAGAACCGGATTTGTTGCAAAAAATTTCATTTCACAAAATTCCGTGAACGTGAATCAAAAAATTATATATATTCTGTGAAGGGAACAGGATTTGTTGCTAAAAATTACATTTCAAAAAATTCCGTGAACGTGGATCGAAAAATTACATATTCTGTGAACAGAACCGGATTTGTTGCAAAAAATTACATTTCACAAAATTGCGTGAACGTGAATCGAAAAATTACATATTTTGTGAAGAGAACCGGATTTGTTGCAAAAAATTACATTTCACAAAATTGCGTGAACGTGAATCGAAATAATATTCTGTGAAGAGAACCGAACAAAAAATTATTTCAAAATTGTGAATCGATAGAAGAGAACCGAATTTTTGCAAAAATTACATTTCACAAAATTCCGTGAACGTGAATCGAAAAATTACATATTCTGTGAACAGAACCGGATTTGTTGCAAAACATTACATTTCACGAAATTCCGTGAACGTGAATAGAAAAATTACATATTCTGTGAAGAGAGCCGAATTTGTTGCAAAAAATTACATTTCACAAAATTCCGTGAATCGAAAAATTGAATTCTGTGAAGAGAAATTTTTTTGCAAAAATTACATTTCAAAATTCCGGGAACGTGAATCAGAAAAAACATATTCTGTGAAGAGAGGAATTTGTTGCAAAAAAACATTTACAAAATTTCGTGAATCGAAAAATTCATATTCGTGAAGAGAACGAATTTGAATAACATGGATAGAAAATTACATATTCTGTGAAGAGAGCCGAATTTGTTGCAAAAATTACATTTCACAAAATTGCGTGAACGTGAATCGAAATATTACATATTCTGTGAAGAGAGACGAATTTGTTGCAAAAAATTACATTTCACAAAATTCCGTGAACGTGAATCGAAAAATTACATATTCTGTGAAGAGAGCCGAATTTGTTACAAAACATTACATTTCACAAAATTCCGTGAATCGAAAAATTACATATTCTGTGAAGAGAACCGAATTTGTTGTAAAAAATTACATTTCACAAAATTCCGTTAACATGGATCGAAAAATTACATATTCTGTGAAGAGAACCGGATTTATTGCAAAAAATTACATTTCACATAATTCCTTGAACGTGAATCGAAAAATTACATATTCTGTGAAGAGGACCGGATTTGTTGCAAAAAATTACATTTCACAAAATTCCGAGAACGTGAATCTCTGCAATGGGTGGAGCGACTTACTGTCATTGAAGTGTATAAAATAATAATCATATTTCGTGTGGACAGCGGAATGTAAATCAAGCGTGATAAAAGCTTTCCAAACCTATTGCAAAACCAGAAAAATCCAACACAATTGACTTAAATGCATTTAAACAACACCGACAAATAATTTCAAAACAACAGCAATTAAATGAAGTACTGTTAACAGCTGGCTGGTTGGTGTGTTGAAATTACCCCGCAAGGTTCCGATTACCCATACGAGGCATCCGCCACCCTGCAAACAGGCTGACCAGCAGTAGCCCTTTCATTCAGATTAGTTCTAATACGCTATTCCAAGTCTCAAATGAAATTCAGAGCGCTATAAATTTCCACATACATAATACATACTCATTTCAAATATTTACTTTCCTAACTGCAGCAGCTTGACATCCGGTTATCACGCAATGTTTACTTGCTGATTAATCCCTTCCTCCGAGTTTTCGGTACGCACAATTGGAGCTCTGATTTATATGCAACCCTCGTATTGCTTATTACGTTCCAGAATATGCTACATGCATGACCGATATTCTGTGCCAATTATAACTTAATTGACAATTTATTAATCGTGTATTTGATTGTTATTTAAGTAAATATCTCAATGTAAAATGTTCCATGTATATTATATTTGGCTATTTTATATCATCATTTATGAATTATGACTCCAGCCAGTTCTATTCTCGCTCATCTAAGGATCATGAACCAGCACAATTCAGAGTTAGAGGAAATCCTTAGTCATAGAACTGCAAAAGATGTCAGCTAACGAGCACGCGATATTATAAATGAATGAATGAATTAATTAATGGATGGATGGATGGAGGGAAGGAGGAATGTAAGCAGGGATGAAGGGAGGAATTGAAGGATGGGTGGGTGGAGAAATGGATGGATGGATGGATGGATGGATGAATGGGTAGATGAAGGAACGCTGAGAGGGAATCAGAGAGAGAGGGAGGGATTGATGGAGGAAGGGAGGGAAGGAGGAATTTAGGGAGGAATAAATGCATGGAGGATGCATGGAGAAACTGATGGATGGATGGATGGATGGAGGAAGGATGAGAGGGAGGGATTGAGAGAAAAGATGGATGGAGGAATGGAAGTATGGATGGGTAGAGAAATGGATGGATGGATGGATGGGTGGATGGATGGATGGATGGATGGATGGATGGATGGATGAATGAATGGATAGATGAAAGAACGGTGGGAGGGAAGCAGAGAGGGAGGGAGGGACGGATTGATGGAGGAAGGGAGGGAGGGAAGAATATAGGGAGAGAGAAATTTAGGGAGGGATGAGTGGATGAATCATGCATGGAGCAACTGATGGATGGATGGAGGAAGGATGGGAGGGAGGGATTCAGAAAAAGGATGGATGGATGGATGGATGAATGGAGGAATGGTTGGATAGATAGATAGGATAGATAGATAGAGATAGATAGATAGATAGATAGATAGATAGATAGATAGATAGATAGATAGATAGATAGATAGGAGATAGGATAGATAGATAGATAGATAGATAGATAGATAGATAGATAGATAGATAGATAGGATAGATAGATAGATAGATAGATAGATAGATAGGATAGATAGATAGATAGATAGATAGATAGATAGATAGATAGATAGATAGATAGATAGATAGATAGATAGATAGATAGATAGATAGATAGATAGATAGATAGATAGATAGATAGATAGATAGATAGATAGATAGATAGATAGATAGATAGATAGATAGATAGATAGATAGATAGATAGATAGATAGATAGATAGATAGATAGATAGATAGATAGATAGATAGATAGATAGATAGATAGATAGATAGATAGATAGATAGATAGATAGATAGATAGATAGATAGATAGATAGATAGATAGATAGATAGATAGATAGATAGATAGATATAGATAGATAGATAGATAGATAGATAGATAGATAGATAGATAGATAGATAGATAGATAGATAGATAGATAGATAGATAGATAGATAGATAGATAGATAGATAGATAGATAGATAGATAGATAGATAGATAGATAGATAGATAGAGATAGATAGATAGATAGATAGATAGATAGATAGATAGATAGATAGATAGATAGATAGATAGATAGATAGAGATAGATAGATAGATAGATAGATAGATAGATAGATAGATAGATAGATAGATAGATAGATAGATAGATAGATAGATAGATAGATAGATAGATAGATAGATAGATAGATAGATAGATAGATAGATAGATAGATAGATAGATAGATAGATAGATAGATAGATAGATAGATAGATAGATAGATAGATAGATAGATAGATAGATAGATAGATAGATAGATAGATAGATATGATAGATAGATAGATAGATAGATAGATAGATAGATAGATAGATAGATAGATAGATAGATAGATAGATAGATAGATAGATAGATAGATAGATAGATAGATAGACAGATAGATAGATAGACCAGTAAATATAGCTATATGATCCTGTCGCATTTAAGAGGTTAGGTACAGTTTACAGCAGTAAAATGTTTGGAAATATTCAACATTTTTTTCCTCCATTACTGTGTCTTGTAAAATAATGAAAATTGGTGTGTGTAAGACACTGTCCTTCTGCTATAAGAAAAAAATATTTTTATGATAAAGAAAAATATTTATATATATATTTTTTTTTTTCAAAATTCACAATGGTGACAGTTCACTGTGCAGTGATGAAGAGTTTTCCTCATAACTTGTTAAATGTTTCATGTTCTCTCTGTTTTATTTTAATGCTGACATTTATGTTTACAATACCATGCTCTTTCAACTACATTCCTTAATAAATAATATATTTATTTTTTATTCTGTGTTAGAAGAAAATACTGATATGAGACCATTTTTAATGAATTTATTTTTTATCAATCTATAAAAGGTAGAGAAGTGATCTTGCATCTTTAAGATATGATATGCATAAATACACACAAAAACGTTCATCATAAAATATTGGACAGTTTTTGAGTTATCTGGGAAACGCTTCATCACCCCACAGTGAAATGAATTTTGAAAAAAAAAAAAAAAAAAAAACTAAATATTATTTTTATCGTAAAAATATTTTTTTCATATAGCAGAAGAGCAGTGCTTTACACCTACTAATTTTCATTATTGTACAAAATGCAGTAATGGAAGAAACAAAATGTTCAATATTTCCAAAATTTTGCTACTGTAAGCTGTCTTAAGTAACTTAAATGCCATCGACCTGGGCCGGACACAGAAGGTCAGCACTCTACCGTCTGCGCTACCCAAGGCGACCCGTATTATTTTAAAATATTCTAATATTAAGATACATAATGATGAGCTCATGTTTGTCACGTAAGAAGTGTTTAAAATGAGACATATATAATATTTGCCTGTACACGAATTCCCTTTCATTCCCATGGCACACATTCCTTTTCAGCTGAATTCTATTTTCATCACTTATTTGGTTAACAATACGGAGCATTTGAATTCCTTCTCTTGGTCGTTCTTTGTATGAACGCCGGGCAAGGAGGTCACGCGTTATCATAGCCGACATGGAAACGACATCAGAGAGCTGGGGCCTTAATACGCGCAGCACGTCAGCTGTAGAGCAGCTCTTCGAGCGGGGGGAGCTTTTCCTGTCGTTGAACACGAGCCCAATGTCAAGGGTTTCAGTCATGATTTGACCTGAAGCTCGTGGAGGACATAGCTTTTCGGATATACGTTATAGGGTAAAAGACGAAAAAGTGAATTATAATAAATTGTGGCCTTCTCTGCCCCTCTACCAGGGGCAGAATATAATGATAGTAATTAAGACGCAAGTATGTTTGTTTATGAAACGAGCGCAAGCGAGTTTCATAATTTTCAAACCAGCGTTTTAAATACCATTATAAGCAACTTTCATACTACTTTTTATGCTCGACCATATTTCTAACTTGAAATTATTCAAAAGTAGGTCATGTTATGATTATGTAAGTGAGTAGAAAACTGACCTGAATTGTGAGATGTGCGCATACGCGAAAGTATTGATTTTTCCCGAGGCCGAATGTCATTGCCCTTGATATAACGTAGAGAATGAGATGAACATTAGTCTTCATATAACCTGGAAATTGATTTAGAATTGAAAAACGAGATGACAAATTGAATTTATTTTGAATATTATTTACAATTAACGCTAATTATTATAGTAACAGAACATAACCTTCTGCGACACTATAGGATTTCCAGCCTCCATGACTTTTCGCTAATTGTCTTTCGATTGCATATCCGAGAATAATCGATACATGCGGGTTTGTAATGGTACAAAGGTGATTTTTCATTGGCTGAACGCCTGAACTTTGATGAATAGGTGTACTTTAATGAGGTGCATTAAAGGGCTACTACCAGGTGTATAATTACTACATTTCGGCATGGTCGAGCATATAAGATAATTACAATCTAATTTTATTTCCACAAATTAATGTGAAAATAAATCTTGCACTATATTAACCTAATAAGGTAAGCCACGTACGTCCTTCATTACAGCGACCATTTTGTCAATTTTGCGTAATAATAATAATAATAATAATAATAATAACAATAATAATAATAATAGCAACAACAACAGACATCGGGTTACATCAGCTTCTTGTCTATGCGAATGACGTGAATATGTCAGGAGAAAATCCACAAACGATTAGGGAAAACATGGAAATTTTACTTGAAGCACGTAAAGCGATAGGTTTGGAAGTAAATCCCGAAAAGACAAAGTATATGTTTATGTCTCGTGACCAGAATATTGTACGAAATGGGAATATTAAAAATTATAGATTTATCCTTCGAAGAGGTGGAAAAATTCAAATATCTTGGAGCAACAGTAACAAGTATAAATGACACTCGGGAGGAAATTAAACGCAGAATAAATATGGGAAATGTGTGTTATTATACGGTTGAGAAGCTTTTGCCATTTAGTCTGCTGTCAAAAAATCTAAAATTAGAATTTATAAAATAGTTATATTACCGGTTCTTCGGTATGGTTGTGAATCTTGGACTCTCACTTTGAGAGAGGAACAGTGATTAAGGGTGTTTGAGAATAAGGTTCTTAGGAAAATATTTGGGGCTAAGAGGGATGAAGTTACATGAGAATGGAGAAAGTTACACAACGCAGAACTGCACGCATTGTATTCTTCACCTGACATAATTAGGAACATTAAATCCAGACGTTTGACATGGACAGGGCATGTAGCACGTATGGATGAATCCAGAAATGCATATAGAGTGTTCGTTGGGAGGCCTGAGGGAAAAAGACTTTTGGGGAGGCCGAGACGTAGATGGGAGGATAATATTAAAATGAATTTGAAGGAGATGGGATATGATGATAGAGAGTGGATTAATCTTACACATGATAGGGATCGATGGCGGGCTTATGTGAGGGCCGCAATGAACATACGGGTTCCTTAAAAGCCATTTGTAAGTAATAATAATAATAATAATAATAATAATAATAATAATAATAATGATAATAATAACAATAATAATAACAACAATAATAATAATGATAATAATAACAATAATAATAATAATAATAACAATGATAATAATAATAATAATAATAATAATAATAATAATAATAATAATAATAATAATAATAATAATTTATTTTACCTGGCAGAGGTATTTCTCTTCCACTCAACCAGCAGAAAGTATACATACATTATTATGAATTAACTTACAGCTTACAAAGAATACAACAATTTGATTTCGATAAAAGTTACGTATATACAAGAGTTACTTATGAATTAAACAGCAAAATGCTATGACCTATTAATAATTAAACAATTAAATAAAAATTGTGCAGGACAATTAAACTAATATATATGGAATGTTAATATATCTCAAACAAGCCAGTCGGTTAAGGTCTGAAGTTGCGCTCGGGCGCGGGTTCGATCCCCGTTTGAGCTGATTACCTAGTTGCGTTTTTTCCGAGGTTTTCCCCAACCGTAAGGTGAATGCCAGGTAATCTATAGCGAATCCTAGGCCTCATCTCGCCAAATACCATCTCGCTATCACCAATCTCGTCGACGCTAAATACAGCGTCGTTAAATAACCAACTAAAAAACTATTTCAAATAATGTTAGATAATATAAAGATATTATTATGAGACAATTGTGGAAATACAGCGCTATCAGAATGCATGTCTAACGAAAGAAGTTACCATATAGTCAGTGACCATTTAAGTTAGTATAATTAGAGTGAATTGCTAAGAAGAAAAAAAAAAACATTATTGTCTTGCAGCCCCTAATACTTTGTGACAAGGAATGCCATTGTCGCGGCGTGGAGACTGTAAGAAAAGAGGAATAATCCTCATTGAATCAGTGAAATGCTTGGGTGAAGACAAGAAGTAAATTCTATCATTATGCAACGAAATATATGAGAAAGGCGATTGGCCTGATGCTTTTACGGAGACAGTGTTGATTCCAATACCGAAGAAAAATAATGCCAAGAAATGTAACGAGTTCAGGACTATCAGCCTGATATCGCACTCGGCGAAGATTCTCTTGCGAATACTGAATCGACGTTTATATTCTAAGATGTAAGAACAGTTGGAAGAAGAGCAGTTTGGCTTCAGGAAGGGGAAAAGATACAAAAGATCCCATTAGACTGCCACGAACAATCGGGGAAAGATACCTGGAGAAGAATAAAGACTTGTATGTAGTATTTGTGGACTTAGAAAAGGCTTTTGACAGAGTGGATTGCCAGGCGGCGATAAAAAACAAAAGATGCTAAAGCAAATTAAAGAGGTGTATAAACAATTGAATCCTCTTTCATATTTAAGTATCCAAATAAAGAGTGCCATTTGAAATTTCAAAGTAGGGGTGGTTGGGGTGCAGTTGAAATTTAAAATTTCCCCTCAATATCTAAACTGACGTGATTTTTTGTTTAAATTTAATTCAATTTAAATAATTAGTTATTTAGTCTGGGAAGTTTTGAAATGAAAGCTCTATATAATAATTATCTCAACTACAGTATTTGATCTTGTAGTTTTTTCCTATTTTGTATTTATTTCTACACTTAAGATTACATTTTAGAATTTTTTCCCTTGAACCAAATTAGAGACCTGTAATAGGAACTTTCTGAATGTTGTAATACTTTGAAAAATACGGTATGATTATATCAGGCGTACAATGGATTCCAGCAATTTGTTTCCATTACATTACAATAGTACATTATGCAACGAGCCTATAATGGTAGTAATTAAGACGCGAGTATGTTTATAAAACGACCGCGAGCGAGTTTCATAATTTTCATACGAGCGTCTTAATTACCATTATAGGCAAGTTTCATACGACTTTTTATGCTCGACCATATTTCTAACTTGAAACTATTCATAAGTTCATGTTATTCTTATCTATCTGGGGAGCGGAACTGACCTTGTGCAATATCTCGTAAATTGTGAGATGTGCGCAGACGCGAAAGTATTGATTTTTTTTTTCAGATAAACGAATGTAATTTACCTTGGTATAATCTAGAGAGTAAAATAAACATTAATCTCAATATAACCTTGAAATTGATTTAGACATTAAAAATGAGATGACAAATTGAATTTATTTGAATATTATTTACAATTAACGCTAATTATTATAGTAACAAAACATAACCTTCTGCGACAGTATTGGATTTCCAGCCTCCATGACGTTTCGCTAGTTGTCTTTCGATTGCATATCCGAGAATAATCGATACTTGCGCTTTCATATTGCTACAATGGTGTTTTCTGATTGGTGGAACACCTGAACTTTAATGAGTAGGTGTACTTTAATGACATGCATTAAAGGATTGCTACCAGGTGTATAATTACTACATTTCGGCATGGTCGAGCATAAAATATTTTATTAGATTTAGGATGTGGCTAGGCAGAGAGACAAACAGAAATATGATGCACAGACAGAATAATAGAGTTATTTATTTATTTATTTCATTTAGATTCAATCCCATATTACAATTGCATCTATTGTCATAGCGTGGAAAACGTTACTCCGAAATTTCATGCCACTATTCTTACATAAGAACTTTATTTCATATTTGCCTCTACAGTAAAAATCAAATTTTCTCTCAGACTGCATTACGGTACAGAGAAGTAGCCGTGAAGCGAGTTTATCACATATGCATGCTTGCAGACGGCACAGAGTGGTGAACTGAGCGTTTGCTAACGCGTGATGGCCTTCTTCTGTTCGCTCTGTTCTAAATATTCACTTTCCCGCCGGGTGAGGTATGATCAGAAAGCAGCAACGAACCGAGAATTGTATATACATGAACGAGGGCCCCAACAACCTGCCTGCCATCCTTCATTTTATCCTTTATGAAACAACAAATGTGGAAACAGGTTTTGACAACCTCCCTAAAAATAAAGAAAAACTAGAACGAAATTCAATTGCTGCATTCTTTTCCTCCACAGAGGAAAGGAACGAAAAAATGGAAACACAGCAATATTTATTTTATACTTAATTTTGTATACGAGTATGTCTAGCTAAAAGCATATCTTAGCAAAACTTGCTGTTAGAATTATCTAAACTATAACTCTATTCAATTTCATTAACATAATGATGCAAACAAGAATATAATAATTCACCAAATCGTTGTTTTAACATTTATATAAATGACGTCATTGTGAAACTTGGACTCTCATCAAGAAAATAGATTAAGAGTGTTTGAGAATAAGGTGCTTAGGAAAATATTTGGGGCTAAGAGGGATGAAGTTACAGGAGAATGGAGAAAGTTACACAACACAGAACTGCACGCATTGTATTCTTTACCTGACATAATTAGGAACATTAAATCCAGACATCCACCGGCGGGGCTCAGTCGGTTAAGGCGCTTCTCTGCCGGGCTGAAGTTGTGCTCGGGCGCGGGTTCGATCCCCGTTTGGGCTGATTACCTGGTTGGTTTTTTCCGAGGTTTTCTCCAACCGTAAGATGAATGCCAGGTAATCTATGGCGAATCCTCAGCCTCATCTCGCCAAATACTAGGGCTGGATAAAAAGTAATGGAAAATAGATATTTCTGACATGGATTTATTCACAGGGGTACAACATTTACGTACCTTCTATATAGTCGCTTCCCTTATTTATTGCCTTTTGCAAAATATTTGAAAGGCGTCGTACACCATCAGCGCATCCATCTTTGTTGATGTTCCGTATTGACCGTCCTAATGCACGGCTAAGTTCATCTCTGGTATTGTACCGGGCCCCTCGCAGTGGTTCTTTCATTTTGGCGAAGAGATCGTAATCGCATGGATCATATCGGGTGAGTACGGTGGATGTTCCAGAATCTCCCATTGCCAGCGACGCAAGAGGTCCTTGACAGCAGCAGCGGTGTGACCCCTTGCATTATCATGAATAATGATGGGATTCTGTACCACCAAGTGCCGTCGTTTTCTCCTGAGAGCTGGACGAAGGTGGTGCTGCATCGTGCCACTGTGCGATATGGCAACGCTGCATCGCCACATGCTTCATGCAGTCCCTGAAAACATTCTTGTGCACTACGACCTCGTGCCACTTCAATTTTGATCCAGGAACGTTGCTCTAGATTTGTAAACATGTCTTAGAGCGCTCGCACCATCCCTATGAAAGTCAACGTTCTACACACTGCAGTAGATCGACAGAGTACTGTCGCCGCTGGCTGCACTAACTCTTCTAACAGTCCTTGTTCATGTCCACACAGTTGGCAGCTCTCGAACGTACCATCGTCACGTGACAGCAGTGTTGCCATAACTTTTTATCCAATCTATGTACCATCTCGCTATCACCAATATCATCGACGCTAAATAACCTCGCAGTTGATACAGCGTCGTTAAAGAACCAACTAAAAAATCCAGACGTTTGAGATGGGCAGGGCATATAGCATATATGGGCGAATCCAGAAGTGCATATAGAGTGTTAGTTGGGAAGCCGGAGGGAAAAAGACCTTTGGAGAGCCCGAGACGTAGATGGGAAGATAATATTAAAATGGATTTGAGGGAGGTGGGATATGATGATAGATATTGGATTAATCTTGCTCAGGATAGGGATCAATGGCGGGCTTATGTGAGAGCGGCAATGAACTTCGGGTTCCTTAAAACTAAGTAAGTAAGTATAAATGACGTCATCGCTGATGTTTTTATATGATCTAATTTCACCGGAGTCCCTTCATTAAGAGACATGTTGCTTTTCAGTGGTTTTTATTTTAATTAAAATAGAATTTTTAAGTCTGAAAATCTCAACGTAGTGATGCGAAATATTTACATGATTGTATCTTGCCACTAAATTAGAAATATCCAACATTTTAGGAATGTATGAATCAGCTTTCTTAACAGGGATGTCAAAGAAAGAAGTCTCTCTCTCTCTCTATGTATATATATATATATATATATGGGGTTCGATATCAGTAAGGACCTTATTCTGTCCCAGGGCGTACGGAGATAAGTTTAGTTGTTCATAACTATATTGGCGTGACGTCATGTTTGGCGCGTGGCACAGGTGTTATAAGCATCTCGTTTGTGCTATAGTTGACGTTCATGATTCAAAACTAGACCCCGGAGAGTGTTGAAAATGCATTACAATGACAAAGACTGATACTACGATGATCTTTCCCACAATTTAAATTATTAGTTCATTTATTTGATTTATTTTTATTGGTACTTGCAGAGTTAAGGCCATAAGGCCCTCTCTTCCACTTAACCAGTATATAAAATTACACAGCATATATAAACAATATTAATAGAGAAAAATATAGTAATAATAATAATAATAATAATAATAATAATATTATTAATAAATTCCTAACGTAATATTTTCACAAAATTGAGGAATCTAGGATTGAATTTTACGTATATATACTAAAAACTCTCGCAATTCCCGTTTAGCAGTTTGTTCAAAGTGTTCTCGGTAGATACAAATGTCTCACACATATTTCTCGATAAAACTATTACTGTGATGAATCCCGACTAATAGACTCCAGATGCTCACCATATCTTAATAGAACGTTAATACTTTGCTGAAGAGACTACCTGCCAGTGGCGTAGCGTCAATGTAAGCTAAAAAGCTTAGCTTCCCCAGTTAATAATAATTTCATAATAAACCTGCAGTTTATGGACAAAATTATTTATTAATTTTAATAGAATTTATATTTACGCGTTAAATATTGCGATGCGGCAGCTCAGGATGATTTGTGATGCAGCAGTAAACAAGAAGCCTGCACACCAGCTTCCAAGCAGACTGGTTTCTTCTGTGTAATCCACCCCGCAGATTTTCCATCCCTTTCTAACTAAACTACCTTAGTCGCAAGGCTCGCAAGAAGCTAGCTTTAACATTTAAAATAAGTAGTTTCCGAGTTATCCCTTTTCGTCAGTTGTGTTCAGTTGAAGTGTTAGTGTGCATTGTGCCTGATATAATAAATAATGAGCGAAATAACAGTTCCTGACACTAATTTACTTGAATTTTTTAGGACAATTGTATTATCAAGACTGACTTACGAACAAAAGTGTGATTTAAAAACAAATGACCGACTCCCTTGCTTTCAATGAAGGACACAACCAAAAGACAGACGCATACTTACGTAATGATACTAATATTGTGATTTCTCTAAGTATGACAGGGAGTGAGCTAATGTTATACGTATACGTGTCTATTTGTTAGAGATATGTGTAAACCGTGAAATCGTATTTTATTACGTATCATTTGAGGTCATGCCTTATTGGTGTTACTTACGATGTTCCAACCAATCTTGGACTGCTGACTTGACATTGACTACTATTTATTTTAAGACTGTATTTTTGTAATGCATGAAAGACAACTTGAGTTAGCTTCCCCTGCTCAAAATTTCATGCTACGCCACTGCTACCTGCTTGTTTTGGCATTTTGAAACACAATTTGTAACTGAATCGTACTCGAACCTTATTTGCACTGAAGACTTTAATTTGTCGTCCTTCTACTAATAGCGATAGTTCGTTTTCTCTGTCTATAAACATTGATAGATTACAGTACACAGTGTGTTTCGGGACTTGAACTAGAACTAGATGGTGAGCAGGGATCGAAGCCAGAATCGCACGGAACGGATTTCCAATGCGCTGGCATGTATGTCACGGCCTTAGTATTAATTAAAATTTATTATGTTTATTAAAATCTTTTATATTACGGTCCCTGAGGTTTTAAATGAAATCTTATCCTCAATTTTTTACTTCACACCGTCACTTTTGCTTTTAGTCTACAAATTGCGTATGTATTTTTAAACCATCTATGGTCTTCTAATCTTACAATATGAATGCGTCAGTTTGCACAAGAATATAAGATAATTTCGTAAATGAAGGGACTTTAATGCTTGGTGAATACCTGCATTTCTTTTCTTATGTAGTAAAATTTACACACCTGTCTTTCTTAGAAGTTCATCTCTTCTGTTTCAGAATATTCACTTTCATTTTCTGTGAATTAAATTTCGGAAAATTAACGTGTTATAGAGCTAGGATTATAATTTACATTGCATTACCGGCTTTAAATTAATAATAATAATAATAATTACTTAGAAATGGCTTTTAAGGAACCCGGAGGTTCATTGCCGCTCTCACATAAGCCCGCCATCGGTTCCTATCCTGTCCAAGATTAATTCAGTCTCTATCATCATGTCACATCTCCCTCAAATCCATTTTAATATTACTTCATCCCTCAGCCCCAAATATTTTCCTAAGAACCTTATTCTCAAACTCCCTTAACCTCTGTTCTTTCTCTCTCAAAGTGAGAGTCTAAATTTCACAACCATACAGAACAACCGGTAATATTACTGTTTTATAAATTCTAACTTTCAGATTTTTTGACAGCAGACTAAATGACGAAAGCTTCTCAACCGAATAATAACACCCATTTCCCATATATATTCTGCGTTTAATTTCCTCCCGAGTGTCATTTTTATTTGTTACTATTGCTCCAAGATTTATTGTTCCATCTCTTCGAAGCATAAATTTCCAATTTCTGTGTTTCCATTTCGTACAATATTCTGGTCACGAGACATAATCATATACTTTCTCTTTCCGGGATTTACTTCAAAACCTATCTCTTTACTTGCTTAAGTAAAATTAACGTGTTTTCAGCTATAGTTTGTGAATTTTCTCCTAACGTATTCACGTCATCCGCATAAATAAAATAATAATAATAATAATAATAATAATAATTTAATAATAATAATAATAATAATAATAATAATAACCATAGAACAAGTATCTCATTTTGATTATTTAGGTCGTAATATAACTTATGGCGTAGATAGTTATATTGACAACAAAATAAGCAAATTCCAGTGATATGTGGAACAATAAATAGAACACTTTGTAAAAAAAATAAAACTAGAAAAGAAACAAAACTAAAGTTCTATAAAACAAATGGCGGTATTTTGACATATGGAAGCGTATCATGAATAATTGAAGAACGAGATCAAAGTAAATTACAGGCTGCAGAGATGAGGTTTCTTCGTTAGAGTAAAGGGATGTACAAGAAGGGATTTGATAAGAAATGAGGATATCCGTAAAGAATTAAAAATATAGGGAGAGTTTAAAAGTATCTCAACATCGGGTAATATCGGACAAATGCGTTTATTTCATGTACCACCACATGGTATCTGAATGGCATTTAATTTTTTTAATGCGACATCACAGAAACGTAACCATGTCAATCAGGATTTAAAATCATAGTGTGGAAAGATGAAAGAAACTCAACATCCAATTCTCGCCTACAACATAAACGAAAAAGTTGAAGATTATAAAGGAATTTGGAAAGAACACCTGTCTCGAATGGATAATGAAAGAATTCCAACATTGATACAACAATACCAACCCAAAGGCTAAAGAGATGTCAGACGTCCTAGGAAGAGTTTGGAACTGAATAAAATGTGAAGACGGAACAGGCATAAAGCCTAAACCATGAAGTAAAAATAATAATAATAATAATAATAATAATAATAATAATAATAATAATAATAATAATAATAATATAATTTTAGTCCCTTACTTACTTTTGGCTTTTAAGGAACCAGCAGTTACTTTGCCGTCCTCACATACGCCTGCCATCGGTCCCTATCCTGTGCAAGATTAATCCGGTCTCTATCATCATATATCACCTCAATTTTAGTACTCATTTAGATCTTTGTCATGAATTTCGAAAAAAAAAACTTTATTTTTAGAAAATTGGACGTGATGAAACGAAACTACATATGAGCTTTGTAACTAACCATATTGGAGAAATGAAAAATATAAAGAGTTTCTCTATAGCAAAATGGTTGCATACAAGTGTTATAAGAGTAAATATCGTTATTGCATTATATACTAATGAAATAAGAGGATCATAGCTTACCAGATCATAATCCGTGGTAACCACACATTTCATTCAGTGATTCGACAATCCATATTACTAATTATGCTTCAGTCTGTCCCGGCACATGACAGAGTCAAGTTATTATCCAATATTACGACAGATATCGCACATGACTAACATTTCCGCACACAATCAACATGAAGGTATGTGCCACAGCAATGTCATAGACAGAATGGAATGCTGCTCTGATCATATCCTGTGTGAGGAATAATTCGGGCTGCCCTTCTCTTTATTTCTAGCAGTGTTCGGAGCTGTGATGGTCAACTGCTTGCTCCGAAAGGAAGTAATATCGCTCTGGAGTTGGCCTGATAGAAAAGAATGGAAAGTTGAGCAGTGGATGAGGAGACCTTACACGTGTGGCTCTCTAATGACGAGTTTCTGTGGCAAGATATTTGTCACACTTACAAACTTTTTCTAAACGCTTGTTAAAGAGTTAAATTTAATAAACCTTCCCAGCAATTGCAGCACAAATACCAGTACTACCATACACTGAGATCAAGTGCATTCCTCTTCCTTCACTTTTTCGAAATAGGTATGTCAAAATTGGTAATATGTAGGGAGCGGATTTTTAAGTGCTAAAAAATTTAAATATGTTTAGTTTTTGTGCTAAAAAGTACGAAAATATTTCCTAGAAATAAAAAAATACATATATTTTTAAATATGACAAAAATACCTTAATTAGCTTAAAAAAATGTTACTAGGTACTCACCAACCACACTTGAGTGCTAGTAGTTGGCCGAGAATTGCAGTGAACAACAAAGGTCATCTCCAAATTCTCCATCACAAATGCATGCCGATTATCTCTGAACAACGAATTATACTGTGAAAACGATCTTTCCACATCACAGGACGTCAGACGTGCATATTTAAAGAGAGGAACGTCACAAACACATACACCGTCAATTTCACCTATAGGTACACCCTCCTATACTTGAGCAACTTTACACATTTTTTTTTATATCCACTGTTTTTCCCAAACACATTCTGGAATTTGTCCCTTAGTACTTGTACTTCTGAACCTGGTAGCGAGTCTAGTTTAATTTTCACGGCACGCACCTCCTGTTTCAGACAACAGGTTTTTGGATGTTTCGAGATTTTTATGGTGTCACACAAAAAGCTTAGATTAGCTAATAGGAAAACCAAATCGTTTTTTAAATAACCATCTTTCAGTAAATCTTGAAGGATATCAATTGACGAAGACCGATAACAGGGAATCACAACAAGACGTATTGCCTTACTTGATGGACATGAGCGAGAGGCGAGAGATTTGTTTAAATTAAATAATGTTCATACCCGAGCTCTTATCTGTTGTATTTCACAAACAAAGCGTGGAATGAATCATTTTCAGCAACAATAAACATTCCTAATTATGTGTTGCAAGATCTCTCCTCCTTGTCCATGTTAATTTATTCTCTAATAATAACACTGATATGCTGCCTAGCAGTTCTCAGAACTTGTGGCGATACTATTACAAAAATGGATCACGGATACACCACACAGCGCTTAGAGACACGAAGGAAGCAAGAATTCTTAAAAAAGATAACGTACTTCTGAGTGATATAATTGATTTAGTTTTAAAATATTTAAAAATTCGTGTGAAAACATTATTTAAGTAAAAAAACTCCAAGATTTATGTGTTTATAATATATTTCCTGAAAATATGTATTTACATAATTTCTTTGTGAAAGTATGTGTTTTATGTGAAATAAAATCGGAATTTTAACTATGTTAATTGTGTTTTACCACACTCAAAAAGAATATTTAATTACATAGGAATCCACTCCTTAGTAATATGTTTCTCTTAATCGAGGCAGATATAAAGCATTTGTGAAAGAAAATAGTAATATCTGACTACCAGGATTTAGTATACAGAGTGGAAACGAAATATCCCTGTAGATTTGGGACGGTCGGGCTCTGTCTACTTTGAATAGTTGATAAAATTGAGTAGTAAACAATACAAACATAAAGTATTACCCCGCCGTAGAAAGCTTTGATAGGGTCGACTGTCTCTTTAGTGAGGTGATATAAAGAAAACACTCCATATAAAACATTAACACTCTCTGTCAACATTAATTAATTAATTAATTAATTTTATATATTTATTTATTTATTTATTATTCTGGTGTAGCTAAGGCCATCAGCCCTTTTCTTCCACAACACCAGGAATACAAATTAATAACACATTAGAAAGATGGAAACGAACCAAGGTCTCCCGTAAGAGTACAATCACTGATATTTTACCAACCATCAACACTGGCTTGGCACTAAAGGTCGCTGAACTGGCATTCACCATTACACAAACTAGTAACGCCATCTGTACTCATAGTTTGTAATTATTAGCAGCTTGCTAGACAAGTCCCTTCTTGTCTGATATGGTAGCAATCACTTCTACACAACCAATGTAAAACCCTTGACAAGTGCCAGCTTATTCCGTAATAATCCAATACTCCTTATGAAATCAAACTCCTACCATGAATCATAATAAACTTAACTTTACTAATATTTAAAACCCCGTTTAGGTTCCTGGTATGCCAGTCTCGAAATCAATTATACAATGATCTCTCTTCGACACTCATACCTCTATCTACACAGAGTATACATCACCGCAGCTCGGTTACGTCTCCGCCCGTAGTAAGTCACGAATCCCGTTCGATCCCTGACTACAGCACTTCACGTTCCTCCCGAACTGGGTTATCCGTGGTTTCCTCACGGATAGGCGTAACACCAACCCACAGCTCTCCCTGCTGTGGTCCAACCTTTCTCAACGAGAGTCTCCCCGAAACTCACTAGAATCGAAATGCTCCCCCAGAAAAACCGACGTTAATGAATAATTAATGCAAAATAGGCAATGATATTCAAACTTCAAGATACATGATCATATAAATTCGCTCCTTATACGTGAGGAAAAGGAGAGCAATAATAGCGGAAATAAAATAAGCTATCTACAGGAGAAGTAAAGACTGAAAATGGAGAAGAAATGAAACCATCTATGAAAAGCAAGGGTAACTAATAATAAAAAAGAAAATAACAAGAATAGAAAAGAAAGAAAGGAAATGAAAGGAAAGAAATGAACATGGTGTACCGAATCTAAAACGGCACATATTTTCAGAGCGAATATCTGATTGAAAGAAATACTGTACACTTCAATGATTACAAAACCTATATTACGTTTTGTGATTAAATCAACGGTCAATTAGGAAATCAAGTTAGACGTTCTAACAGTGGGGCAAGTTATCCGCTAACACATCCCTTTCTCAGCTCTCTGAAGTACCAGTCCAATGTCATATTTTAAAAATTCAGGATATAGAATTCGGCCAAGTTCCATCACTTTATCACAGTTAAAGACAAAAGATACTCCATTTTTTAATCTTGCGTACACCACTTTTAACACTTTAATATAATTAATTGATGAACTAGTGGACTTACTCGTGTTAAATATGTAATATTCGTCCGGCTTACAGCTGTTTCAGTGCATCACGCACCATCATCAGAGCCTCAGCTGTAAGCCGGACGAATATTACATATTTAACACGAGTAAGTCCACTAGTTCATCAATTAATTACATAAGATACATTTCGGAATTATTCAGAAAAAATATATCATTACGCTGAGAGTTGAGAGAAGTGGTGATTAGCAGCAAGAAATGTAGATTTTCTTTTTACACAATTTGCAAATGTTTTGTACCTATTCGTGTTTTACAGCAATCGAGGCTTCGCTGCTAAGTTACAATGAGACCGGTTATACAGGGCTTTCATTTCAAAACTTCCCAATCTAAATAACTAATTATTTAAATTGAATTCAATTTAAATAAAAAAACATATAGGCCTAATTTAGATATTGAGGGGGAAGTCTGAAACCAGGCTTAATTGCATTTTAGATTTCACCCCCACCCCAGGCTCCCCCACTTTGTAATTTCAATTGTCACCCTATATTTTTATACTTGAACATGAAAGAATATTCAATTGTTTGTACACTTCACTCATTTATTTCGCTTCTTTTGTTTTCTATCGTCGCCTGGAAGCCTGAATTTTTGTTATTGATTAGAGCTGAAGAGAATAAAGCTACTCGTACAAAAACTTACGGAGCATTTCATATAATAGTTGTGTTTGTGTATCAAATTATTTCAAAATGTTGTATATCCTTCAACAGAGAACATAAATCATATTGGCATATGAAAAGAAAAGTGAGAATGTGGAGAGAACATTTTGTAGCATTTCCGGGATGACTTTAGCACAGCCTTCAATGATACGGTTCTTTAAATATTCCATATTCTCAATTTTCTCTTCATATGCCAAACTCTTTATGTAAACCCAAAAGAAAAAATCAAGGGGTGTTAAATCTGGAGATCTGACCGGCCATTATATTGGACCACGCCGACCAATCCAATGTCCAGGGAAGTGTTCGTCCAGTCTGCTGCAACATTTCTGTGGCTTAACCATACAGAAATGAAGATTGATATCAATTATTTTCTCTTTCGATAATACCATCACGAAAATCAAGAAATTTGTTGTATGAAAGCTTCAAATAATTACAACAATGCATTGAAACTGTCACAGGTTAATCAAACAGTAAAACAGGAAAAGTTAATTACCATAATTGCATAAAAATACCTTTTCCAAAGCCTCCTTAGCACTATACCATGTTACAAAATATCTCTAGATACAGTAACTAATGTTTGTGTCATTATGACAGTTATCTTTGAATAACTTAAAAACGATTAGAGATATCTCAACACGGATTGCACCATTGACTTTTTCAGAAAATTTCACATGATTCTGAGTACCTACATTTCCATTTAAAAGTTCAAAATTGCATCCGAAATGGCGGTTTTTGAAATAGCTCATGGTTAGAATCAAATGTGTCACTGGTATAGCATTTGGTCTTACAAATACTGGTAACACCTATACTAATCGAAAGTCAAGAATATGGAAGATATTTATATGGTTCCCGGATTTTGAATCACCCTGCACTTGAAGATAAACCAGTTACATTTATTTTCTTTGCAGTTCTTGCACTGAACTCAAGAAATTCGACCATTTCAGGGAGAGATATGTTTCACATCACATCGTTGTTGTCTTCTTGACATTAAGCTCCAATTACTACGTGCTATAGATCAAAAGTAATTATTATTGCATTTGACTTGTGGATGTTGCCTCTAATAGCTTGATAATTAATCATTACACAATGACTGTTCCTATCTCGAATTTCATCCCCACAAATGTCCCTTATCACGTCTTGGGGTCTTCGAAGACGGCACTTAGTACTCGCCCTGTATAGTCCCTTGTAGTTGTTTCCCATTAATGTTGTCCAGCGGTGGCGAAAATGTAATCGTGCGCCGAGCCACTGTGTAACCTGCAACGTGTATAGCACCTATGGAGAGAGGCGGACACTCGAAGGAGAAGTGAAGCAACTGTCTGACTTATTAACGGATTTTCATTTTCCTTACGTCAAGCACTTAAATATAATTTTATACAGTACAAGGCTACAAACTAATGTTTAGTACGTGTAACGAAGAAAGAAATGAACAATAAATGAGCAATATTACAACCTAAAATTAACTATCTTCAGAATGTCTCTGCGACAAATTTTCAAAATCAGGATTTATGTCACTTACTGCCAGTCGTAGTTGATCACGAAGGTATTTGTCTGTCAGTAGTGATCTAAATTTCGTTTTTACTATTTTCATTGTTGAAAATAATTTTTCACAAACGTAAGTTGTAGCGAACATGGCTTCAATAGAGCAAGCGAAAGAATGAAGCTTCGGATATTTATTTTTTGGCAAAGATTTGAAAGTTCAACATTTGTCAAATCCTTACATCTAGCTTTCGTTTGACATCAATTAGAAAATCTGTGAGTTCAAATTGAAGAGCTAACCGCGTTATTCGTACATCTGCTGGAAAAGGATCGACGTACAGAGATGATGACGATGATGAGGATGATGATAATGAAGATGATGATAACAACAGTAACACTTAACCTTTTAATGTTTCATCAGTAACATGTAGCATAATGCCGTTTTAAGTTATGCAACCGTTTTCCTCGTAATACTTGTGAACAAATCATGCATTTAATATTCTCATCATATTGACAGCAAGAAAATGCGTCCTCCCATCCTACTTGGAACTTTCGTACAAGTTTCGAGAGAGACATATGCCACTCGCAGGTCAGAGACAAATACAAATGGAACGGAGTTTGACTCCAGTGAGTGAGAGGGTGGGGGTTGGCGGAGGTTAGAACCAAGCGAAATGCACAGCTATCACTGCGAGCCACAATGTCTCGCGAGTCACGTTCTCGCCACGGCTGATGTACTGGGTGTTCATTTCAAAGTGTGTCATGACGTCACTGTTGTTGGGTCACCGATTTGAAGCGAGTTTCAGCTTATATGTTAGAGAAGTTGCCTATTATTTAAGGCGTTCTTCAATCTGAAATTGAGAACGTGTACGATATAACTTGAACGTCGTAGCAATAGATGGCGGTCTGTACGGTCTGTGTGCTAACATAACCTCTTTCGAACTGTGTTTTGCGCCGGCAAGTCGTACGCAGGGTATTTGTTATCATCGGTTGCGTACGGTAACATTCCACAACACAAATCAAATGCTCCGTGTCCATGTAGACCGTCGAAGTTAATGTCAACAAATACGTAAGTAATCGTCTTAACCCTCTCCCCATATCCCGACAGTACGTATTTCCAAACAGTTCACATTCCTGCCACTACCGGCGTTACCGTACGTATCGGTACGTACTCTTCAGAATGAACGCCGTACTTGCTAGGCAACTTTTGTGCCTCATAGGTTATACACCTTTGTGGAAGTGTAGGAAGATTGAATTCTCTAGGCTCATCGGCTAGCCACATGACGGCATACAGCGAGCCATGACACACTTTGAACTGAACACCCAGTAGTCTATTTATCATATACGTCAAAATGTTATATCCCATTCCATCATTTTAACCTGGATTGGGTTTGTCGCAACATGAGTCTCTCTGTTATCAAGCTATATAGCAGAGCCATTATGATCCCTTCTAGATCCTCTGTGGACGCCCAGCTTAACAGCGGAGTAGATTGCCCGAAATTTGAACTTGTTTAACTATATATAAGCCGCGTGGTTTAGATCGAATTGAATGTGGACAATTATTTGTGCCTTAGTTGTGGATTGCGAAATAACCCTAGGGCGATTGCAGCTGAAATTAGAAATCGATTTGTCGTTTCCACGAGCTGCACTTTGCTGCTATGTATACAATATGGAAAACTATCCATGAAAGTTACCAGCTCCGGCCGAATCACACGCCCACTGGCTCGGCTCCGGGCGGACGACTGCATTCAGTCGTGCGTATCGGCTATTTATTGCAGCGTCGATATATTTTTAGAAGCTGCAGGTTATGTGTTGAAATTGAGTTTATTTGGGAACTTGTGGGTATGTGAGTAAGACGTAACATACGGAACGAAATCATAGCTGTCAACTGCACCGTGTAGTTAAAAGAATATAACAGTTTATAGTCGTTATACAGGGACATCATTTTATTTTTACTTTAATTTTTATTGCACCTGAATTTTTGAATGTACTTCACTCCCACTCCTTCTACTAATGAAGTTCAACCGTCCTCCACACAGATCCAAGACCGCATATACAGTTATAGTAGCCTTAAGGTCATAGTAAACAGTACGTTCCAAAAATATAACGGGATTCCAAAAATGTTCGCGTTTTCCAGTGACGAAAGAGCTTTCAATATTGAATCATTTTCGCAGAGGTACTGTCGTCCATTTGCCTCCGTCCCATCCCGGTTTCTCCCAGCTGCTTCTATTCGCCTCTCTGTAAAGGCTAGTGGCTGATCTTTTCTGAGAACATTAATTTCTGTTAGGAATTGGACGTCTACGTAATATTATACCCATACAATTGTTTAAAATAATTTATGCTCAACCACGCCGAAATGTAGTAATTATACACCTGGTAGCAGTCCTTTCGTGTATGTCGTTAAAGTACACCTATTCATTAAAGTTCAGGTTTTCGATTATTCTCTGATATGCAATCGAAAGACATCGAGGAAAACGTCACGCAGGCTGGAAATCCAATACTGTCGCAGAAGGTTATGTTCTGTTACTATAATAATTAGCGTTAATTGTAAATAATATTCAAGTAAATTCAATTTGTCATCTCGTTTTTCAATTCTAAATCAATTTCCAGGTTATAAAAAAATTTGTTAATGTTATTCTCTAAATTATATCAAGGTCAATGACATTATTGTTCCTCGGAAAAAATCAATACTTTCGCGTCTGCGCACATCTCACAACTTACGAACTATGCACAAGGTCACTTCCGATCTTCAGTCAGATGCGAATAAAATGAATACTTCTGAATAATTTCAAGTTAGAGATATGGTCGAGCATAAAAAGTCGTATGATTTATTTTAGTAGGTTATTTTACGACGCTTTATCAACATCTAAGGTTATTTAGCGTCTGAATGAGATGAAGGTGATAATGCCGGTGAAATGAGTCCGGGGTCCAACACCGAAAGTTACCCAGCATTAAAAAGTCGTATGAAACTTGCCTATAATGGTAATTAAGACGCTCGTATGAAAATTATGAAACTCGCTTGCGCTCGTTTCATAAACAAACATACTCGCGTCTCAAATACTATCATTATAGGCTCGTTGTATAATATACTATTAAATAAAAGGGCCTCGTTAAATAATTAACAGTCACGTGATTTCCTCCCTTTCTAAGACCCTGCGATATATAATCACTTGGACGGACAGTAGATAGCATGTCTGAGTAATTTTATCTTTTCGGATCGGGCAGAAGTGAAGATTGAATTTACAGTACGTAAGGTCTCTTTTTTATATGGTACGTACATGAGTTACTGATACTAAGTACGAACGTGCTAATTGGAATTACGTACAATAGTCTATAGTGCGATAATATGCAAATTAGAACTGAAGCCTGTATCGAAATTAACGGCCACCATTTTAAAAAATGTGCTTAAATAGCCATATTATGATTATTTTTCAATTTAACTTTATTCTCTATATTGCAGGCTAATGTGCTGTAGACACTGCATAATGAATATGTCCTCATGGATAGCTCAGTTCGTGAGTAAAAACACTCATTGTGAATACTGTACTGTATTTTGATTAAATAAAAACCTAATGAAAATTATTAAACTAAAAAGCGTGATATTTCCTAGTTTACGTAAATGGATGAACTACTTTTCTTCCCTCCTATACCTAGGAAAGTGACTTGTTTGTATATTACGCCAGTGTCATCGAACTCCAGTCGTGGAAGGAGGTAGCAAACGGTGTTTCCGGTTCTCAATCTTTGATCCGAAGGTATAGCCAGGTTAATATTAGATATGTTAGTAAAAATAAAATGATGTCCCTGTATTATCACTCAGATGAGGCGTAGAAAGTTATTTGTAGGCTCAAATGAAAGAGGATGGAAGACAGTTTTAATTGTATCAGTAACGGCTGGTGATCGAAATCCTCGGTGAGGCTAGCTAGATGCAACTAGTTTAAGTGCCTCCGATAGGAAATGTTTATTCATGATATTAATTATTATTGTTATCATATTATTAATATCAGTATTACTGTATTATTGTTACTATTAATGAAAAATAATAATTTCACTCACCAAATAAGCTGTTATGTTGTGATTTTCAGTGATTATTCCAGTGTGATGAAGCAACTCATATAATGTGTTGAAATTTCCCTTTCTTTCTTTTCTTTTTATTTTTTTCCTTTGACAGCAACAAACAAGGCCAACAGAGAAGTTTATTTTGCACCACATTACCACTTAACCATTTATGTTGCCCATACCAGGATGCAATAGAAACTCGCGTTTTAATATTATCTGTCAGAAAAATTGTCAGCGATGTCGTAGGTATCTCGGTAGGCTTTCTCTTTATTTAAAACTTCCTTTCTTTCAATATTATTTCTTCTCGAAAAAGGACACTCTAACAATGAATTAACTACACCAGCATTATTTTTCGCATTTGTTTCTGTTTATATTTTCTCGAAATACATAAAAACATTGGCCCAGATTCACTACTGTACTACGAAGTACAATAGTACAACACCCTCGCTTAAGTCATAAACTAAGACATAAGGGGAGAGAATAGTGTGGATCTCTGCCTGCCAAAGAGCTGGAATTTTTGTTGTTTATGGTCTATTTACTAAGACAAGTCACCATTGCTATTCCCACCCCACTCTACCCTTGAGGCCGGCCCATGGATGGGAGGAGTGAAACCTGACCAGGCCACGAGGGCAGACGAATTGTGCGTCAGCTACAACGTTTTAAGCGCAACCTCAAAACCCGCGAAAACACGAAATGCAGAATCCAGACCCGGCACGAGCGATCCTGGCCTTAGGAACAAATTTTACTGCAAAACAGGTCTATATACTTCACAAGCCAGACCCGGCACGAGCTATCCTGGCCTTAGGAACAAATTCTACTTCAAAACAGGTCTATATACATTACAAAGTTTTCAAATGCTTCTACAGCGATATATGCTTCATTCAAATAACTAATACATTATATAAAAACACAAAATTTGATTTCAGTTAAGCTAAGTGACTGAGGCCCGGCCTCACTTGCCTCAGTCAATCAGCCGCCACTGAGTTGTATGCATGTGCAGATAGCTTTCCTTTGTTTTGTTTCCTTGGCAGCGATAATAACAAAAATGACGCCTCCTCAAGGGAAAGCGTTTTGTGCTTTGAAGTTTGAGAGTTGTAAATTGGTTATAACAGTTCAACGTGCGTTTCGTAGGCAGTTTAATCGTGATCCTCCGTCGATGGCATAACCAGTTGGCAACGACCGATTGTCTGTGTAAAAGTAAAAGTGTGTGATGTCCATGAATGTCAGCGCGTTCTGAGCTGTTCCTTACGAAGTCCTAAAAAGTCAGTTAGGAAGGATAATAGTGAACTTGCAATCCCAGTGATGACAGTATGGAAGATCCTAAAATGACGCTTACATATGCATCCTTATCGTTTATAATTGTTACAGGTTTTAAAGCCTGTTGACTAAACTGTACGCTCCAACTTCGGACTCGAAATGTTGCAGCAGGAAAATTATGACTTTCTTGATTGTGTTGTGTTCAGTGATGAGTTAACATTTCATCTTAGTGGAAAGGTTAACACGCACAATATCAGAATCTGGGGATCTGAAAATTCCCATGAATTCGTACAATCCAAACGAGACTCCCCAAAACTTAATGTGTTTTGTGCTCTTTCCCAACAAAACGTTTATGGACCGTTCTTTTTCGTTGAAGCTAACGTAACTAAACCTATACTGTAAACTGTAGATGTTACTCTTTCATTTAACATGAGTTTTGTTATTGTCATAGTTAGTTAAAGTATCACTAAACATCTTTAAAATCGCTATATACTTTTATGTACACTCTGTATTACATGTTAAAAATTTCTGTCGTTCAACATTTCCACGTATCGTGAAAGAATGAATGAACAAAATGGATCGAAAGGTTAGACGAATGGTAGAAAAGTGAACAAAAATAAATTAACGGTAGGAAAAAAGGAATAAAGTGAGAGTTGAAAGAAAACTAAGAAGATAAGGGATACAAATAACATGAAATTCATTCATTCATTCATTCTCCAGGCGCTACAGTCCATGAAGGACCATGGCCTCTTCTACAGCTCTCGCCCTATCTTTCTTGTCCACAGCACACCTCTTCCAATTCCTTATTTCCACATCTTCTCTGACATATCCATCTATTTCTTCCTGGGTCGCCCTTGCTTCCTCCTACTTTCTGGGTGTTGATCAATGGTCTTCTTAGGAACTCTCTCTTTCATTTTCACGACATGACCCAAGTAGTACAATCGTCTCTTCTTTGCTTCTGCTACCAGGTCTATTTCCCCATAGTCTTGATACAGTTTCTGATTATATCTTTTACGCCACTCTCCCCTTTTCACAGACTGTCCCAAAGATCCTCCGTAACACCTTTCTCTCCCACACTCGAAGCCCATTTTTGTCTCGCTCGGGAAATGTCCACAGAAAGATAGAACAAAATCTGGATTTTAATACCTGAACGAGGTATCACAATTTCTTTAGATAAAAAATAATATTTGCACGAAAAGTCTTTCAGATATTTCTAACTCTATCGTAAAATTCATTGATCTAAGTGCATTCATTCTGGAGTAATTAATTTTTTCTCCTACAAAAAATTATTTTTCAATACGTTTTCACAGTAGAAAAATTGTTATATAGGCTAATCCGCAGTTTGAAAGATAGAGATATTGGGTTTCCAGTAAAAATCTTCATTTTTTCACAGGAATTGAGTTCCTATATAAAATAAAGGGGTTTCATACAAGTATAAGGACAGGTGTATAAACTGTATGACGGGAAGGGGATTGATAGAGAACAAAGGACAAAATTATTTGAAACAAAATTTCTTCGTAGTGAAAAATACTGAGAACATGTATGATGTGTGTGAGGTGAAGGAATGTAGAGAAAGAGAGAGAAAGGAACACTTCAACCTATATTCCATGAGTAACTGACTTGGATATGTAATGACGTTGATCATTACACGACAGTATCAGTATGACTATACGCACCTGTTTCACTTCTTTGATGATAATTGCTGTGAAATTTGTGGAATTACGGGAGCAGGAAGGAGAGTGCCCAGAAAAGAATGTATCTCCCAGTTTGATATATTGCTATTGTGATAGTAGTGATGAAATTATGATGATTATGTGTAGGATGAGAAGCAGTAATTGAAGGAGCAAGAAAAGCATGGTCATAATCTGTTTGAAAATAGTAATTATGTAAATTTTCATGGACGAAATTTGAAAATAAATGCATAATAAAGTATAATGAGAACAGATGAAATTAAAACTTCATGGAAAAAGATTTTTGCAGTAAAAAGTTATGAGGATCTGTCAGTGACTGTACTTCTTACCCTTAGGTAAAAAAGATGTCAGTCAAACTGAATTATGTTATGCGCCAAAACTCGATAATTAAAAGGCTGTAGTCTCATTTTACGAAGATGTTTGCAAAATTCCGCAATCAGGAATTTTTTTAATGCTCATAGAACTCAATAACTGCTTATTATAAGAACATAAAGGAGTTAATATGTTTATCCATGGTAGTCCACAATCCTTAATTTGCCTTTGTATTGCACTATCATTATGGAGAACTATGCTTTCTATCTTGGTGATGTGACGCTGAATATCAATGGGATTTCCGCATCATTTTTCTCTCGGGAATATTCCTTGGCCGGTTTCGACGTCCGAGGCTGAAAGGCACGCTTCAAGGGATATGGGCAGTTGACACTGACAAGCTGTCAAAGGTCGTGGTCTCACGGATCCAGGGACTCAATTTCTAGCAGAGTCTGATAGCCAGCGGGATTTTTCGAGGTAGACAGCGTAAAGTAATCCATCATGAATAAAGTTATCTTACAAAATAGACTATTAGAATGTTGTCCCGCATCAATGCATAATTTTCTCTAAATGAATAATAGCAGTAAAAAGAACTTACTTACTTACTTACTTATGGCTTTTAAGGAACCCGGATGTTCATTGCCGCCTTCACATAACAAAAACAACAAGATTATATCAGATAAATTCCTTAGAAAGAATTCAGTATATGGCAGCTAAATTTGTTAAAGGTAAAAGAGAAGATGGAAACGATACGATAAAAGAGCTTAAATGGGAAACTTTGGAAAACAGACGTAGGAAAACTAGAATAACATCATTGTATAGAGCACGTCTAGGTCAGAATGCATGAGTAGACATAACGGCTCGGTTAGAAAAGCCAACGTATTATGGTAGGAACGATCATGATTTTAAAATCAAATGTAGGAAACAGAAAACGGATGTAGGTAAGTTCTCATTTTTAAATAGAACTATAAATGATTGGAATGACCTACCTGCAGCGGTCTTTGAGGGCTGTCCTTCCTTAAGGAGATTCAAGAATAACTTAACAAGTTGTGTATAAAGTGCAAATTAAAATTAAGGTGATATTTAACATTTAATTTTTTAAGGTGACACGTATTTATCTAGCCTGACGAGTTACTTCCTTGGTTTGAATTGTAAATTATTTAAAAATAGCGTGTAAGAGGGCCTTAGACTAGAAATGTTTAGTTTAAATGTAGTTCTGTTTATAAGCATGCATAAGGGTGTAATTGTTTGTCTTATTTGAACTGTTGTATCAGTGAATCGAGGTGAGTCAGTGAAGTTATGGTTTTACAGTGCAGTGAATAGTTCCGATCCGTGATAATTTATAGCGTCAATGAAATATGTTCTATAGCGTCAATGAAATGTGTGCTAAAGTGTCAGTGAAATGCGTCATTGTGCCAGTACAGCGAGTGAGATGAGAGTAAAGTGAAAGACTATTGAAACTTATGTAGGGCCTATACATAATTATGTAGGTTGTATTGTAAAATTAGGTATTTTATTTATGTTTTATTATTAATTGTAATTATTATGTTAAATTGTATTGTGTATTCTTATTGTATTGTGTATAAAATTGTATTGTGTATTGCATAATTGTATTGTGTATTGTAAATTTTATTGTGTATTGCTTATCATTTTATTGTGTATTGTTTATATTGTATATACCACTGGCACCAGGTGTTTACCCACTTGCAGTGTAAATAAATACATACATGCATACATACAAAACAAAATTGATAAGTATACTAAACTCATTCAAGAAATAATGATGTAGAGACTCAAATTTTCGACATAATCGTAGTGTGCGAATGGTGCCGTTAGATTAACACACATAGGCCTATTGTAATTTTTCAGTAAAGTGAGAATGTTTCATACTTGCTTACTTACTTACTTACAAATGGCTTTTAAGGAACCCGAAGGTTCATTGTCGCCCTCACATAAGCCCGCCATCGGTCCCTATCCTGTGCTAGATTAATCCAGTCTCTATCATCACAACCCACCTTCCTAAAATCCATTGTTGCCCTCCGGCCTCCCAACTAATACTCTATATGCATTTCTGGATTCGTCCATACGTGCTACATGCCCTGCCCATCTCAAACGTCTGGATTTTATGGACCTAATTATGTCAGGTGAAGTATACAATGCGTGCAGCTCCGTGTTGTGTAACTTTCTCCATTCTCCTGTAATTTCATCCCTCTTAGCCCCAAATATTTTCCTAAGAAACTTATTCTCAAACACCCTTAATCTCTGGTCCTCTCTCAAAGTGAGAGTCCAAGTTTCACAACCATACAGAACAACCGGTAATATAACTGTTTTATAAATTCTAAGTTTCAGATTTTTTGACAGAAGACTAGATGACAAAAACTTCTCAACCCAATAATAACAGGCATTTCCCAAATTTATTCCGCGTTTAATTTCCTCCCGAGTGTCATTTATATTTGTTATTGTTGCTCCAAGATATTTGAATTTTTCCACCTTTTCGAAAGACATATCTCCAATTTTTATAGTTCCATTTCGTACTATATTCTGGTCACGAGATATAATCATATACTTAGTCTTTTCGGGATTTACTTCCAACCCTATCGCTTTACTTGCTTCAACTAGGATTTCCGTGTTTTCCCTAATCGTTTGTGGATTTTCTCCTAACATATCCCTCCGGCCTCCCAACTAATACTCTATATGCATTTCTGGATTCGTCCATACGTGCTACATGCCCTGCCCATCTCAAACGTCTGGATTTTATGGACCTAATTATGTCAGGTGAAGTATACAATGCGTGCAGCTCCGTGTTGTGTAACTTTCTCCATTCTCCTGTAATTTCATCCCTCTTAGCCCCAAATATTTTCCTAAGAAACTTATTCTCAAACACCCTTAATCTCTGTTCCTCTCTCAAAGTGAGAGTCCAAGTTTCACAACCATACAGAACAACCGGTAATATAACTGTTTTATAAATTCTAACTTTCAGATTTTTTGACAGAAGACTAGATGACAAAAGCTTCTCAACCCAATAATAACAGGCATTTCCCATATTTATTCCGCGTTTAATTTCCTCCCGAGTGTCATTTATATTTGTTATTGTTGCTCCAAGATATTTGAATTTTTCCACCTTTTCGAAAGACATATCTCCAATTTTTATAGTTCCATTTCGTACTATATTCTGGTCACGAGATATAATCATATACTTAGTCTTTTCGGGATTTACTTCCAACCCTCTCGCTTTACTTGCTTCAACTAGGATTTCCGTGTTTTCCCTAATTGTTTGTGGATTTTCTCCTAACATATTCAAGTCATCCGCATAGACAAGAAGCTGATGTAACCCGTTCAATTCCAAACCCTGCCTGTTATCCTGAACATTCCTAATGGCATATTCTAGAGCGAAATTAAAAAGTAAAGGTGATAGTGCATCTCCCTGCTTTAGCCCGCAGTGAATTGGAAAAGCATCAGATAGAAACTGGCCTATACGGGCTCTGCTGTAAGTTTCACTAAGACACATTTTAATTAATCGAACTAGTTTTTTGGGAATACCAAATTCAATAAGAATATTATATAAAACTTCTCTCTTAACCGAGTCATACGCCTTTTTGAAATCTATGAATAACTGATGTACTGTACCCTTATACTCCCATTTTTTCCCCAATATCTGTCGAATACAAAATATCTTATCAATAGTCGATCTATTACGCCTAAAACCACATTGATGATCCCCAATAATTTCACCTACATATGGAGTTAATCTTCTCAAAAGATATTCGACAAAATTTTGTACGTCGTCAACAAAAGTGATATTCCTCGAAACTTACTACAGTTAGTCTTGTCCCCCTTCGTAAAAATATGTACGATTATGGACTCCTTCCATTGTTCTGGTACAATTTCCTTTTCCCAAATTTAACACTAAATACAAAATTTGAAATATGTATTTGTTTACTGAAATAACCGTCCTATACCGCTGGGGTTTGTTACACCCCACCACAGTAGCGAAGTAAATTTTATTCACCACAGTAACGCAGGGCCTAGATCATATATACCTAGTCGACGTTATAGGTTTTGACAGTAACAACTTTTGTCAGGTTTACTATGCTGCCATCTAGTTATTACATAAGGAGTCACGTCATAACTCCCATTTGACTGTACTGCCATATCGTGTTTGTTACGGAGGACAGGTGGCGATC